>JYDO01000076.1:0-189461 GCA_001447755.1 Trichinella papuae
ATTACATGTTAATACACAAATTCTAGAATGTGTAACTAATATGGAGTTATATTGCTGAAAAGAAATGATGGTATGAATGCTTTTTATTAATTTAGTGAATACAGCAATTTTTTTACGAACTTTAAATAACATTTTCATTGATCATCATTACAGATTTATTTTGAACAGCAAGCCAATCACAATTGCAATCAGAAGCGCTGTTGGGATAACAAGTATTATTATATACATCATGTAAGTCTCAATCAACTAGGTAATTGTTTTCAATTTTAATATCTTTAAAATTTGAATATTCATTTTGTCATATAATTGCAAAAGTATATAAGCATATTAGGTATATTATTAAAAAATAAGAAAGGCATTACTTAATTTTTATTTTATAAGGCTTCATATCCTTCGTCATTTTAGTTGCTCAAATCGTTTATTACATGTAAGTAATGTAAGTATGTCTTTGCGATATTACAAATTTTACGTTTAATTTGTATGAATTATCATAATATGATTTATTATGAAATTTAATTGAAGCACCAATCGAATAAGATAGAGAGAAACGAGCAAGTACAATGGGTTCTCGTGATGGAATTCTCCACCTGTTTTTTAAGATGAAAAATTCCTACAAGTAAAGGTAGATGTTTTCATTTTCATTAGAAACATTTAATACATAACGTTTCAGGTGAAAGACTAAAATCGACTTAAATGTTCAAAATGAGAACGATCAAATCAGCAGATTGTATATGGTCGCACTACGAGCGGGTAAGAAGTTCAGTTTAATGCTAATTTTTATACTAAGTAAACATTTACATTCTGATGCACTGTTATTCGTCTTCAATTACTTTTTATAATATGGCTGTTTCATATAATCTATTTTTCAAATATTTTAATTATTTTATTCAGATATTTGTACAAGCACTGAACTATCTCGCTATTCCAGAGATAAAAAATACTGTAAGTATATATTTTCACTTTCCGCAGTTTTTTTAACTGCTTTTTTTTCATTTTCAGATTTTACACTTCCAGTGTTTTTTTTGCTGCTTTTGTTGTTTGAACGTGGAAGCAGCTGATGCAGTGGTTTTGCGTATGACCATGACGATTTATGGTACCGTTTGGAGTACTCAGCCGCCACCCTGCCAGATCAATTTTCTATGAAGGCTTGTCCGAACAGTCGCAGAGTGGTATTTTTTTGTTTTTTATCACCATAATATGGTTGTTTTTTGGTCTACACAGCTGCCACCATGAGCGAGTGCTGTACATGGTTACATTACTACATGCAAATTTCATTGTCGCATGTCCCATTGGCTGTAACTATGGTGTGTTCTATTGGTCCATCTCTCTCTCTCCTTTCTTTCTCGGTAATGTTGCATGCAATGTTTCATTTGTCAGTTTATTAATTGAATTAAAGTCAAAATAAAATAATAAACAAATTAATTCAGAAATCAATAAAATGTATAAAATGAAACATGCAGAAATAAAGTTTGAATCAATAAAAATAAAAAACATTTTCAAAAATATAAAAAGTCAAACTAAATGTAAAATACATAAACAAAAGAAATGCAAAAATTACAAAATAAATGAAATTCAAAAATTATTTCGACACATGATAGCAATTGCATACACAAATTTTGCTGCGTAAAAGACCACAGCTACTGCATTAATTCAAAAGTCAGCCATGCAGATGTGTCGTTACCTTAATTAAACTAAGAGATAACTTCACCGTTTCCAATTATCCACCGCCGACACTAACAGAATTGGGACCGACGGGTAACCGCATGCACTTTCTGTCTTCTTTTGTTCTACTTCGTACCGTTTGCGTTCTGCTTCGTGTCGTCCCTTTTTAAACTTCTTCATTTCCTCATTATTTATATCTTTTATATGTTAAATGAAAAAGTTTTCTCGCTTTATCGCATAGTAAAACTGAAAAATGGAAAACTTAATACCAATACAGAAGAAATGACTGCTTTTTTATTAAAGGTTCAATTAAGAAAATGAGTATGCAAAATTCTGAAATGAAATTACACAAGTAAAACATAAAATAATCTTTAGTAATCAAATACCCATAACTCAGTAGTTCACAATGCCATGGCAAACTCTACGAACGTTCCACTTCATTGCCACTTGCCACGTAAATCGAACAAACAAGTGCACCATTACGGAATGATGATAAGGCAATTTTCAAACGACCCTTATTTGCATAATGCAACGCTAGAAACCAGTTTGCGTGCATTGGAAATTATTCTCGATTATGAATTGTAACCTAACATCGACGTAATACAAACAATAAAAATTTATGCGCAGTGCACAACAGCTAATCTAGCAAATGCATCGCATTTGAATAGAATAATTTCAAATGATTGGAAAAAAGAATTCAGATGCACTGTAAAATTCACCCAATGAGGACTACTATTTAAAAGTTCTGAAATGACCTAGATTAGTAAATGTTATGAATTAAAAATTCAGTCAAAATATAAACTATCTGACAGAAAACCACATAGCAAAAAAAATTGACTTAAACAAAACACGTCTCCCCATGTCTGAAAAATTTGAAAATAGAATAATAACGTAGAGAAAGTGAAGTTAATTTGTGACAAAGAAGACGCGTTGAATTGAAAGATTTTCAAGCAAAAATGTTTCTTTAGCTAATAAAAAGGTAATTCGTAATAGGCGTTAATGCGCTTAATGGACGGACACTACGCGCGCAGTGTTAAAAGTGGTTTAATCGAGATGGAAATTCTTGTAAAGATAAATTCTTACTTAATGTCAACATGTGAAAAACAAAAAGTACAGTTTTACAGCAAAAAATACCCTACTTACATCTTACATACATGCTTAATTAAAGAAAGGAATAAATTCACCCTTTCGAAGCATCCCTAGCCCAGCCTTACAGAATCAGCAGATACAGGAAATTGCATTTACCTCTTGTCTTCTCTGGTTCTGCTTCGTGACATCGGTGATTTGCTTCGTGTCGTCTGCATTTTTATTTTTTCTTTGTTCCATTCTCTATACCTGCAAAAATGATATTAAATCAAACATGTTGTCGCTTCACTTACTAGTTACTAAGTAGTACTTAGTACTTACTTAGTAAACGTTACAAGAAATTGAAAACTGAATTTTGAAGTAAATAATTAATTGGTTTACAATTAAAAAGAAACATTTACAAAGTAAGTATACAGAATTTTTGAAGAAAAGTAACACAAGTAGAAAAGAAAATTACTTTTCTGCAATAAAACCGGTCTACAGCCACTATTTAACGCCATAGTAAATTCAGAGAACATTTCACGACGCTACTACTTGCCACGTAAGCAAAACAACAACTGCGCCGTTACTGATGATAAGGCACCGTTATACTGATCGTTATTTGCATAATGGAGGGTTAAAAATCGGTTTCATTGCATTACAACTTCTTGCTGATTTAATACATGCTAATATAAAAAGCAGAATTAATGAAATGAAATAATTTGATAATGAATAAAAAATAAACTCGTTTCTATTGAGTAACGCCAATGCACTTGCATAGCACACTGTACGCCAACAACTATTAAAATTAAAGCCACATAAGCAAACGCTTTCCAGTCGAATAAAAATTTGCATGCATTTTCAGGTAAACAACTCTTACTAGTCTGCTTTTCATTAAGTCCAGCACTTACTACGCCAATGTTAGCAAAAAATCACAACAACAACGTATAATTTCATTAAATGTATGCTTATTGGAATGCATGTTCCATTTACATTTGTCAATAACAATGACAACGGGAGTCCAATAATAATTTAAATGATCTGTTAAGATTAATTAGCCATTAATTTATAGCACTAGGATTGCATCTGTAGCCTAAAGCGTTGAATCACTGCGGATCACTTTTCCCACATTCCTCACTAGCTAGGCAACACTAGCTAGGCAATTATTGCAAAACTCATATTTTATCTCTGCAAACCAATTGCTACAAATCAGAAATATAAATAACTTTTCATTTCACAAATGCCATCACAAAGAACGTATGCTGCATAGACTGATCAAGTGCGGAAAGGAACTGTTCTTCAATATTGAAGCTTCTTAATGCAATTCCATATACAACTCATTACACTTACCATTCTCTCAATCAACAAAACAACATTAACAAAACGCTAAATAATTTACACCTGAAATGTAAATTATACTTGACAGTCAATATGTAGTCTTTAGTAATTTTACAGTAATTAGACGTAACTCAAACAAGTAAAAACGTAAACGTAAATGAACAATCTCGCTTCAACTTGACCGAACAGCGGAAATTTTATTACGTATGAACGCGCAGAAATTAACCATTAGTAGAAGATCGCTGACGACGGAGATCTGATATTTTTTCATTTTCCTAGAAACTTTGTATTAGAATAAAGCTAAAGAAAACGCATTAAACATTGCTGAGCATACATAAAAGAAACAACGAAGAAATGCTGATGAAATCAAAGAATTTGCATTTCTTAGTGTGGATGTGGATGAAAATGAAACATTTTCTTGTTATAGCACTACTATAAAAAAGTTTCATTATTATTTATGTATATTCAGAAGAATAGTTTTAAAAACCAGATAGAACACGAAATCACACTAATAATCATGCACAAATCTTCACTGCCGTCAACCAGTGGCGTAAAGCTAACTTGTATAGTATAATGAATCTATATATAGCTTTGAAATTTTATCATATATGAAAAAATTTCTACAATCAAATTTAACATTAATTTTTACAGAATTCACTTTCTATCTTTTAAAACATTGCACTTCAATTTATCAACGTCATTCAACAATGCATCTATTGATAACATTAAAGAGCATATACTTACGCATATAAGAACAATTTATTGAACAATAATTTATACAATATTATATAATATGTACAATAATCGCTGAATATTACATTTAAAGAAATAATAGCAGTGTGTAGAAGAATATTACAAGTACTGATCAGCATTAGCACCGAGAAAGAAAGGAGAGAGAGAGAGAGAGAGAGAGAGAGAGAATAACTGAGAGCCGCACAGGCGAAAGAAGACAGACGGAAAAATGATGGTATAAAAAGAAGGCCTCGCAGATTTTTAGGCCGAACCAGAGATAAGAATTGACCAATCAAATTACGCATTAAGAACGTGAGTTCTCTCAGAGATTAGCCGTTGTCTAATGGTGCAAAATCAATTTTCAGTTGCTGAACTGCATTGTAGTACTGAACGTCTGTAATTAAATTTTTAATTTTTTTTTTATTTCTGTGTACAATGTACGGCTTTATTTTTTTTATTAGATGAGCAACAAAATTTGTTTATTCTGTGCTGGACTGAAATTATTAGATCCTGATTATCAATTTGGGATACTGTTACTGTGTTCACATCTGCCTTTAAGAGAGCGTGTAGGCTAGTGAATTCGGTAGTGCTTGGCATTAGCAGTTTGCTGTGCTGTCAGTGTTTTGCATTCACTTCAGTTGATTCTTGAACTTTGCAGCGGCATTGAACAACGTTGGGGCTACCGTAGATCTGGCATGTTTTCTTTGGTTTCCGCTTTTCATTCGATGCAAAACGGAGCTTTTACTTTTTCATGTTTACATTTTAATTTTTCGCAGAGTATCTTTTTCTGTAGCTAGTCATTCAGCATTAATGTTGTGGTGTTTTCATTACATATTTTCAGTAATACTTTTGGTTTTTTTTTCATTTTTCAGCATCGTTCTTTGCTTGACGACGAACGAATGGAATACACGTAGCCTTTCTGTGTTGTTGTATGTTTCTTTTGTTTTGTCAGGTTGTTTTTTCTGTTAATTACTGTAGTTAGCATTTTCACTGAGAAGCGTTGATGAGCATTTGCTCATCATGTGTTGCGGTTTCTGTTCAGTTTCGCTTGCAATTTTGCAAGGACGTCATATGACCCGATTTTGTCGAGTTTGAAATGTTCTCTCAGTTGCGCGCTCGTTGTTTTATGCTAACCGATTAATATGTATTATTGCATTCAAAGCCAAAGAAACAATCAACAACAAGTGAAGCTTGAAAAATTGCCATTTTCGTTTCCACTGTTGTATTTTTGTGGGTTTTCTCGCTTTCCTGATTGTTTTTTACTTTTACTTTACCCTTTTGCCCTGATGTTGTTCTATTCAAAAATTAATATATATAATTGTGAATTATTCTTTAGCGTACATCTTGTTGTTGTTGCTACGAAATTATGACCATTCCTACGAAAGTTGAAGATCAAAGTAAAAAAGCACCGTTGGAAGGCGTAAGTGAATGGAATTATTCAAATAATAAGTCTATTTTTTTTGTTCCTTTTAATTCTTAATTCTTTAGGATGTTGTTTTCCAGACTGACGGCACTTTCAACGCCGACATGCCACCGTCGGCAAATTTGAATCATCCAATTCTGGTGAGCCGTTACATGGCTTGGCGTCGAGCCAGAATTCTCTACCTGGTCTGCTTGACTTCGCTTATTCTTTGGCTTCTGCTTACGACAATTCTCGGCACGTTGCTTCTCTACCGTTACATGGAACGTCGGGTACTGGTTCTTTGGTTTTCTACTCCAAACAACAACTGTTTCATTGAAATAACTTTTTCAGCCAATGTTTTCCGCTTCGTGTTTTACCGAAATTGCAGATACACCGTACATGCTGGCACAACATGTTGAAGTGGACAAAAGTGGTATGGTTGAAAAAATTGATGTTCCATCGTTTGGTATGAATCGTCCGGCAGTGGTCATTCACGATTTCAGCAAAGTATGTATATATATAATGGAAATGCGAATTTGTGAGTGAAAATGTGTTTTTCAAATCTTAGAATCTGACCATGATCAAAGACCTCGTGGGTAACAAGTGCTTTTTGAAATCGCTCGACTACCAACGTGTGGCTCCACCGAAAAATTTGATCGATTTGATCAGCAAACTTCGAGTACATTCGACTAAGCTGATTTTCTTTCTTTCTTCTTCTTCATATTATTAAATTAAAGGATGGGTATTACGAACCGAAATCATCACAGATTCGTGAAAATTATCGTATCCACTTGCCGGCAATCACCACTGAGCAGCTTGCAGCATTCGCTTCCAATGGTATCCTCGAAGCATGCATCGATCTTCCAACTTACTATCTAGTCAAAGTGACACCACCATCTCGACGTATGCGTCGTAAGTTGTTCTCTTTCTTTGTGACCAACGTGACCACCGCCTTGGTATTATTATTATTGTTTATTTCAATTTTTAACCAACACATAGGCTCGGCCACCCCTGACTGTATCCAAGAACCGTACAGCTATTTCAACGGCCGTGATGCTGTGATGACTCATAACGTGATTCTTTGCGCCCAGTGAAAAACAAAAGAAATTTTTTTATGTTCAGGCAATTTTTTGTTCATCTAGCTAAATGCATGCATAGTTAATGCTAAATGCCCATTTTTCTTTTTATCCATTCATTGCACGATTTAATTATTTACTTTTTTAAAACGTATTCTTCGTGGAAAAACGTGTCTAAAAATTCAATTCATTTCATTTCAGTTAGTTATTACGAATAAAAAATACATGTGCAAAATAAAAAGAGAGATAGAGAGAGCTATAAAAGATTTTCTGATCTGCGTTCATGCATGGTATCCAACTGCATACAATAAATAAAACGGAAAAAATCAAAATCTTTGTGAAATCAAAAACAAATATATATATATATTAATAATTAATTAATTATTGAAATAAATTTAAAAACAAACCAACCAATAAAGCAGCAGTTAAATGTGATAAGCGGTTTTCTAATGCCAACCGGACGTTTCTACTGTTTCGAAAAATTGTCCGAACGGAGAAAAGCTGAAGAAGAAGAAGATTTGAAAAGAATTAATGAATAAATGTTTCTGCTTTTTGGTTATTTTGCATTGTGCAACTGTCTTGCGAGCCTCCTCTAACGTCGGATCATGTTGTCTGCTTAAAACTGCACTGCTTTGTTGCACACATTTGCATTTGCTGTTGTTGTTGTTGTTGTTGTTGATGATGATGGTCACTAGCTTCGTAGTTTGTCTTTTCGCCATTGATTGTCTCTTCAAGACGTTTTTGTATATTTTCCCACGAATCGCGTCCAGTATAGTCGACAATTCCTTCTTCCCATGCTCGCTGTCTGTCTGCATCACTAACAGCAGCTGGCATTTGTTTTCGCAAAATTTCAGCCTAAAGTTTCCAGAAAAATTTAACCCATGTAATGATCACTGTATATATGTCGTATATATTCGAGTTTTATTAATTTTATCATCCAAAACAAGCACAAACATTATTAATAATAATAATAACTAAAAAAAAAAAGCTACAGCTATAAGCCACTTACACCGTAGAGTGCTTTGATGCGTTCCATACAGACATCGATACGATTGGAAAGCTTTAAAAAAAAACGTTTTCATACAAGCAGTTTAGTAATACTAAAGATAAAGCAAGCAGTAATGTTAGCAAAACAAAACTACCTACACACACTTCCAATAATAATAATAATAATAAATCACTCGAAGTAAAAGAGAATGTTTACAGTGTGCAATTTTTGATTCATCTTAATCTGATAACCTACAAAAATATATTTCACTTTTCTCTTCCTCATCCACAATAATTTTTCAAAAAAATAGCTTATTACGAAATATTTTAAACAGCCGTACAAATGATCAAAAACAATTTAAACTTGCTTTTAACAAATTTAAATTCACTTTAAACGAATGAAATTTTTAATTCAATTCAATTTCAATCCTACCAACTAGCTTATAAAGAAAACTTAATAAATCAACCTTGAAATAATAATTATTATTAAACCTTAACAAAAGTTTCGTTATTGTTTATCTGAACAACGGATCAGCAGTCATTTTCATTCAGAAGCAACAAGCAGCAGAATGGTTATCTCACACAACAGTCAAATCGACATACAGAAAATGAAATTAAAAAAGAAAGAAAAAAACACCATCACATACGTATTCAGGATGAAGAGTTGGTAGCACGTCAGAACTGAAAACTGAAAACCAAGTTTTCAAAAATTCCATTTCCAAAGCAGCGCCCAACTGCGGCTCTCTGGAACCGAGCAAATTCCAAGGCTTCTGTTGACCAATAAAATGAACAATTTTCACGTCGCCCATGAATCTGACGAAAATGAAAATTTCAAACAAAGAAAAGCAAAATTTAAAATCTGCAATAAATCAATACCGCTTCAAAGCAGCTATATATGTATACAGTGCACTAGAAGCTGTATTGTACGTGTATGGCAAACGGTGAGAGGGCCCTTTCAATCGCCAGTCGCTGAAGAACAAATTCAGCAAACCTTGATCAGCTCCTTAAGAATACAAATTTTTCATTATAACATTATAACCAATTCACATACGCTAATATGCAAAACTAATATAAATTACTGACATGCAAAATACAGTAAGAAAAATTCACAGTTCATCTTAAAGCCGATATGCGTGCATCATCTAAAACTTGTATTCTACTTTGAGCGTCGTCTAATTAGATTTCAAAACTGAACAATTATAATCCAACAAAAACCACCCACTTTAAATACGATAAAGAAATGTTGCAAACAAAACTCACATGATTAAATAATAAAAGAAAAAGACCCTAAATGCACCGAATAATAAAGAGAAAGATGAAAAAATTTTTGAGAAAAGCAAGAATTTATTGCTCGAAAAGCATGGAACAGCAGATTAAACCTTTTTTTCAACATTATGCATTTTTGATCAAACAAATGGGATTGAAAATTTGTCAGATTCCTCTTTACCAACGTCATGGAATAAAATTAAATATAATTACAATCTTACACGTAAACATCAAGCAGAAGGGAAAAATTAATCAAAATAAAGCTGCTGAAATTTCAATTCCAACACAAGCAGCAAAAATAATAAAAATTCAAATAAATAATAAAGAAATAATTACTCCATCTTCTCTTCAAAAAGCTAAAAATAACCATAATTTTCCAATTAATGAAATATAGCATTGTTCAACAACGCTCTCTCCTCAGATCATCATCATTTACGTAAAGCAACTAACTAACTAACTAACTAACTAACTATGCATCCCCCCTTTTTGCTGTTATTCTCTTTTTACACTTTAATGTTTTGCTTTTTGATTTTTAAAATGCAAAATTGGATAATTTGAAAACCCGAGATGAATAATATATTTAAAATCACAACTTATCTGAATAAAAAAAGAATTCAAATTATTATACATTTTATTAAATGCTTAATTATTAAAATTGAAAAAAAAAAACGAAGAACACTTACCATCAAAACTGCCCTGTTCAACGCCAAGCTTGACCAAATTTTGATATGTCTCGTTTGAAGGAACAAAGACAAACACGCCAGAATTGAAAATATCCGGCCAGCCAATGTCCGGAGCTGCCGATAATTCCGGATAATCGAAGAGATCGTCACATTGTTGTAGCACCTTAAATTTAAAAAAAAAGTGAATTAAAAAAACAAACAAACAAACAAACAAATAAAATACTCACGAGACAATCTGCATCAAGGAAGACACACTTTTTATATTGAGTCAATTTCCAGCAGTTCAATTTGGTGAATGTGACGCCAAGGTCGGGTCGTTGAATCAATGCCAGATTACTTTCGTCGCCACTGTCCATCACGTCCACTTGAGTGACCGAGTCGAACACTTTTCCAAGACTGCAGCTGAAAACAATTAACAACGTAAAAACCAATCGCATTTTATGAATATAATTTTCAAATGAATTGGGAAATAAAAATTGTACCGCATTTCTTGAGTAACTGACGTGGTCACCATGCAGTGAAGCTTTCGTGAAGTGCCAACTCGTCGCAAACTGTGACCAAGCACAAGTGCTCCAAGTGTGTAAGAGTCGTTTGTAGCAAGCGTTACCCATGCTTCTTCGTCCATTTCTAAATCAAGAAGAGAAAATAATAATAATAACAATATATTGTTTTCAATTAAAGCTATATATATATATATATATATCCTTTTGTGCTATATACTAAATTCTTCAAAACAACAACAGATAGATGATAAAGGTTTTCTACAATTAAGAAAAAGCAGCAACAGCAAAGAAACTTTGCTCTAATAAACAAACAACGCACGTTCATTCCTTATAACAATATTATAAACTACATGAGTGCTCGATCGAGTATACGATGATGATGATGATGATGATGATGAAGTGAAGAATAATGCTTGCCAAGAAAACAAAAGTTTCAAGATTCAAGAAATAGCAGCTGCCTCTTCAGTAGGCAAATCATATGTCAATGGAGTCGATTAATTGAAGCAGGCCTGCTGCTGCCTACAAGAATAAACCCAAAGCTGCTGCTGCTGCTAGCTTGGTTGTTGTCTTCGCATTATTTCCTTCAACCACAGTCGAACAAATCAACAAAATCAAAGACGTTTTTTTGTCTTTTTTGAAAATTAGCGCATTCCTCAAATTCTATTTTCAACTGATCGATAAAAAGATTTAAAAAAATAAACAAATAAACAAATCATATGTGATTAACCTAGAATGAAATGAATCTGAATTTAAATAAAAGTGAAGCTGAAAATAGATTCGCATGCACAAAAGCAAAACTGAAAATAGCAAGCAAAAAATTAAAACAAAACAAAACAAAAAAAAGCAATCTCATCCTCAGTTGAAAAGAAACGCACTGAACTAAACAACTGCAAGTGTGCAAAGTCAATAAATTAATCGTTTAATGATGATAAAGTAGGCACGTTATGATAAACAGCTGTTCAGAACCAATTCCACACGTGACATTCCAATTTTGCCGAAATTTTCAACAAGTTACTATTAAATTTATCCATCTATCTATTCATCTGTTGTCTATATGTATCTACATGAATGCATGCATGCAAGCATGCACGGATGGATGGATGGGTAAGAAGAAGAAAGTTGAAAAATATATCAAATTCCATAAATGAATTTGCATTTATTCCAACATCTTACGGCATATTACTTATCAGTGCTAGTGCTATTGATTGCAACAATAAAATAAAAGTTTCCAATCACACCCAGTAGATTTTCTTTCACGTCAATGCAACTGAATCTTTCTTTGTTTTAACAAAAAAAAACACATGTTAGAAATAAAAATAAATAAATATTTAAAAATTTAAACAAACAAAGAATTCGATTAATCGATAAAATAAGTAATTGAACAGAAATATTCCAACAAAATTTTACCACAACTACCTGATCGACTGATGACAAATGCTTCGCAGCATATGCGCCCCAACAACAGTTAAGCAAATTGCACTTTACAGTACAGTACAGTAAAATAAAATCAAGCACACCAAGCATAAACAGTGATGAAAAATAATCTAGAAATTGCACCTTCGATTAAAACTGTTTTATAATTCAATTCAATGCAAATAACCAAATAAATAAATAAATACAGATAAATTTACAATGTTGAATAATTTCAACCAAAAAATTTTTTCGCAAATATTAAAAGATATACATATATACAATTTTGAAAAACTTTGACGTAAACAAAATTATTAAAAAAAAAACAGTAAGGTTGGCCAATAAAAGCTATGAAGTAGCAGTGATGAAAGCACGAGAGAGGAATTTTCATGCACACCTAATATAGCAACTAAAATAATTATTTGCAAATCACATCCAACGACAACAACAACATATCGCGTAGCAACACATTCTTTTTTTTTGCTTGACCTGCTCGCAGAAGAAGCAACTGATGCATCATCAGATAATGGAACAAAATGATAAGTTCAACAAGAAATATTATTTATATTATAGAAATTCCAAATTGATCAATATATTTTAAAATCATTACATTAAAAGCAACGTAACAAGAAATGAAATAAAAAAGCATTTGCTTTAACGTGTAAGTAAAGGGAAAAGAAAACCAACCATGTTGATCTTTTGAAGCATCAGAATGAAGCCAAATAAATAAACAAATAAATGCAAACTGTTAAAATATCAGTGAACTGTTGTTTGCTTAATGTAAAGCATTGATACAGATCGACAGGTTGAGTTAACCTTTGTTAGATGAATATCTACTATAATTTGTTTACCGTACAATTTGCCAAAAATAGTTGAACTGAACAATAAATATTCTAAATATTCAATAATAATCAACGGACGAATCGACACAAACTGGTTAAAATTATACATAATTCATTGATAAATGTATATATTAGTTATTTTATATGAAAAATTACAATTTTACAAACATACAAACTATTTTGAGCTGAAAAAAAAAAATCAACCAATTAAATTACAGTGGTGAAATCGAAATGGAAAGTAATTTGTCGTTTGCAGCAGCCTAATTTGAAAATCTAGAAAAGAAAAGAAAAAGCACACCACTACTGACTAAAAATTGCTGACGTTATGAACAATTTTCACCACAGCTGACTGACGAAAAATATATTATTTGAAATAAAAAAGAAATATCACTTCATCATATTTGTTGAATTGAAAACTGTTTGCTTATTTCCAACACAACTTCATTCTACAACTACTACCACTGCTACAAAACAAGCATATATTATAAAAGTTATGCATGCATGTGAATAAATGCAGATTAAATGTCATGAAGATGGAATTATTAATTTGTTTGTTTGTTTCATTTTCATTTTTCCAGAAGTTTGTGATGAATTGGTTGAGTTGCGCGTTCAACGTTCCAAAAACAACACGCACAACGAATATGCACACAAAAACTGGTCAACAGCAGAACAACTCACTTCAAGCAAAAATTCCATCAAACACAATAAAAGCATACCAATTGCATAGCATTGACAAATAAAAGAAGAAGACAAGTAAGAGAAGAAGAAGCAGAAGAAAAAAAAAATACAACTACAAGCTGCATCTTGATCATCATCATCATCATCATCACCACCACCAACACCAACATGACAACAACAACGAGAAAATTTCAATCGATTTTCGCTTCATGCAGAACACAAACAACGCTTTTATATGAAAGCATGTGTGTGTGTGTGGCGTTGTTGGCGGTAAGAAATTCATTCTAACTGGCTGCACAAATAATAAATGCGCAATCTCATCTTTATCAAATAGCATCGAGAAATCAAACTCTCTTCTTCTTCTTCTTCTTACTTTACACATACATATTCATATAAATGGCAAAATAAATGAAATCATTTACATGCAAATTATTTTCAAAAAAAAAAATTCCCAATTTTGTAAAATACTTCACAATTTATGCATTTATGCAATTACAAAATGCTATATAAACAGGTATACAATTTTTGAATAATAATGAGGAGAATAATTTTCGAATATTGCAAATTATTCATTTGCCTGATGATTAAAGTTATTCAAAGTATACGTTTATCAATGAATAAGTTTCTCAATGTTTTCAACCAAAACTCAAGCAATAATAATGCCTTCGTCATATTGGTGGCAGGCAAAAATATAGGCATGATCGAGCAGATAAGATAAGCAGAAATGTAAAATTATCTCAATTATAATAATTATTACCCTGCCGAAAAGATTTTACAAAGCAAAATCTAAATGAATTATTATTGTTCCAATTGATCAATCTTACTCAACAGCAAGTTAGTGAAACAATTCTTTCACAACAACAACAGTTCACTCGACTCGACGCAGAACCAAAACTTAATTAATTGAAAATAAATTCAAATTATAAAAATAAAAATATATACATATGCTGATTGTCTGCTGAAAAACATAACAGAGCATACTTTATCAAAATGCTGATAAAGAAAACATGAAATGAAGAAGAGAAACAAACACAAAATGATTTACAAGTATCATTACAGTATCTTAACCAACAACAATTTGATGATGAAATTAATCACTTGATCGACAGTCACGTAAACATCAATGTGCACTAAGGCACTAGTACTGTTTTTATTGAATATATTAATTATTACCGGCAGTTACAATCTACAAATAAATCAACTGGTATAGTTCAAAGCATTAGTCGAAAGAAATACAATGCAAATTTTGCATACATATTATATAGAAGATAAGTCACAGGCTGGCTAATCGTTTTGAAAGAAGCCATTCAATTAATTAATCAATTACTTTTACATTTATATTATCCAAGTGTCAAATGCATAGTTTCTCATTTAATTTCATTATTTTTAAATATTATTTTGCTTGTGAGTGAGTGTATTCGATTAGTGATAGTGATTAGATAGTGAGGTATACTTCGATGATTTATCATTGTACATTACTGAAACAATAGTAAATATACAAGCTCAATTACAATTTCTATAAAAATTTTCAAATGCAAGAAACAATGCATTTTAAAATTGCTAAAAATCATAACTGAATTAAATAGCCGATGATGAAAGAACTTTCTTACATTTCTACCACCTAAAGATTATATTACTATTAAAATGACCTTATTTTTAATTTGATCAATGTACAATGCTGTTTTGCAAAGCGCTCGGCTTCAGATATGAAGAACAATTAGGTCACCCGGACGATTATTAAGCTTAACAGAAAAATTTGCAGCTTCACATCTTTTGCTAACCTAGTTCAGATGAATTTGTTGAACAATGAAGGTTTTCAGAAACTTTCAACATAGAGGCACAGCTGAACGATGACAAGCATGCTTTTCATCGTTCAGAACATCAAAACATCACATTTAACATAAGACCCTTTGTAATATCAACAACAACAACAACAACAGCAACAGTAATCAAAAGCTATAATTATTTCCCGTCACTATTTCCCTGTTTCATCGTGCAAAGCGATAACTGTCATTACACAAATTTGGATGCTTTTCTGATTATTCTTATAAACAAGATTAACTATATCTATAACATATATAAAATGAAAAAAGTTAAAATTCAAGAAAACCCTCATTTTCTTGCACTTTTAAATGAAGATTAAAAAACAAAAAATGGTAAGATGCATTATGATGATTATTTTGCTATTGTTTGCTTAATTAAAAAGTATTAATTGTTATATGAATAATTTTCAGGTAGCCACTTGGCTGCTGATCCGAGTCGTCTATGCACTGAGATTCCTAATCGTCAAAGCGTACGCAAAAGGTATGAATCATTTTGTTAAAAAAAGAAACTGCGATAAATTGATTATAATGAGAATGCAATACGCTCAACTTTGACCAGTCAATCAGTGAAAAAGGAAAACTACAAATAAAATAACTCTTACCGTTAAATAAAGCAGATGCTGGTTCGCTGTGCACAGAAGATGATGATTGTCCAGATCAGATGATCTGTTCGAACGGTTTCTGCATGCCTGCCATACCAACACGCAATCGATGTTATTCTGAACACCACTGTTCATACCAAGAACGATGTCGTTATCAAACATGCTGGACCATAATGTGTAAGGAAAATTGTTACATATCAACTTCTTCAGATCTGATAAAAGAAATTACTGCATGTCAGTGTCAATTACAGACATGCAGTGCAGAAAAGATGCCGACTGTATTGCAAATCTCATCTGCAGATACGGCTTTTGCGACGTTGCAACCGGTAATTGAATAGTTTCTCATTTCTCATGATTGGTTGTATTTTCAACGAAAATGAAAAAATAAGACAAAACTAATTGACAGATATGATGAAATTGTCATTCAAACAGCGTCCATGTGCTACACACCTCAACTGTCCAGGTACGGAAATTTGCATACATGAGATGTGCGAACAAGCTGAACCAACCGGTGATGCTTGCTACAACGACGAGCACTGTAAAAGTGAACTTTCCGCTTGCAAATTTGGACAATGCTGGCGGCGTGGTCGACCGAAACAAGAAGTCCCAAAAGCAATGCCAATAACCCAGTCGCCTCCACGTATTGCTAATCTGTCCTTCTAACAAGAATATATTTCTTAAAACAGTTCTTCAGGACATTTTCAGGTTCAACAAAACCATTATCCGGCGGCAGCTGTGCGAATCATTTTCACTGCACAGAGACGGCAATATGCTTGAAATCCGAGTGCAAA
The DNA here is from genome assembly GCA_001447755.1 of Trichinella papuae. Lineage (NCBI taxonomy): Eukaryota > Metazoa > Nematoda > Enoplea > Trichinellida > Trichinellidae > Trichinella > Trichinella papuae. The sequence continues at coordinate 16,861 of JYDO01000076.1, forward strand.
GAAGCCGAACCAACACGCACGAGATGCATCTCAGATCTCGCTTGTCCACAGGGTGGTGCTTGCAAGTACAAATTTTGCTGGTCGGCAATCAGTAGCAACAAAAATAATAACGGTGACCATCATTTTCTCATTTCTATTGTAAAAATTGTAAAAAAACCCGTGGTCCTTTCTTCTTTTTTTTTGTCACAGATGCAACCGCACTGACAGCGGAATGTAATACACATGAAGATTGCGGTTTGACGAGAGTATGCTCGAAACGTCACAAATCACGATGCACTGCAGCATATCCAATCGGCACCACCTGCATTTCAGATACTGACTGCAAAGCAAAGCAAATTTGCCGAGAAGGTATCTGCTGGCAAGAAGGAAGTAAGCCTGAAAGCGTTGTTCAACGGGATGTTCGCCAACTGTTTTTTTTTTCCATTACCACTTGTTTGCCAATTGTTGCTTGCTCATGTTGCAGGGGAAAATGGAATGGAAGAAGGTGAACCGTGCAAAAAGCATGCCGAATGCAACGGCTACACGATCTGCTTGTACGGAACCTGCACAGCCGCGGTACCATTGAACATCGACTGCACCGATGATGCAAGTTGCAAGGAAAAAGATACCGGCTGCAAATATGCACACTGCTGGTTGGCTTTCTATGACGAACAATTCGACTATGACCTAAGCGACAGTGTAGAGAAGATTGAAAATAACTGAAACTGAAGAAAAAAAAACAATTCAAATCAATTCCCTGACGAATCATTATTAATCATTTCATATACCAAAACAAAAATTAAATATATATTTTTTTGCTTTCAAAAACAGCGCAAAAGCAAAGCAGAAAGCAGTAATGTCACTGGCTGCTTTGAACTTCACTTCGGCTCCGTCGTATAGCCAGCAGCTAAACCTGAACGACCCTCAATTACAGCTTCAACTGGTGTCTCTCCGATCTTTTCTTCCAAACCTTTCCAACTTCGACTTTGCAGAAAATCATCTAAACAACAAACAAAAAACTATGACTTATTATTTCAACTGTTTTATCCGGATGATGGTAAAAGTTGAATAAAATGTCATTAAAACACACGTACTGCTTGCAAATATTTGTGTAATTTCCATATTCTGAGGAAGCAGCGACATGGCTGAAGTTGATTCGTCATGAAAATTTTCCAACTTTGACTCAACTTTGCCACTAATCAACGATAGAGTACACCTATCCATCTGATTCGTCATTTCACTGATACCATCTATAATAAATAAATTAACAAACTGATTAAAATAATTGTAAAAAAACAAAAACAAATAAAAACACAATTTCATAAAGTTGTTCAAACTAACCCGTTGTTGATGTGCTTTCAGAAAATGAGCACAACATGCCAGAAATTGGATTCCAAAATTTGTCCGAATTGCAGGCAATTTCAAATTCAAAAACCGTAACGATCGGCCTGTAGAAATCGGCACAATCAAGTACCGTTGAATATGGACAGGTGATGTAAATGAATACTTGTATATTTGGAAAATTTGCCAACTTAGCCACCGTCAGTTGACCAATATTAAACATATAACAGCGTTTGTTGGTCTGCTTGCAGAGTTGCTTCATTTTGTTGGCCAATTCCAATCGATTGGGCAAACTCAACGAACCAAACAAAATTCCAATTGTTCTTCAAAAAATTAAAAATAACATTCAACTTATTGAAAACAACTGCTTAAACCCATACTTAGCCTCTCTGGCCTTCTCTATTCCATACAAACGCTTACGCAGTGTTTTGTGCGTTGCCATATTCAGTTGGACAATTTTGAGCAAATTTGAATCGTAAATGTAAAACTTCACCGTTGGATGCTTCATCACCACATGATCAAATCGAAAATCCATCCTTTCATACCACAGTACCAAACTGTCTGCAGGTAAATTAAGTTCTTTATGAAAAGTGAAAACAGCACATTTGTGTTGCAAAACATTTTGTACGTAATCTAAAAGAAATTGATAAATGAAACAAAACTACAATACATACAGATATTTTTCATTAAATTACCTTTCTTGTGTGAAAAATATGGATCCAAAATAATATATTTTGTTTCTTCACTAGTATTCAACCATTCCATGATCGTTTCCACTGGAAATTCAAATAAAGGCTGTTGCCTCGGTACAACAAAAATGGGTACTGTAGTTCTGGCATCTTCACTATGGCACGAGTCTCCAAAATAAGCAAGACATTCTGCTCCAACTTTCAATGCAAATGTTTCATTAACGCAACAACTGTAAACAAAAAAAAACTTTATAATAACAACGTTTTTAAAATAAAATCAAAACTGCCTACAAAAATCATGCATGGTATGAAAAATTAAACTATGACCACGAATAAAATAACTGCTGAATATTAAAATTAAATTGTTGGCTAAATAAAAGCAAAAAAAATAATCAAATTTACAATTCAACGTATTGTCTGTGGCCATAAAATACTTTAAACATTGTATTTGAAAATAAACTAACTCGTTGTATGGTGTTTCGCCAATGATGACCACTCTCAAATGAAATGCATTTTCGAAGTAATTACAAATCGATTCATAGTCGGAAATAAACTCTTCAGCAAACTGAACTGCTATCTAAATTCAAGTAAAAAATTAAATTAATAAAAAAATGCAATAAATCAGTTTTTGTTTACAATTTACACAACTTATATTTCAACATATTTAACATTCACATTCATGTACATTGTACAACGATAGTGTTGTTACAGTGCGACAGAAAAGAAATTAAATTTTACTTCACTGTAATATATAAATGTGTGAAATTTTTATCAAAAAAACACAACTGTCACAAAAAAAAAACTAATTCTATTTTTTAAAAATAAAAATAACAAAAAAATCAATACCTTTTTGACCGATGTTGAATGCAAATATTCAATCAGCTTTTTCATGTCATAACGCTCAAGACAATCTGTATTGTTGCATTGATTTCCACTCATTTCAGTATCTATGTAAAATGAAAAAGATGTTCAAAAGGAATTTTTTGTTAACCAAATTTGACAAATGAGCATTTTTGTTCGACATTACAGTAGACCTAATAATCAGGATTCAATTAGCAACAGCTACTACACAATCAACATTTAAATTCAATTAAACACATTATTATTAGTTTTTTTTTCATTTTAAATAAATGAAAGAATTTATAAATTATTAAAAGTTGATACTGCGCCACTGTCGTTCAACTTGCAAATTCAACATCAATACTTGCACATACTTTTGACAGTTTAAACTTTTTTTTTTATTTAAAACCACTACTGTTTATTTATAAAGCATTGTAAATATATTTATGTATACATGATTGACATTTGAGATGAAAGCTTTCTTTTGAAGTTGGGAAATTATGAGAAAAATGATCGTTATGCCTGCTAATGCTTGGAGATGATGCTCAGCAGCAAATTAGCAGTCATTTTGTAAAAGCCTGCACGTGTGTGATTGAGTGATTTGTTGCCAAGTGGATATTGGTCCGTCAACTGAGATGTGTGCCTTTCGAGAAGCCTTCTGCTCGTTCCAACACGCGACCAGTCAATTGGCAACCGGTCGACCAGCGTTAATCGTCGTTGTTTGCACTGGCAATGGATAGCCGGCATCGGTTTTTCGCTTCAACGACGATGACAAAAAGCCTAGCCGCCGTGGCTTCAATCGGACCGTCGTTTCAAAACTGTGCCGATTAGGTCTTAATTTTGGAAGAATGGTTTCAATCACCGTTGGCTATTGAAAGGCCAATCCAAGGGAATCGATTTCACGCTTGACTAGCAGAAAAGCAATGGAAAACCTTATTATGCTTCTGCATGCCGGATCGTATGTACAGCAACAACACAGTTTTGCCGTGGTTCTCCTCTTGGATCTTATCCCAGTCACGCCACTTCATAAGGAGGAAAACAATTAATCAAAGGACCCGCCTTTCAAACACTCTTTCCCCTAGTGGTAGATTGAAATTAAATCCACAAATAATCTCCGATCAGGTGCACTTAATATTTCAAACTGAAAATTGACTGTATATCAACAAACTCTCATACACAAAAATTGTTTTAAACTTGCTTTCAACTGTGTAATGAAAACCATGTTCTGTTAATTTCTTTTATCCTCAATATTCATACGATTAATAAAGCTGATTATTATAAAGTAAATTTTTGAATGACTACTTATTTGCATTGCAACTTTTTTTTCAATTTCGAATAATTTCTTTCTCTATTCTTATTGCATTAAAATATCTACACTTCATCCAAGGAAAAAAATCAATCAACTTTTATTTTTTTTTATTTCTTCTGCAGTGAACACACTTAAGAAATAATTATTTAAAAAATAAATAAAAATAGACATACATAATTACAGTATTGTTGAAAATGAAAGAACAATTATTAAATTTCGTTTTTAAATAATTTCTTCATTTTTTCAAAAAAAAATTCATTATTATTATTGTTGTTGTTGTTGCTATTTCACAAATTGAATACTAGTATAACAAAAGAAAAGAATATGAGCATTGTTTGATGGACAGGAAAGCAACGCCAATTTATCACTACAGTAAGCCGGGTGGAGAGGTCCTGAGAGGATGGGCACCCGTCGACGGCAGGTGTCTAACGCTGGGAACGGTCGAACTGAGCAAGCGACAAGGCGCTGTGCTATTTTTGCGTAATTAAACTCGGTTCCTGGTGGGCGCAGTCGTTCAATTGAACCACTTGAAAATGATGGTCCAATTTGAACACGATCATAGCGTTGACGAGAAAATTAGTCTCGCTAACAAAACTAACTTTTCATGCGGCGTTAAAGGCGTCTTATCAAGATCAGTCATTAAAAATAATAAAAATAAATAAATTGAAAAAAAAATATAATGACAATAATAATGATGAAGGAAGGTAACCAAAGGAAGAAGTCGTGTTGCTTTCAACAACGCTATTACTCACCTCCCAACGGATGAGTCAGCTTCGCGTTCTCACAGAAAGCATGAGAAGCTATTGTTGCATAAATTGTTAATGCGCTCGGCCGATAATTGGCTAAACACAGCTGCACAACGTTCAAGCAGCTATTGCAATCGAGCGGATCATTTTCGTTGGTCAGTCGGTTGACCACCGGCTCCGCCCACGACGACGATTCACTGCCAGCAAAGCTCGATTGCCGGACAAGTGCATAACCTGCTCAGAAGTCGATGTCCATTCGCCTCATCAGCTTACAGCTTCTTCTGTCCAACTGACCCGTTTGCTGACCCCGGATCAGTAGCACAAGAGTAGAAACCTGCTTTTCATTAACTTCTTTCTGTTTTTTACTTTTTTGTTTTTCTTTTCTTGAACATCTAACCTTAATTATCTTTATCTTTCAAGTAAAGCTGACCCGTCCGTTACGATACTTGGATCAAGTATACTGTACTCCAGTTGAAGTACTATATTTTTTTCGTTGGTGTTGTTTTTCTGACACGAAAGTTTCCCGTTTCCAGTGCTTTACCCAAAAGCTTATTGCTTGCTCGCATAGCATACGTTCCTGTTACAGGTGGCCCAGATATTGCTTGTCTACGTCAATAACAAACTCCACCTTAATTGTACATTAGAAATTCCGTTTACTTCGGAAACAATAGCTATACTGTCTGAGAAAACCGGCTTTCAAGAAAAAAACAAATTCCACAACAGACATACTGTTATTCTGCTCACTTGCTTACATGATCAACGGCCGAGACGCAGCATTGAAGTAAGTTTCTCTTTTCTATATTCATTCAATATTTTATAAACCGTTTTTACTTTAAGCAAAAAAATCTTAATGATTTTACAACATTATTGTTCTTATCATGTTTTACTTCAAACTTTTCAAAACAATAAACAATTATGGTAAAGTAGAAATACCGTTAATGCTTACTATTTATTACTTTTTTTTCATCTTTGACATTAAATCTAATTTGTTTAAGTGATAAAAAAACTGATTTATAATTTGTTTTACTTCATCTTATAGCAAAGGTGAAGATGAATTCTCATCGGTGTACTTTGTACATCAAAATGATTGCTGTTACTGAAATTATTCTAAAGCATCGCACAAATAGGCTTTTCTTCTACATTGAGACAAGTTGTTACGTTTGTTAGCATGTTAAAAAGAAAGGTAATTCATCATCATCATCATCATCATCATTTCACACAGACAGTATGCTTATTCTGCTAATATGTTTGTGTTATCAAACAAAAAAAACTATTTCATTGTTGACTGTAATTTTAAATTTCACAAATCGTTTACAACTTCTTTCTTACAGTTTCTATTATGAAATATTTGAAAATTTTTACAATTAAATCACTCTTCTGCTTAAATAAAGTAGAAATGCATGCAATAATAATTTTTTTTGTTAAAAATAAATTTTTATCACGATTCAATAATGAACATCAAGTAGTTTTGTTTTGTAATTATAGTAAGCAATTGCCTGAAAATCAGATGAACTTTCGGTATGATAAAGTTGAATTATTGTTAAACAAGTTGAAAGAAAAAATTCCATTTATAAATATAAAACATGCATTATGAATAATCAATTTCACTTTATAGAAAAAATGAACTCGATATTTTTTTTTGAAAACAATTACTTTTTTACATGCCATTTACAGAAAAAAACATTACTGTAATGTTGTTTGCTTGCTGTCTGTTTTCCTATTTTGAATTTAAGGGGCAGTAAAAGGATAATTAAAAAGAAATGAAAATAGATTTAATGCTTCATTTTGTATTTTTAGAGATATTTCAGGTAAGAGAATACCTGCGCAACGAAGATGATATGATGCAGTGCAGTGAAAATAAATCAAACCAATTGATTGATTGCAGTCCGGCTTTGGACAGTGGTCTGCGAGAACGTGCGGCTGAAATTGGTACCAGACTGAAGCTAGTTGCTGACCAGATGGACAAGGACCGCGGAACAATAATACAGTATTGGCCAGCCGATTGGTCGGAAACGCGTGACGCCGTGTCTAGCCAGCAATGGCCGATAGCTGTAAGCTTGGCTAAGCAGAGCAAGAAAAGTTCGGGTTCCCGAAGGTCAGAGAACAAGTGTCGACCATTGTCGCCGGCACCGCATCGACCCGACTAATTGGCGTGGAAAACAAAACTGCCCATTCACACCCTCAACATTCAGCGCAATCAAGGAGCTTGACCACAGCGCGCCAAGCTATTATACTTGTTGACGCCTTGGCCAACTGTTTGATTGGAAAAACAGGTGGTCCGGTACCGGCCAAGCACAAATCCAAGACGCTTGCTCTCATTATATTGAGCAACAAGCACGTTCTTAACTAGCTCACTCAATAATAATCATCGTCGTTTCGATCGACATTGTTCTTTTTGTTTTTGTTTTTTTTGATGCTGATGCTAATGCTAATTGAACTTCTTCTTCTTCTTTTGTCTCATGCAAATTTATCAAACAACATTGTTAAGAAATGAATGAGAATTATCCACGTTCACTGTTATGAATGTTCAATTTGTCATAATTTCATTGACTCGGTGTACGATAACTTCTACAATTGTCTGATGAATGAATGGAAAAGAAGCCAAAGACGAAAGAGAACTTATTTTTGATACAAATTCTTTGCTTACTTCACCTAATCAAGTGGGTGACTCATTCTCATTCAAATATTGATGATTCAATTGCAATTGTCAGTGTCATTCTTATTCGATCGAGTAAAACGGTGACCAATTGAGAAAAGCTTCATGATGTCATCATCATCATCATCAATGAGGGACGTATTTTGAAATATTTATGCATGTCTCTTTTTAAATGCATTAATTCAATTAAATGCAAATGAAAAGAAAATTAAAATATATATATACTGAAAATTTCTCTTTTGTAAATTACAACCACTTTTTAACCTTTCTGTTTTATACTTCTTTAAAAAGCAAAAATTTCTATCAAATGCTTTCAAGTTATCATTAACTCTTATCTCATATAAATGTGCAAATCTCCACTGAAATTAAAAAAAAAACTTAATTTGAAATTGTTCAAAAAAAAAATATTCTTTGCTCCCTATATTCTAGAAGTGTTCATTGGTTAAGAATTGGAAAAACGTCCAGTTCCAGGGAAAATAAGAAGAGAGAAGAGTTTATAGATAGATAGATAGATAGATAGATATAGATAAACAACGTGATGCCCAACGTTGGAGATGAAAATTCAAACTTATCAACAATACCACTTGAATATAAAGTGAAACGTTGCATTAGTTCTTCGTTCAAGCAAACATCCGCCACAATGTGCTTGGCTTCTCCTCAAGAGTAAGTAAGTGACCAGCTTGAAGATGCCTTTCATCTGAACCGTCGACCGGTCCTAGCTTGTCTGTCCAATGAAAAAGCCGTCCAACCGGACACGTCACCAACTTTCACCGTCGCTTCTCACCTAGCTAGCTAGCAATCACTTACTTTATCATACAGAGGAAGAGTGACAATCGACGATGGCGGCGATTGCTCAACTTTTGCTTCAACTATTGGCCGCAGTCACACTGACAAACGCTGTGCATCCTGCATTCGAGGCGAATGTAATGATATATGCAAATTTAATGACATTGTTTCATTTTTTTTCTCTCTCTCTCTCTCTTCAGCCTGCACTGGTCAGTCCTGGTGGTTCACAGTGTTGTATTCTGATTTCGACATCGTCTTGTTGTCCACATATTTACGGTGATCGTCCGACTTGCATTGGATCCGGCGGAATTGCGCCATATCCAATTGGTCCAACAACTCCAGCCGGAGTGCAGTTTCCTTCAATTTTTCAACCAACCGCTCCTCAACCGCAGCCTCGCCCCGGCGGAGTGTTCCCTGGCCCAATACAAACACCACCAGTTGGCGGTGGACAAGTGAACATCATGTGGCCCGGTGGTGTACAATTGCCGATTACTGAAGTAAAAAATTCTTCTTCTATCCTCTTTCCATTCGATTTTTCTACCAATATTTTTGTCTCTCTTTGAAGCAAAATCAACGCTGCCAAGATATTCTACGTGAAATATGCAAATATTGTCAAGCTGCCGGCATTCAAGTTTGTCAATTTGAAATTTTTGTTTTATCCCAGTTGTCAGTCACATTGTGTGCATTGCAATCAATTTAGCCAATTCCACAACCATACTGGCCACGACCATGGCCAACGGCAACTCAACAAACTTTCGGACCGTTCAATCCTTCTGCTGGTCAAGTGCAAGTTCCATCACCATTTTCACCGAACCAAGATCAAACTCAGATGACAAGCTTGGACATTAATTTGCCAATTTGGTCACCTACTTCTGGCCAGCAACCACTTCCACCCACAGGTGTAGACAGTCCATGGGCAGTGACTTGGGAAGGCAATCCGATAGATTGGTCAAAAGTACAAGTACCACCACTGTCTCCTAACCCGGAGACAAACATGCCGCCTAACTTCAACCAACAGATTCAAACTGACGAAAATCCAAGTGTTGTCAATTATCCAGTAAAAACTACAACTAATAATATAAATTGCTATTCGTCATATTAATAATAAATTTCGTGTTTAGGATTTTGAAACGTTGGATCCAAATGGACGACGTTCTCAAAGAGCGTTGACCATTGCTCGCGCGGTAGCAAAACGTTGGGAATACATGATCAATACAAAAAATAAAGTAAACGAATGAAAAATACTGCATGAAATGCATTTGAACTGTTTTTTTTTCTCCTTTCAAATCAGGCATATAGTCGAAATCGTCAAGCATCAAATACACAAAATCTAAAGATCGACGCTACCCCGGCAGGTCTACGCTTTCTCAAAGAATTGAACAATTCCGCAATGCCTTTTATCGCTAGAGTACAAGTTCATCACGAAAGCGCAGCCGACACTAGCAAAAAATCCACTTGACGTCATTGAATCGATGATCAGGTTTTTCTATATTCATATTCAACTACTGAAATGCATATTACTTTATTTTCCAACTTATATATATATTTTTTCCTCTTTCTCTCATTTATACATTTTCAAACCCAATCGCTGCCTGCCCATACACGCACCATTGACAGACAACACACTTTCTATATAACTTAGCTCAACCGTGCCGCTGCCAATTATTGTTATTTTAGAACAATATATATCCACATTCACAGAAACAAACAAACATCCATCTACTCACTGCCCGTCCCCCCCTCCCCATCCCTCACCCCAAATATCGTTTTTCCTAGATCAATTAATTCTATCCAATTTCTAGAAACTGCCTGAAAAATTGCACACGTTCTAGGTACCGATTTTCATTTTCTTGACCGCTGCCATCGAGTGATTAAAAATTATAGTTTAAAATGTTTTTGTTAAAAGAGCAAAACAAAATGCTGTTCAAAATGTGCACACGAGTGAAAGATTAAAAGTGAAAATTAATGGATTCAGCTTGAATAGTAAATAAATATACGCATCGGCGTCAAAGTTGAAAAATGCCCAACAATTTGCAAACATCAAGTCATCACCGGATAGACAGACAATAATATTACTGTGTGTTTGCTTTAACTTTATTTAAGTAGCAACAGTAATAATAATGGACTCTGAAAATTATTCAAGCTAGCTCAAAATCTTGCTCAATAAGAGAATGCTTATGAAAACAAGTTTGCAAAAAAATCTGTATAATGTAGCGTTGAAAATGAATCTTGCCGTGTATATATATATATATATATAGAAAAGGCAAAAGATGTGCAAATTTAAAAATTGTCATTCCTCTCTTATAGATTCTTGCTTTAGCAAATTGAACGACAAATACAAGTTTGGAATGAAGCATCGTTGTGCAAGTTTGTGCAAGATGAAAATTCGAAAAACAAACTTAGAAATTGTAATCTATTTGCACAACAATCAAATCTTGCATTGGAGTTGGGTGGAAAATTTTGAAGTGGAGCCGGGGGCCGGCCGGACCCAGGAAAATGTGAAAAATCGAGACATTTTTCCGGCCGTTCAACAAATCGCTTCACAAGCGTGCAATGGGAAGCTTAAAGCAAACAGACAAACGACGACTGCCTGCGTTCAACAATAGCAGCAAACAAAGCTTCAGACAACGTGACAACGGCATTCATTCAAAAACCACTGCAACTTTTGCAATTTACAAAAAATTTTTCACTTTTCACTTTCATAAGCATACATATATATATACATTTATTTATTTATTTATTTATTATCTTATTTTCATATTTAAATTTGAAAAAATTGCTTTTTTTTTAAATTATATTTACAAAAAGTCTAAGTTATCACAAGAAGCTTGTTTGACATTATTTTCTCTCTCACTCTGACTTTCAAAAGTGCTTTCTAAAAGTAAAACACTTGTTCTTTTCTAAATCAACCATCAATTTTTAACAATCTTGCTAACAAAAAGTTATTATGAAAGTCAATTGAAAAAAAAACCAACAAAAAAAATAAATATATATCACGTGATTCGCTTCTTATTTTAACATTCTTAAAGCAAAGAAAAATTTCCACTTGAAACAAATCACATACTCGTCTTGAAATTGAAATTCATTTTATTACTACTTGACAAAGTTGATAAAAATTGAAACCTTTCTTATGTAATAAATTTAACAAAATTATTTTGAAAAAAAAACTGCAACTGAATTGCAATTGCACATGTAAAATCGCAAGAATAATAAAATTCGATATCTACTCAAATATGAAGAAAAACTTTTAAAAAATTTATTTTTCAATCAATTAATCAACTTTACATTTCATGATTAAATTAATCAATTCTGAGAAATAAAGCCAACAAACATACCCAGTTACTTTTAAACTTAAACATCAAATACTGTAGTATGCAAATAAACATCATTTTAAACTTTTCAATCAAATGTAAAAAATATTATTTCTATTTCAGCACTTTGTACTTGGAAATGAGAAAAAACAAGAAATTTACGAAATGACATGAAAAATATGAAACTATAGTTCAGCATTGAATTGCACAAAGAAGCAAATGAAAATTGCACGACTATATATCACATTCCTAACTTCTTTTCATCAAGTTCAAATTACTATCAAAAACACTAAACCCCCCTGTGATAAAGTAGCGCACTGTACAGAAGAAAAAAAAACAAAACAACAAAACTTAGAAAATAATTTAAACAAATTTAAGAGTAATAACTTGCTTACCTAAACGATAATGCTGTTTGTCTGCAGAAGGGAAACAGGTTAAATTTTCCACAATTACAATGAGCTTCATCAGTATTTTGAAAGCAACAGTGAATACGTGCCGTAAATGTATAGGAAATGAAGTTTCAATTTCGATTACTGATAACACAGAATTTGCATCTGTAACAATATTCGCTGATAAGTGATTCAAAATAATTTAAACAATATAATTTTCTTATCCAATCAAAGGACAAATTTTCAAAGAAAAATATTTATTACCATGAAGTTATAAAAATTATCTTCAATAACATCACTTTATTACCAGAAAAACATTTTGAACCAAGCAAATGCTGTAAGAGCGGATAAGCTCCACCTGAAACAAAAAACAAATAATGAATAACGTTTCATGAACAATCAATCAATCAATCATTATGAATGCTTTTTTTTTATTAGATACGTTTATAATTTTATTTTATTTTATTTTATTTAAAAAAAACACTAAAAATTATCAAAAAAATATTTTCATAACAAACCATGTGATTATGTAAGTCGTGTGATTGTCAGAAACTTTAACATTGGTCTGACCGCCAATTGGACCGCCGGGTACATTAGAAGCTAAAATAAGTAAATCGCCAAATGCAACACAAGAAAACAGAAAATTGATTAATTGATACAGCTATCAGCTTCGAGATAAATTGGCAGTGTATTGTGAAACTTCGCCATAGTGACAATATCTCGATAAAAATATTCATCCCGGTAAGGATTGCTTTCAAAAACAAAAGGTGGCTTCTAACAAAAGGAAACATATTTTAAATTTTCATTCCTTAAAACACAGTGCAGTACCTTTTCATGAAGTCTGTTCACTCCAGTTACTTCAACTCTACCTTCAATCTGCAGCACAATAATTTATAAATTTCAAACATTGGACCATTAAATATAACTGACTTGTCCTTTCTGTCGACGCTTAGGATCTTTGAGCTCGTTCGGCACCCAACCTCGATTAATCAATATTTTATACCTAAAAGTTAACAATGCCTTAATGTTAAATCATGTTAAAAAAAATAAACAACAACCACACCCTTTTCCTTCTACAAGAAATGGAGTCACAACATGCACTCCGACAGGTGAATGCACGTCGACCAAAAAATGTGACTTGGAATCCAAAGCAGCGTCGTCCCTGCGCAAGCGATTGGGAATATAAAATTCTTCATTGTGCAAAAACTGTCCACAAACTTTGATTCTACAAAATTCCATGTCGTTCAATTTGACCAGACTAAAAATACAAGCAAATAATTTAATTTAAAAAAAAATTAATAAAAAAATGCAAGCAATACTGACTCATCAGGTAATTGTACCGGTGGAGCGCAGTAACGTTCACGTAATTCACGCAATAGCTGCTTTTTCCATTTACGACGATTTACTTGCCATAAACCAAGCCCAAAAAAACCAACAGGAAAAATCTAAAAGAATGTATTTAAAATTGTAAATGAGAGAATGAAAGAACTTGACTTTTGAAAGCAATTTCAAATTGATAGCATTTACTTTGAATATTTGAAAATGTTTAAATCAATTTGGTTAATCAAAATAAATTATTGAAACATCAAAAAAAATGCTGTCAACTTTCCGCAAAAACTCAAACGATTTTTTTGAATGAAAAAATATTATATTCCATCAATTTTTTAACACATTTAATTGCATAGTTATTATACAATTTTCAGAAGTTCAATAATAGTCGCTTTATCATTTAATATTTGCTTCACTCTGCTAGCATCTTTTTAAATTTTTAATCAATTAAATATAATCATTTAACGCCTTTTATTCAAAATATTAATCAAGTAGATGATAAAAATACAAAACATGTAATTCAAAAAAAGCCTTACAAGCAAGAAATATCCATAAACACGAATACGCTTTGAAGTTAATGGCGATGCAGGAAATTGAGGAAATTTCTGACTGTAATGTTGCAAAATAATATATGAAACATCAAATTTTTTGATCAAATTTAATTTCGACAACTGAAAGAGGCTCTTTAACATCACTTTAAACTGTTTAAGAGAAAAATCTTTTGGAAGTCTTTCGTGTTCACAGTATGCAACAGCTATGATCACGTTTAATATTACGCTTGATATTCGGATGGCTTTTTTCAGCCGCAGAAAAACTGTAATTCATAAAAATTAATTAATTAAATGAATAAAAGTTACAAAATTCTACTAAATAATGCCGAATCGTATATAATTATTGCCCATTTAAATATTTTATTAATTTATTACAGTATCTAAAAGAATTAATAAAAAGCAATAATAAATGAATTCGAGCTTTTAATGTTTACATTTGAAAAAAAAATATTATGAAAAATGTATATTACATATATACAAATTATTGTACCGAGTAAAAATGCTTGTTGTCCTACTTTTCTTAATTGAGTGTGTTTGAATTCAAATCGAATAAAGATCCTGCGAATCATTTGACCTACAATAAGAAACTTAGCAGGTGTTGTTATCTCCATCTCCTTACTTCATTGAACTCAGCTTCTTTGTAATACGGCTTTTGAAGGTAAGTTAACAACCGTAGCAAAACGGTTGAATATTTTAAGACGAAATACAATTCCTGCTATATATATATATATATATATATATACATATACATATACTGAAGCATATGTATTTGTTTATGAACTATAAATGCTTTAGGACAGAGATGGATTATTTGATTGATCGCATCCCAATTGATTTTTCTCAAGAAACAAGAGCTACACTTAAGAATATTGGATACAACGTTGTTATGGTATGGTGTTACATGTTTAAATACTAACTTTATAGTGATGATATTGCTTTAATACCATTATTTCGTGTTAGTTTGCTGACTGGATTTGTGGGGCCAATGATATTCGTTGGCTATTGGCTGATCATCCAACAGTGCTGTTATGTTCATTGATCTTTTTTGTAACTTTTCTGCTGACGTTTATTCACGGTAAGCTCATCATTACTCCTAATTAAAGCAGACATTATTGCAATATTTCAACGTTCAGCTGTACGAATGGGTGGGCGTCATGTTTACATGTGGATCGGAACTGTAGTATTTGGAATGATGTATGAAATCCGAAAGATCCACTTGTCTGAAACAAGTGATTTCATGTGGTATTCGCAGTCCTTGTTGACATTTTTTGGTCGCCGTATTCCTGGCTATGTTATTCTATTCGTACATCCGACCTTACTTTACACAACACTAGCGATTATTCACCGGCAAGTTGAATTTCTTTCTTGAAACTAGCTCACCAATTTATTATCAGTAATTTGTATTTTCTTTTTATTACAGCTTGCAATTGACAACGATGTGTGAAAGCTTGCTGGTAGCGCTGACTTCTACAGCACTACGCGTGCCGTTTGTTTTGATAGGCACAAAGATGCTGTGGTGGACTTGGCATACAGAGCATCCGTTTTTGGTCGAACGATTAGGCACTCTACGGCTTGGTCCCGAGTTGATCTATTGCTTGAGTGTCATGTACTTTGTTCTTTTTTTCTGCATTTCCCGTCGATGTTTAGTAACAGAAAACTACAATTGGAAACTGTGAGTTTTTACAAATTGACAAAAAAAAATTTATAGCATCATAACGTGATGATGTGAATTTTGTACAAACTTTTAGCTTCATTCGTGAATTGATATGCGTACTAACTCCTGCGCAATTGGCACCGATTTTCGGATTTTATACCTTTGAAGTGATATTTCTCATTTTGAAAAATGTATCAGGCAGTCTGTGCAGTTACTTCTTTGTTTTCTTGTTATTTATGCTGCTATCCAATTACGAATGGATACAGCAACTAGAAGATGGCCGTCGACAATCTGGATATACTGTAGGAATGTCAAGTAAGTTCCTCAATTACTGTATTTTTTTATTTTTATTTGATGCTTTTCATTTTTTTTAGCATTTTTTGCAATTTTAAACGAATTAACTGCCGTGATATTCATCATGTACACGTTTCTGTTAATTGTACTGGCCTTTTATTCACCAGAAGATGTAATTTCAACTGGTATTCATCAACCACTCGGCTCATGTCGTGCAACTACAACCAAACATTCCTTCCTTGATCTTGTATGGTTTTAGAGTTTAAAAAGATAGAATTCATTTTTCAAGTATTTTTTCCTTTTTTTTTAAGAACATAGAATATAAAGATATGCTGTGCTTGTCGAAATTGGATCCAAATTTCGATTTCCATTGTGTTAAAAAGAAGCCAGAAGCTCCTAGCGGTGGCACTCTTGAATGGTATACAGTTTGCGGTACACCAATTTCAGACAAATCAGAAATGTGGATCATAATATCAGCATGGATGGTCGGTGCACTGTTGAGTCACTTTCGTTGGGCAATGGAATCGGATGCACTGCAATTTGCTGAAGAAAACCGAAAACAACAGTAACAAGAGACAATATACATTTTATTGAAATTATTCGTTCATGTTTCTTGTTTTGTTTGTTACCATTAGGTTGTATTACATTATATACATTTATTTATCAATATTATCATTGTACAAATACTGTTAGATGTTATTTCATTTTTTGCTCAGTATAGAAGTTCATGTACTTATTTCCCGTATTTTAACGATCCAAATTAGAGGACTATTAATTTACTATATTTTATATAGCGAACTATTGTTGCTATTATGGATGTTATATTTGTTGAGAAATAAAATTTGTTAGTTGTTAATGTAGCGTTCAATGTTCATGTGCTCAACGAATATTGTGACCAAAGCACACACACTAAAGAGGGAAAAAGAAAGAAAGAAAACTTTTCTACTATAGTGCAGCAAGTTGCAGAATGTGTTGTCAAATGATAAATAAAGTATATGAAAAATGAATGAAGAAAGAGAGAAAAATTATAATTGATAACTTATCATTTTTATAGCATGGTTGTTTAGTTGGATGGTAAACAACGGATGAACACGTTGTTAGACCCGTTGATAATTGGAAAATCGATCACTTCTGTATCCCATGGAAGCATTGGCGAATTGATCATTGGTGTGTCACCTCTGGCCGGTACGTATGTGGTTTTAATTGCTCGACCATGTTCATCGCACATTGTCCACAAATAACGAATTGGTGCTAAAAATAAATAAATAAATAAATGAATGAATAAACAACAACAACATATTTACGTGTTACAAAAAGACGTCTTTGGGCAACGCTTTTACCAACTTCATTTTCCGCAACACATCGATAATTTCCAGCGTCGGATTTTTCGCTCTGCTTGATCAACAACAATCTTTCTCCATCAAAAATATACTCTGACATAAATAAATATCAATTTGTAATAATAATAATTGTGAGTCATATTTTTTAAAAGCTTACTGTCATTGTCAGCTTCAATTTTTTCATTCGGTTCTTTGTACCAGTACAGACGTGCTGGCGGATAGCCGCCGTGTACGTTGCATTCCAACGTTGCCGTTTCATTTTCACTGACGGTCACATTTTGATCCGGTGGATGAATCCTTGGCAATTCTGAAATCAATATAATTAATTAATTGATCACCATCTGATCTCTGATCATCAAATTGGGGGTCTCATTTGTGCATTTCTTTCAATTAATGCTTCCACCAATTGTAAATGATGATTTTGCTTTTATAATTTTGAATATATAACAATGAAATTTAAAAAAAAATAATAATTAAAAAAAACACTTGCTTGACAGTATTGAAAATTTGAATGAATAATCAAAAAGGAAAAGAGAGTTTCTTTTTCAAAGAGTGAAACTGGAAATTTTCCATCTGCAGGAAATTGACCAAGTTGAAAGAGA
This sequence comes from Trichinella papuae, assembly GCA_001447755.1. Taxonomy (NCBI): domain Eukaryota; kingdom Metazoa; phylum Nematoda; class Enoplea; order Trichinellida; family Trichinellidae; genus Trichinella; species Trichinella papuae. The sequence goes on from JYDO01000076.1 coordinate 34,677, forward strand.
AATTTTTCAGGTGAAAGAATTCAGCCAAAATTACAATTGATGCAAATTAAAGCATTAAAAATCAATAATAAATGTACAAATGAATCAAACTGAAATGCATTAAAAATTGAATAAAACTGAAAACTGTTGTCGCATAAAAAATCTAATGACAAGAATTAAAAATTATTAATGCTTTTTTTTTTAAATACAACTTCTGCATCAATTTCAAATCTAATATTATGAAAAAGTTAAATACAAATTAATCAATCAAAAAAATTTTTTTTAAATAAATGAAGAAAAAAAAACAAAGATAAATAAAAAAGATACGATACACAATGTTTGTGATGAAGTTTTTGAAAATATTGCAATATGGATCGAATAATTTACAGAAAATATAATAAACATTTGCACGATGATGATTGTTAACTAAGCTACTACACAGAGCTAAGCAAATATCACGTTCAGGCACAAAGTAGGCACAAATGCGTTCGCTGCTTGCTGATGGACAAACAGAACGAGTAACTGCGCTTAGATGCAACAGAAAATTGATGATCACAATCACAATCCAATCTCTTCAATCTTATTATACTTATCATTCATCATCACTTATCATCATATCAATGGTTTCTGATCATTTTTATCAAACAATCCACTCCAAATTTCAAATGCAAATCTATTTCAACGTTTCAAATTAAGGTATGTAAATTTGATGTACATATTGAAAGAAATAGAATAGAATTTTCACTGTTCCACATTTAAATCATATAAATTCAAGAATAATAATTGAACAACAGATTCTTATGCTTTTTTTTTCAAAATTTCACCAAATAAAGGAATTTGTCACCAAATATCATTTGACAAATATCTATCTGCCAAGTTTGTTTAAAGAATCATTTAAAGTTAGTTAGTTAGTTAGTTAAAGTGCTCATTTTCAGAAAGTGATCGAAAAATTAGACTCCAAAAAGTTAATAGAAACATATTTTCTTGAAAATGCGTCATAATTATGCTTTCGTTGCGTATAATAGTAGATTAGATGAAAATTTATTCTCTTTTATATTGTTTGAAAAGCTATTGCTATAAAAAGTGATTAATAATCGGCTAATAAAAAACCCCAAAAAAAAAATAGAATGTATACATTCGTACATTCGCATATGTATATTTTATAATGTATATTGAACAATGAAAGTAAATAATTCAGGAAAATAATAATAAAAAAAAAAAAGAAAAGCTCGTTCAATATTCAAAGAGGGTTAAGAGAAGAGAAAATGGAAAAGTAAAACTGGGCCGGGTTCCTTTCGATTGATGATCGATTGTAGGCGTGTCCAAAGGTACCCAATGCCTAATCGATGAACCCCTATATTTCGTCTGCCGAAAAACGCCAAAGCGTTTCTCCCCTTTCTCCCTACTTTAGCTCACAGCTAAACATCGATTTAATATAATAGTCGCTATTCACTTTCGGCCAGGTGAACAAGATCTGTCGACCTTAATGATGATGATAATAATAATATTAATAATAAGCAAGCTCAGCTTGGCTACTCTCAAGCTCAAGTTGAACTGTATGAATGAATAAAAAAGAAAATAAAACTCCAATTAATTTTATTATAATACTATGAAGATTTGAAACGATGAAAAGTTTTTCCATTTATTTTTTTTTTCTAAATTCTTCACTTGCATTCACTGTCAGACAATATGAAAAAAGGTAAAAGTAAATTGATTTTTTTGTGCATGATTATCAATATTGTTGTTGTGCATTATGCTTTAAACATTTTGTATGTGATAAAATGTTTGATCTACAAAACATCTGGACAAGAAGAGATAAATTTTCCTTTCTCTTAAATACTTATTTCTCACATGGATGCCTTGCTAAGTGATAAATAACGCGCCTCTGTGATGCATGTTTATTTGCTCGTTGACCAATTTTCCATGATCATTTATTTCATTGAATTATCGTCAGTCATTTGATCACAAATCGGCCATACCAAACATGGAAAGTCAAAGCCTTACTAAAAGTAGTGATTACCATGCCCGGGATAAATTTAATAATAATAAAAAAAAACAACAACTTTGTACCCGTTTAATTGTTCAACTTTATACAGATATATATATATAGGTAATTGAATTTAAAACGGAAAATTTCTCATTTTGTATTTTTCTTTAAAATTATCTTCGTTACCTTGACGACCAATGTCTTTTCCTACTGCTGTGCTTATTTTTAGACATTGCAATTAGTTTAACGTTAATAATTTTAACCAATTAAAAAACCAAATTGAAGCAATATTAAAACAACAACAACGACTGCGACGACGACGACGACAACAATTATGATTATTATAATAATACTGGTTGGTGCAAGTAGGATAAATTTATGAAAGAAAATTTCAAATTCAGCTCGATTCAGTTGAAAATACTTGTCAACTTTATTATACTATATATATAATTAGCTTAAGCGGCCGTTACGGACGCTGACAGACACACAGCTTGATGATATCATCATTTCCGCGCGCTGTTTGCTTTTTCTTCCAAATAACACACATGCTGCTACTGATGTTCAATTGAAATGCGAAAGTGAGCTTCATCGAATTGAACGCTTTTCTTAATTCGTGGCAATCGATTTAAGCACAATTGTTGAAAAAAGCCTTTCCCAGAGGAAAATTGTAATATTAAATTAACTACTCATCTACTACTATTGCTTTTCTCCCCTCTCTCTGTTGTGTTGTTGTTGTTGTTGACTTTTTTCCTTACATTACAATATATATATATATATATATATGTAGTTTAAATTTAAATTTTCTTTCAAACAAACAAAACTGCTACATCATTTCCAACAAACCAAATAATCAATCACATTTCAACTGACCAACGGCAAATTTTGTCCAGGTTTGCTTCGCCTGATTGAGTACAAATTTCTATTGATCGCCTCGCCAATTGCATATGATCAAGAATATATTCACATTCAATCGATTCATAACACATATGTTGCATTGATAACGAAGAATTTGTGAAGTGGAAATTCGACCTTTCTTCAACCGCCGACCAGGGAATCATGCATGCTTTCTTCTTCTTCTTCTTTCTGTTCACATTCCAAAACAGCATAAGCTGTTGTTCTATATTCGAAAATAGCAAAAGCAATTGCCACCAAATATAGCTTTTCGAATAACAAATTTATCATTTCATGGCAAATGATATAAATATTTCATTATTCTTTTTTGCTCTTCTACAATTGCTATGATAGATGACCATTTGGAAAAAAAAATCGACTAAAACTGAGTCAAAGAGAGAAAAGCATAGGGGATGAAGGGAGGGGGAGGAGAGTGGAGGGAAGGGTGAGGCAGAGGGAGAGGGAAAGAAAAATATAGAAAAAGAGCTTGAGAGAAGAAAAATGAAGCATTTCGTACTTTTAAAATTATTCTATTAAAAATTGAATTTATTCTTAATCGGAATAGAAATTAAATTGTCTTCTCACTGCCTGCCAATGGTTAAACCAATCAGCTTTCAATTTAATAAAAAAAAAATATCGCTTAGATTCTGATCAGTTACCCACTTTTGCAAAACTAAACTTACTAGAAAAAACATTTGACACAAAGACTAAAATAATTTAAATAGAAACATCTCAAAAAAAATTAATAATAAACATAGATGATAAAACATGTATGCTTCCGTCAACGAATAGTACAAAAAAAATACACACATATGAAGAGATTATTATCGATATTTAAAAAAGAATAGTTGTGCTAAATTGTTCGCCAAAGTATACGTTAAGGTCAATTACTCGTGATATATTTTCGTTATACTAATTTCATTCAATTTGTAATACTGCTTGAAATCAAAGCTAATCGCCAGTTGATTTGCTTTTCTTTTAAACACGCACATCTTTTGCATATATGCAAGTTTATAATTTAAATTTTCAACTAAATCTAGCTGAATTGTTAATTGAAAGAAAGTTTGCCTTTGCATTGACTAATGAAGTGATCACTGAACTCACGAACGAACAAAATGCGTGCACATATTTATGTGGATTTTTACAATTCATTTGACAAATTGTTTACTGATGCTTGATTTGCACCGGAAAACGGAATTTCCGGTAGAGATTAAGATTGTATTTATTTGCATTGTGAAAAAAAAGACAGTCGCCCGTTTTGAATAATTTCTTCCTTCACAATCACACGCGCTGATTCTAATTAGCAAAAATTGCTTCTTCCCTATATATAGAGATACATGTACTCCTCTTTTAGAATTTGAAATGTCGTCTTTCATTAAAAATTAGTATTCTTTACTTTTCAAATTCCTTTGGGCATATAATTGAATATATATATATATATACGTATTTTTTTTCTCCATTAATTATTGCAAAAGAAATTTCTACAATAACTTCTAAACATAAATTTATAAAAATTGAAAAGCCTTTGCTCATTCAATTGATCATTAATATAATCAGTGAGAAACTTATTTTTATAACTTTCATTTCATTGACAATACATATTTTTTCAATTTCAAAATTGAAAAAGATGAAATTTCTGAATATTGACAAGTGAGAATTTTTCTCATTGAAAATATTTCAAAAATGAAAAGTTCAACATATTGTATGAGAAAACAAAACTGTATTGTTAGCCATTGTAGGCGAAAAGGAAAAACAATCACATAAAAAAAAAGTTCAAAGTCATTTCTAAGCTAAAAGCATGATCGTCATTTGTTCGTTCAACTTCCTCCAATAAAAGTATAAAAAGAAATAAATCACTTTTTACTGTCTCAATGCAAACATCACCAAACAATGTAAAAATAAACCCCTGCCCTTCTTCCCCACCCCACCCCCACTTGCAATAAGAAAAAAATATTTAAATAATAAATGCTTATATAGATCACAGTTGTATGTAGTTATTTTTTTTTCCTTTTAGCTTTTCCTGCTTGATTTGAAATATGAAATCATGATTTCACTTCTCAGTCGACGACGACTGACGCGCGGCTGGCGTGACAGCTGCCGTCCAATCGTACAACATTTAAGCATAGAATGTTCTCAACTAGCAACTCTAATCAGTCACTCAACACGCCAATTTTACTGCACCACTAGCTCGTCTTGTTTTCACTTCGAGAATAGGCAAATGAGAGAATAATTTTTAAAAATGAGAACCACCATCACCACCACCAACATCATCATCAGCAGCTCATCAAGTTTCATCCATCCATCACAAGCCCATACGCATACGTATACATGTATATACATACACATACACACATGCATCATACACACATTTTACGTTTTAAAACGAAATTTCAAAAATAAAAAAAAACGCGTCTGCAAAAGCAAAACAATAACAAAATGTTTAAAGTGACCACTTTGATAAATTGATATTGTTTTCTTCCGCCTGTTTATATATATATTTATTTATCTTTGTTTTTGCTTTTTATGATCTTCTCATTTTCAGCACGAACATTCAACAGAACAAACATCTTGGTCATCAAAAGTTGTTGCTTATTTTCTCTCCCACTCCCCTTCCATTCGCATCCTCCACTTTTTTTAAAAAATTTTCTCTCTATTTTTTTGGCTATTTGTGATCAAAAAGTGCTGCTAACAGAAACCATAGCAGCAGCGGCAGCAACAGCAGCAGCATGTTGTAAAGCTGCGACAAGTTCCTCGTAGCCCCGACCGATGTTGTTTCCTGTACCGGCAGTCGACAACAATCTCGTTGTCAATTTTACTGGTTCTTCAATTTTGGTTTTATTCATTTTAATATCCCAAAGCTTCGTCGTTGCAGCTTACGACCTCGGTCCACCGGTGGGCGATTGTACAAATCGTGAAGAGGACAGCATCTGCGATCCAACCAGAGCTGGCTTGTGTCGAAATCATACTTGCCAAAGTGCCTGTGCACGGTTGAACATGCGCCAATGCAACTGCCCTTCTGAAGATGACAATTATTGCTATTTATGCTGCGGCAATTCTGCTAGTCCATGTTTACCAGCTCATCATTACAAAATTTACAAGGTATTTATTATATGCAGTTTTCTTCCTCGTATACATAACATATGCAATTGGATGTTATTATTGTTTTTCAAGCCAAATGGTGAACATTGGGAACGAGAAGCTTGCCGACGATGTCACGACTTGCCGGATGGGGTACCTTGTGATGATAAGAGTGATCGACGAATATGCTTGAACAAAAGATGCACAGCCAATGCGTGCCTGAACCACGCTGAAGGCGCATATTGTGATTCTCGCAGAAGACGTGTCTGCGTTGATGGTGATTGTCGTGATCCGTGTCGAGAGCATTCACCACTTCTGGCCACTTGTGAGTGTGATACTCTCCGTGGACGTTGTGAACTCTGCTGCTATGATTACAAAAGTAAGCAGTGTGAAAGCGCCTACAGAAAATATGGAATTGCGAACAAAGATGGCCGCCCAATTGCCAGGATAGGTCTGACATGCGATCGCAAACAGCATCACTGTAACACGTTCGGCCGCTGTGCAGCCGCATCATCGTTCATCATCCAAAAAAGATCCTCGCTCACTTCCCGCCTGCTTCTCAATCACCTTCTTCTGTTGGCTCTGATGCTTTTTCATACATAATTCCTCACTAATTCGATCGGATCAAATTAATAATATCAAAAGCAGATCTGATCCAACCAACCAACACACGCACACACATCAACCAGCCAACAACCACATTATCATTTATTTATTGATTTTGTTGTTGTTTTCTCTATGCGAAACATTCTCCCTAAGCCTTATTATTATTATTATGAATAAGCTTTTCTAAAGTTGATGAAAATTAACCAAAAGTGCAATAGAAGTCAAATATTGGACTTTTGAAATTCAAGCATGTGTAAACATGTTGTTTTACGAGCCCGCTTTACTTGAACACATCAAAGCGGAATGTTTGAAGAAAACGAACAAATTCTGATTGATTAACCTTTCTCAAATGTGACATAAACAATGTTTACTGCCCAAACATCGGTACAATAAAATAGAACAATTTGAAAAGTGCCAAAAACCTTTTTATGTGACCGAACAAAATTTTAATGCCGCCGTCAGAAGAATACCTTACTTTGCTTTCAAATGTTCAAAATTATCACAAAAGTGAGTGTCAACTGTAGGAAAGAAGTCGAACGATCATCTCATAAAAATCAAAATCTACCCGTACACTTTATCTTATTATGAAAAATTTTAAACTACCCATCAATATCAAGCATTTTTAACAACAAACTGTGTTTTTACCCAAATATTCCTGCTACTCTCACATCAGTAACAATAACTACATATTTTACAAAAATTAAACAAATGAATACTGTAATGACATTCAAGTATAAATAAAAATTAAACAAACATACCGCGTAGTTGAGCATTCGCAGCGTCGCTAGTTGAACCAGCCGCATTTTCCGCTCGGCATTCATATCTACCTTCATTTTGTTTTTCCGCTCTAGACACAGTAAGCTGATCTGAAATAATAATAAAAAAAACAGTATAAAGCAAATATTACATTTGAAGAAAAAAAGTTCAAAAAACTGTACTGTTTGAATCAACGTTAAGACGCTGTCCAGATACAATGGGACGGCCGTTGAAATACCATTGGACAGCGACAATATCTTGGCCTTCGACATCACATCGAATTGTGAAATCTTGATTTCGAGCAAAATCAATTACTCTTGGACTGACATTAACGCGAGGTCTTTCTGAAAAGAATTGTGAAGTTATTTTGTTAAAAAATTAAAAACAAGCAAATCAAACTTACGAATGACCAATACGGTAATGTCTGCTAAGGCTCGACCACGGCTAGTTAACACGTTGCATACGTACGGGCCTTCATCTGATTTTGAAATGCGATTAATCAACAGAGTTCCATTTGGAAAAATTCTCTACAAAAATAACTGTTAGAAATAAAAATTAACATATATACAACAAAAGACAAAACCTACTATGTGATCAGTGTTGTGCAACGGCTCTCCACGTCTCTGCCATGTAATAGTTGCCATGCTGGGTTCATCGTGAGTACAATCCACATAAGCGGGCGTGTGTTCTGGAAATGTGTACACTTTGGGTGAACTAACATGTAAGGGAGGTTCTAAAAAAACAGTTATACAAAAAATAAAACAATAATTTTAAAATAAGCTGCAAGAAGAAAACCTCGTATTTCAAGGTAGGTTTGTCCGGATACGTTGCCTGCCTGGCTATTTACTGAACATTTATAATATCCAGCATCACTATGAGTAACTGTAGGAATAGTCCAAGTGATGGTTTCGGAGTGTCTGAAAAGTTGGCGAAAAGTCTGAAAGTTGATCAAAATGGATTCATTACAAAATGAATAATTTACTCAAAATATAATGGTCCACTGAGATGCTCGTCGTTGCCTTTGTACCAGGCAACAGTATAGGGTATGCTGCTTTGAACAGCACAAGTCAAGCTCACACTGTGAAAAAGCATCACTTCAGTGTGTTTCGGCATGAGTACGATCGGCAGTTGTCGTACCACCTTTGAGCAAACTGTTGATGGAGATAATCTTTGAAATTTGAAATTATGTTCATCCACACCGATGATCTAAAAATGAAAAATGAAAAATAATCTCATATTAAAAACGAGACATTTCGTTTTCATAACCTTAGCGTAAAAGTGACCTTCTGGAGGTGTAAATGCGTCTAAATAGTAAACACCAAACTGTGTACTGTGTGCACGAAGGCGACCGTTGAAAATTGCCTCGCCACGTAAGTTGATAAATTCAGCGTCTGTAGTAACACCAGGACGAGGGAGTCCGGTTACATTGACAATCAAATGTGTAGACTGCCCTGAAATAAAAATACAGTAATACAGTAAATCAAAAAGAAAAAAAAAGATAAATTGAAAAACCTGAAATAGGCTGATTGTGCAGTTTGGAATGGTATGAATCTGGGAAAGGTGAAAATCCATGTTTGAAATCTAAATTGCTCTTGCCCGTTACTCGAACTGACCGTCGTCCAAATGAAGAGCCCTTTAGAGTCCATATACCTGGCTTCGGCTTGGTCACAGCTTCAACAATGACGTTACTTAATTGTACTACATTTCTGCCTTTCACCACTTGCCCTGTAATAATAATGAATTAAAAATTTTCATTTTTAAAACATCAACAATCAATTTTATCAAATACAATAAAATAATTATTAAAAAAAAACAAAAAGTAAACAAAATGAAATTTTACAGTATCTACAACTGAGCATCAAGTAAAAAATATTTGAACATTTGAAATGGCTTTACTGAATGACATGATTGAACGCTGAAGCGCGATTAAATTTTGAACGTGTAAAAGTTTCGAAAGAAAAAGAAATAAAGTGAAATGGAATTATAATTTGGAATTCGAAGCCAAATTGAAATAAAAAAATTATGAACTAAAAAATATTATTTTGAAAAGTAAAAAATAAATTTGAATTTTGCAATAGCATTTGTAAAAAAAAGTGAAATAGACAATCACGCTACCTTCAGGATCAATTAGTTTAATTTGTGGCCGCTCCCCAGAAACGGAGACGACCATTTCAAAAAGATGCGAATCTGCGGGAAATTGGATTTCAAAATTGCCAGATTCTTCTTTATCTTCGGCTACAATTCGAACCGCCCTTGTCTGCAAGCTCACTCTCACGTATTCGATAATCTGTTTGGAAATTGGTCAACAATGGATAGTTGATAATTTGCATAAAAGCAAGCAGCTTGTTGCTTACCTTGTTCACGTCCGCTTTGTCAAGGTGGAATATTTGACCGCTGCTTATGGAGGCGAGCTTTTCAAAAGCGACATATCCTGGATGAGTTCGATCTCCACAATCGCCGGTCATAACAAATACGATCTAAAATTCCGGCAAAACAGTCTTTTTCAAATTATTATTTTCTTGCATTGTCAAAAAATTTTTAATAATAATAATAATAAGATGCTTTTTGAAATGCTTACTTGACTTTGTTTTTCTTGTACCAGAGCGACAAGTTCGTCCAATAGGTGATAATCTTTGGCCCGGGCGTCGGTGAAAACGTAAATGAAAGACGCTGGCAGTGATGATTGCAAGGCAAGCTTTATACCGGTCAACGTCATCTCCGGGCAGTCGCCTCCGCCTTGTACATCAATAGCGTCCAATTCTTTTCTCATATAATTTCCATCTTGTGTCACAATCGGAGATTTCACTTCTGAAATTTGAAATGGTATACTTTTACATATTTATTTTTTTTAAAAATTATTTCAATGCTAAAGTGGTTTTCCAATTTTTCCAATTAGAATTTCCTGAATAATGCAAATTTATATCTACGTATGTGAAAATTTGCATACGCGGGTCACCGCGTATATGACATTTTGCGTTTGTTTTGTTTGACGAACGCAGTCATCGAAGTTGGACGCTAGTTAACTTGTGGTAAGTTTTGACTTTTATTATTACGATTGCATATTTATTATTTCAACTGTTCTTCTATTTCTTATTTAATTTAAAACCGTTATTATTCATATTAACAATAATAAGAACAATGAATATTTCATATCTTCTTATTGATATCGGTTTTGTTTAAATTTTCAAAAGCTTTTTAATCTATTATGATCTTGAAATCGAATTGAAAATTCATTTCACTCGTCTAACAAACAGGCGTACTGTAAAATAAGTTTACATTGATGCATAATCTAGTTCTTGTTGTTTTTGAACAATGTAATAATATTGGTTTATTTTGTTTTTGTTTCAAGCGTTATAAATTAACATTTCACATGACATTGAAGAGTTTAATACACAAATAAATAAATAAATAAACAAACGGATACAAACCAGGATCGTGAAACGGTACGAGTACGTAATTGTAAATGAGGCGATCCTTCTGTTCAGCGACGGTTTCAAATATGCGCTCATAACCTTCACGCACTTGTTGTAAATCATCGTACATAGATCCGGTGGTGTCGATGACAAAAGTCAACGAAGACATGCCTTCTTGGTTGTTGTTGTGTTGTTGTCGGCTGTAGAAATTTGCATTCGGTGTTGTGATTTTGAAGTGATGTTGTGGTCGGTGTTTTGAAACCGTGGCACCGTGGTAGACGGCCGCTTTGAATGTGCCAAATTCTAGCTGAGCTGCGTCTGCTGACAGTTTCAGAAGTTGCAGCAAAGTGTACAAGGCGAAGTTAAGCATTTTCGGGCAGTGCTACAAAGTGAAGATCCCAAAGTTGGATGAGAGTTAGTTGAGGAGGAGTTTCGGGACTGGCAATGAGGAAAAGACGTCAGCCGTTAGCATAGCAATCCAGGCGGTGTGTGTGTATGTGTGTGTACGTCGATGCTTCGTATTCAACGGGACGTTATGTGAAGCGGCTGTCGTAAGTGTAAGCTCTTTGCTTTGCTTTAGTCGAAGCTACTACGCGCCGCATGTTTAGCAAAACAAGCAAAACGCTTGCCGGATATGTTGTAGGCGGCCAGGCGAAATCCCGACTCAGACGTCCTCTTCGCTTAAAACTTTAAACCAAAACATTTGCGTCGGTCTCAATTTTGCCGTCAATCAAACCAATCTTACTTCACTTGTTAAATTTGACGATTCGGAAAAAAAATACACGCATATCCTCAGTCGGGAATTAATTTTCAATTAATTCATATGCAATCATTGTTCACACATGTATTTATGGCATTTCTCCACTATTTATTTTGTATTTGCAACCAGTTTTGTTCATTATTTTTGAAACTTTATTCCACAATATTGCATGTTGAAATTGTAATTTTCAATTTTCAAAATCCACATCACAATTTAATTAATCACTACTGTTATTCGGTCTATCACATTCAATTACATAGTATTATCGTTATCATTTGAACTTGTCCATCCGTATAAACAATTATTATTTTTTTCAAAAGAAGCACAACTAATTAATGGTTTGATTTTTTAACAATTGAACAAGGTTATTCAAATATGTTAATGAAACATAGTTCAAAGTGATAATTATTTAATTAACTTTCCAATTTTTCATTTTTGAGCTTGCTTGTTTTCAATATTAAGAAAAACAGAAAACGTGATAACATTTGAAAATAATACAGTAAATTGAAATTGAGCGTGATTGTCATTTGATGATCGATAGTACATCGAATTGTGGAAAAGTTGTATTGTGAGTGAAATTTTGTTGTTCAATTTTTGTATATTTCAAATTGAGAATTTTCAATTTTTTTACAATCTTCATTTAAACTTTTCTTTATTTTAATGAAGCATTTTACGTGAGAAATTGTTAAAAGTAGAAGAATAAGTTTAGTTTTTTTTTATCAAACTGTTTTTGTCAACAATTTCATATGTATCAAATTGTTGCACTGTTCGTTATCTTGACTATCAAAGTTGAATATTTATTTAAAATTTAAAACTCCGCATGATTGTACTGTGAAGTTGATGGTTGTTTTTGCTTCACATTCAATATAAATGCATCACTAATTGCGAAGTCCTTTTTTTGTCACCAAAAGTCTTTTCCTTCTTTCCAACTGTAAGTCCAGTAGTTTCTTATTACTTGATTTTCTATTGCGTACGATATAATTTCAGTAATGTTTGAATAGAATTTTTTAATTATATTCTGAAATTAAATATTTATTATTTCTTTAGGGCGTAAGTTAAAAATAATGCTCATTCGCATTATAATGTTTAAAGTTCCAATAAATGAAAAGTTTCATTTATTCCCACTACCTCAGTTTGAGACGTTGTTTTGACTATTATTATTTTGCTTTCTTCAAAAAACATTTTGCGATATTTTATTTTGAAATTCACAGGTAGTTTCGTTTTCTATTATTAATTTAATCTGAACAGTAAATTTCTTCTTCTTCCTGATATTTTTATTTTTAAAAGAATGCATTGTTTAGCATTTATTCAATTAGCTTACCTATGCTACATTTGAAATGACGAAATATGTTGGTTCTTGTTTTTACTTGATTTAAATTTTTTATCAACAAGAAATGCCCTATCATTTGTTATGTATCTTCTGTTTTACTGTATCTTTCGAGAAAAGAAATTTTGATAAAATTAAATTTCTATCATTTTGCAATGTAGTTTATATATATTATTTTTTTAATTTGAATTTTTTTCTTTTTTATCACGATGTAGTCTGGCTTTGTTTCGACGTCTGAATTTGCTGAAGTTATTGTCAAGAAAAGCGAACATGTGTACGGAACGTCACTGTGAAGTGCTCGAAGTGGTGAGGCGCTGTGTACCAAAGTTGGACGCGTCGAGTCGTAAGGGTCAGAATGGTCGTATTTGCGTCATCGGTGGCTCTTATCAGTATTATTTATTTTTAAATATTTTCTTTCAATAGTTTAATTATTGACATGATCATGATAGATATACCGGCGCTCCATACTTTGCAGCCATTTCTGCTTTGAAGACCGTATTGATGTGCTCGAAGATGTCTATTGATGTGAATTGATGATTTGATGCTTTCAGGGGGCCGATTTGAGTTTTGTCATTTGCGCACCTGAGGCTGGGCAAGCGATTAAAGCATACAGCCCCGAGCTGATTGTATTTCCAGTATTGTATGATATTGGTTTTTGATTTTTTTTTGTACAAACGATAAATTTACAACTGATTGATACAATAAATTCACAGGACCCAGGATGCATTCGCTGAAGTACAAGAAGAGGTGTTGTCGCGTGTGGATGTAATCATCATTGGACCAGGAATTGGCCGTCGCGCTGAACTCGTTCCATTTATTTTGCGCATTGTCTGCGAAATGGCTCGCACTGGTATGCCAATTGTCGTTGACGCGGTATGTAAAAATTGAAATTTCAATATTATCTTTTTTTAAAAAGTAATTTTTGCATAAAAAGTAATAACCACATGCTGAACGCTAGCGTGATGTAAATGAAGTTTGAGCTGTTATTTTTTGTATAATTTAAATTTTAATTGCAATAAAAGTGCCTTACTGGTAACTTTTATTTATTTATTTTTTTGGATTTAAAATATTTCTACATAATGCATATTGATTGATAATTGTAAGGAGCTGTAATTGAAACGATTGATTTCTTTTGAGCAAAGGTTTTCAATTTCAGCAAATTTAAACTAAGTTAGATTATAGTAATTTTTATGTAAATCTGCATATTGGCAGTAGTAATTGCGATCAGTTTTTATTGTGTGTATTGATGAAATGAGGCAGGGTTTGATTGTGATTTGAAATGAAGCACTTCCTTTGGTTCATAAACGCGGTCAGTTTATAATGCAGTATTCGATTTAGTCAGTTTAAATTAGTTGCAATTTTGCACATTGGCCAAAGATGCAAGCTGGGACTTTTGCTTAATACAAATCGAAATACACGTCGAATCACTTGCCTTTGAATCGAATGAGAAGCGCTGCAATTTTCTTTTCTCACTGCAAATAGCCAATGCGTGTGGGAGCAAGTCGGTGTTTCAAACATACAACCTGGTGATTGAAATTCAACTTTACAACAGTGTTAATTTTTGAAATTATTCATCTAACACTTGCACTAAAAATACCCACTTTATTCAGTCAGCAACTTTTACAAATTAATCGATAATTATGATCAATAGTGTAGCTAATTTATTTGATACTCTGTTCCTATTCTTTTACTTAAAACTTTATCCAAATTCAAATCAGAATTTTATTGTCATACTTTTTAAATTTTGATTTGAAATTGAAATGGTAAAAAAAAAGAAAATTTAGGATGGTTTGAATGCAGTGATGACAAATTTGGATGCAATACGAGGATTGAAGAATATCGTAATGACTCCGAATGCTACTGAATTTGATCGTCTTTTCAAAGCAGAGGTGAATTTACAAGGAAACAATACGTAAATAGAATTAAGAAAATATGAAAAATTAAAATTTGAAATTTCACACAGTTTGAAGGCAGGGTGATTGTTACGGAAGACACTCTTGGTGCGGTCAAGCTGTTGGCGGCGAAGTTGCAAAATGTGACTATTGTTCGCAAAGGTCCGACGGATATTATATCCGATGGTATACATGGTCAGTTGATTTTCAATTTAGAATGCACAAATTGGTCTTTGTTTTTTTTTTTAATGAATATATGTTTCAGTGTTGGAATGTGCAGAACCGTGCAGTTTGCGTCGTTGTGGTGGTCAGGGTGATGTACTCAGCGGTGTTCTTGGTACATTTCTGCATTGGACGAGGCGAAATAGCGAATTGTTTGTCGAGAGCAAGTACTTTATTTCAGAAAAAAAATGAATAATAATAACTTTTTTATATTAAGAAATAATGTTTAAAAAAAAAATTTTTTTTTTCTTTTTTCGTTTTATTTAAAGCTCCGGTGGTGCACAGTATACGCCAACGTTGGTGGCAGCGTATGGAGCTTGTAGGTTGACAAGAGAGAGTAGTCGTTGCGCTTTTGAACGACATCGACGTGGCATGGTCGCTTCTGATATGGTCCGGGAGATTCCTCAGTGTTTTACACGTATTTTCCCAGATTTACAACCTCCTTCGACAAGCAGTCGCAGTGGCAGTGGTGGCGAGGTGTGGCCGTCAACCCTTCCTTGATACTAACAACAACAATGATGATAATACTAACAGCAATATGATGATTGTTGATGGTAAAAATTGATGAACAACTGTTGTTATTGTTGCTTAATTTTATTATATCTGTAAGAAAACTGAATTTTAAAGGAAGTGATGCATGAAAAATATGCAGGCAGTATGGTGTTATTGCGGGTGGGAAATTTAACGAAGCATGGCCTGCTTGGATCGATTGGTCGCAGCTTAGGCGGTCATTTTCAAGCTGTTGTTGTCTGTTTACATATTCTGCTAGTTTCTATTGGCTGTGTTGAAGAAGAAGAAGCAGAAGCAGACATAGAAAATAGGAGATAGAGAAAGAGAGGGAAAAGAGATAGATAGAGAGAGAGAGAGAGAAAGAGAGAGAGTGTGTGTGTATGTGTATATATATATATGTATGCGTGGGTGTGAGTGAATGACTGAGTGAGTAAGAAAGACAGAAAGAGAGAAGAGTGAAAAGAGCAAGGAAATAACGCATTGCAGAAAAGCTGCGATTTTAGCTACGTCCGGAAGCGGTCTGGCGCCGGCTTGTGTCGACGTACGGCCACAGCTGACGTTCTAGCATCGTCGTCATTGGCGGCCAGAGAACCTATCCCAGTCAGACACCGTTCAACCAAACGTTGCAGCTTTTCTTCAGATTTTCTTCATATAACTTGTACATCTCACCATTTTATTTATCATCTGTTGCATATAAAATTCATCATTCTACATTGGCTTGCTTATTCATCAACATGGGTTGGTTCAAAAGAAAATTGAGCACACTTCGACCACCTCGAATTGTTATCCAGGTGAGCAATTATTATTTGTTCAGTTATTTTATTGCAATGTTTTGAATGCTTTTTTCCATTTTGAAAAATTAGTAATGTTTGTAAATGCAAAACTTGTATTGCTTGGAAACAATTGCAGAGTTGATCTTTGAAATTCAACATGCAAAACAGTTGAGTTAAAATTTGCAACAGGCGCAAACGTTAACAACACTCTAAAAGTGACGCTCATGATCAGCTTACTGTAATGAAAATTTTACTCTGTTCAGTTTGAACTTTTCACAGTTAGCAAACATTGCATATAACTTTTACTGTTCGACAGTTTTGTTTGTGTATTTTGATGAAAAAAATGAGAAGTTAATTTTTCAAATATCAATCATACTTTCAGGTTTTATTTATGTTCATGTTAATAAGTTTTGTTTTGTTTTTGTTTCTTATTTTACAAATCTTATAATTTCCCAAGAGGGTTGATATGACAGAGAACCACTTTATAACTGAAGCTTGGCTGTAGTGACGTTGTTAAATGAGGTCACTTCTACGTCATCATGTTGCAGTTGTTAGTGTTTTTGTCGTTTTATTCGAATTTGATGAATCACTTCAATAGAACAAGAAGATAGAAAGTATTAATAATAATTATTATTAAAAACGTTAATATCCATAGTTGCCATAGGTTGTCATTTTTTTCATGCATAAATTATATTATTACAAAGAAATTTGTTTTCTTTTTCTGAACAATTTTAATTGCAATGCTTTTACATCCCACTTTTACACTTGCCGTATAGTGTAGTAGGCTGGTTTGTTATACGTATGTTTGCTTGTGTATGTATACAGATATCTTCGCAAATGCAGCGAATATTGTTTTTTGCATCAGTGCATTTTTTAAATATATTTTTGACATGTGCGTGTATTTCATCAATATTTTTTTTGACTTTTGATTTCACGTTAGCTTTTTAACTTGAAATTTTTTTGACGTAGTCAACGCGAAATATTTTATGGATCTTTGGGCATAATTGTATTCCTTTTTTATTTTATTTTATTTTTTGCAATCGATTTATGCATTCATAAATTGAATTGGTGAAATTTAATTCCGATATTCAGGTCCAAAGTTCATTATGGTGGTTTAGGTGCGAAAATCGATGAATGCTCTTTAAAAGAATAACGATGAATGATGATGAAAGTGGCATTCTTTTTTTTTTTATATTATTATTATTATTATTTGAAAGGCAGTTGAATTATATTTGATGAAGTTATTTAATTTTTCAAATCTGCTTAACAAAAATTGTCTACAAATGACGAAAAGTTTCTGATTTTTTGATTTTTTACTTCCTCCTTTTTCTTCAGTTGTTAAAAATTTTATGCAAAATTCAGTTGAGTTGAGTTTTTTGAAGTTTGAAAGTTGCTCAAGTGTTGTCAACTGAATATAATAATTAACGTTTATGAAATTGAACGATATTTCAAATTGTTCTCTCACTCTGTATCTGTGCAATGCTTTTTTGAGTTATGATTTCTATGCTGCAAAATGGAATCTGCGACAGCTTGACAAAATGAGTGAATGTATGAATGATGACGGACAAAATTGATCGGAAACAATTCGTTAGCTTTTTAAATAATATTTCTTCATCATCATCATCTTATTATTATTATTATTCTTATTTTCAAATGTGCATTATTGAATAAACTAACATAATAATAATAATAATAACAAGTAAAAACTGGGTCTGTTTTGAAAAATAATTTGAAATATTTAGTTTAAAAAATTGAATGAATAATTTTATTTCTTTTTTTAATTTTTACAAGTTGCAACAAACAGCAACTTCAAGTATGTATATATAAATTTAACGTATACGCTTTTGAGCAGGTTGTTTCGTCATGGGTGGGTGAGTTTTATAAATAATTATTTTAAGAAAAAAAGATTGATTGAATTAGAAGATATGATCGGTTTGATATTTATGATGAATGGTTTTTATCAATATTCAAGTTAATTTGAAATGATAAATTTTTCATTTTCTTATATTTTTCAGTGCAACATAAATACTTCTAAGTTTGTCAAAGAACATTTCCAATCTTCAAGCTATTATAATTTGCATCTATTTGTGTGTACAGGTAATTTGTTGTTTTTATTTTTAATTTTATTCTACAAATTGCATAATTAAAGTTTGAAGAAGTGGTGAACAATAAAAGAGCCATCTTTTAAGCAAATGGATGCCGTGCGGCAAGAGGCAATTTTCTCTGTTCTGTGCAATTGACGCAATTAAAGCCGGTGCCTGTGCAGGAAATTATACATAATTATCCCATCAGAATTGGCGAATAAGTATAAATAAATAGATAAATGGATAAATAAATGCAAGCATTTATGCTTGAGGCTTGAGAAAAGAATTGAATTTATTTTTGCGCAGGCTTGTTGATGAGGAAAAATCATCTACGGTGTCGGTAGTTTGTACTCATGACGACATGATTTCTAACACGATTGGATCCGTGTAATTTTGCCAGGGCGCAGTTTTGCATCGCATTCTGAGAAGCACCAACTGAAGTGTTGATGATTATATGAAATTTAATTTCTTTAAATTTTTTATAAAATTAATCTATTCATTAATTATCTTTATCATTATTGTTGAGTTGGTTTCGTTCAAATTTTTAAATATATCAACTATTGTAAATAGAGTTAGAGTTAGTCAATAAATGCATAGTATTGGGTAGGAGAGGATGCTGGCGGCGCTTTTTGTTGGGAATGAAAATTATATTTATAGAACAGATAGCAAATTGTCATTTGACGAAATAAAACCACGAAACAGTTATATTACCATTTCTATGGAAAAATGCATTTTGTTTTGCCAGCTTGAAATGCTGCTTCATTTGTTGTTTAGCCGGCTAGCAGCTAGCTAATCTAGCTAGAGTTTTGTTGCTCTTCTTTACTTGATCGGCTGCTACTGAATCGAACTTTTCTCTGTTTGCGAGCATGTCCAACTCAATCCCATGAGATTTGTTTAAATTTTCAGAAATACTTGTGTCGATACTTGTCCAATCGCTCGCGTTGTATTTAACTTATTTTCATTTTGTTTTATTTTATTTTTTTAATATTCATTCAAAAGATATTTTCTTTTGATTTCTTTTTGCATTGAAAATTTAAACAAAGATTCAGACATTAAAGTGACAGTGTGTCGTGGAGGGGTAGGAGGAGAGGAGGGGTAAGATTTTCAGACAAGTTCAGATGAGTTTTTTATTTTCATTAAAAAGAATGAAATTATTAATAATTGATGAATAGAATTATTTTATATTTTATTATATTTCAGGAAGAAGAACCAACTTTACCAGTGGCTATGGATTTTACTGAAAAACTTCCTGTCGATATTTGCCGAAGAGTTTTTCGTTATGTCGATTTAAAGCAGAGGACCAAAGTGGAACGGGTTAGCAAACGTTGGCGTGAAACCATTCTAGATGCTGCAGCTCATGATGATCGTTCCGTTTGGTTGTATGTAATATTTCGTGAAGGTCATTTGAGTGGTCACGATAGAATGACCGTTCGAGTCTCTTATGATGGTCCGATTTTTTGGGATAAATCCATCGTCTATGTTTATTTATGTTCATGTCATGCGTATGAACGACACGAGAAGCAACTGATAAGTAAATAGATGAATAATTTTTTTTTGAACTTTTACAATATTATAATTATTAATATTTTTTTCTTTTAAACTTTTCTAGGTTTGTTCAAACGAATTGCAAATAATGTGCACAGGCTGTGTTTGGTTAGTTCACCGGTCAGATCGCCATTTTTAACCAACGACTTTTACACATTCATATTAGATATATTTAAAAATTTGCAAATTTTATACCTTCGTGAGTTGAATTTGGAAAATGTGGCCACAACAACTGTAGAACGTTTGGCAACGAGCAAAACTTTAAGTCGGGTTGTTGTTCACGACTGTATACATTACGATTCGTTGACTGATTATCATCGTTTGAATAATCGATTGATGCTGGTCAAAGGTCATCTGCGTGGTCTTGAAGACTTGCTTCGAAGTAAAAATGCTTATCCAGAAGATTCGGAAGATCTACCAATATCCACTGTTCAACATCGACCCGAGTCAAACATCTCAAACATGATCAACGGTTTGACAATTGATTCATCATCGCCTGTAGACGCCGCTTGATGTGATGTAATATCTGCCTTTCTGTTGTCATCCAAAAACCATATAAAAACAAGAAACTTCAACGCTAATTAGTTATAATTTTATAAATCACAGTCCAGTGATAATTTTTTAATTTCCTTTCTTCAACTGCTTTTACTGCCAGTTATTTTGTTCATCTTGCTAATAATAAGAAGGTATGTATGTGTTGTTTCTTTTGCTTTTTCTTAAAAAAATTATTTTAACAATATTTGTTTCTTGCTATCATGAAAAATATTTATTCAAAAATATTATTTTTATAGCTATTAGTTGCAAAAAACGTTGCGGAATCGATGCACACCTATTTATTACATACATACTGTATATGCATTTTTTATCCATGTTTTTACAGTACGCACATACTTGAGAATATGCTGCTTAATGGACTCAGAATCAAAAAATCTGATCAGCCGAAATGTCATTTATTGAATAAATAACTATGCTTCAAAATTAAGTTTCAAGGATTATTATTTATGCAATTATTGGTCGACACTGGCGAAAATATCCATGGGGCTTAGCATTCGTTCGTTCGTTCGTTCATAAATTGAATACGGATTTACGACCTTCAATGCCGAATTCTTCCAATACAGGCTCCAGCACTTCCGAAGTCAACGTGTATCGCAATTCCTGAAAAAGCAAAAAGCAACATCCTCGAAACAAACACAAGTTATCAATGGTGAATTGCGTACCTTTGAACTACCTTTCTTGCTCACTTGTGCCAATCCTTTGAACTTCGCTTTTTGCATGGAATCCAACAAAATGTCAGAAATGAATTTCTGAGCTGCTAATGCTATAGCACGTTTGCTAAAATCAACAAACAATGCATTACAATTGTGAACAAATTTGAAGGAAGAAACGCCGCGACTCTACTACGCACACAAACGGATCCGAGTCTTGCATGCCGGCTTGATTCATATAATATTCAACCAGCGCTTCTGGAATCTAAATTCGAGAAAAAAAAAGTCAGCACTTGAAAATTGAAAGCGACAATGTTTTTTTACCAGTGGTGTCAATTCTTCCAGATCATTGAGAAATTCCATGGTTGAAATTTTCGCTTGAGTACTTTCACTTTTCTCGGGTACAGGCAAGACAAGTTTACCGTCAGAGTTAGAAGAGTCCATCTCTAAACGCTTAATTTCTAGAAAAAATCTTTTATCGTTTCAAAAATTATCATAAATACGCTCGATCAAAACGAGAAATATGCAAAAAAAAACAACAGCAACAACAAATCTGAAATCCAAGATCAATTAACATTTTTTTCTTTTTTCGACATAAACTATAAAAGAAAGATGATGGATGATGATGGCACATCAGACATGACTAGACAATGAATTCAAAAAATGAACAGAAAAAAAACATTAATGGAAGCTAACTAGCTAGCTAAATAGAAATGAAACAAAAAACAACAAGAATTCGAGATCACTACGCCATAATAATGTTTGACTAGTTTGACTTGGTTTAAAATCGATGTCTATTATCAATAGTCAACACAATTCGGAGGAATATCAAAAGTGAAATTACATTGGCTAGAATATTTTTTCACCTCAACTGAAGATAAATTTGGAGTATCCGGTCTATCAGACCAATGAAGTAAAATTTCTTCATCGCATGGACAAGATCTAGTGAATACATCGCATTCGTATCCCGTTTTCAGATACTTCCACACGCCAGAAAACGTACGCGGTATTTGGAAATTGGTAAAACGTTCCACAACCAGTCGAATGTGATGCAGTTTTGGAAGTATAGAACAGTCAAGGTGAGTCAATTGATCGCCGCATAAAAATTTAGTCTTTGTCTAAATAATAAAGAACACTTAAGCATAACTATTTTTAAAAAAAAAAACGTGAACTGTACTTTTAACAGAAATGCATTCAATTTAGCCAACGCGGATTCCAAATTTGCTGGACCTTTATCCACAGCTTTGATGAAAAAGCAAAACTTTGAAAACAAATCTCTCACTGTATTTAGTGCTTCTACATTATTGCACGTTAAATCTGGTTGAGGAAAAGTGTTGTCCAGGTATTCGATAATTTCATCGGTTTCATCAAACTGTTGATCGTCGTGAACCAGAGCGGGAACGTGTCTCAAACCAACGCTGGAAAATGCAAAATTGGGTCGATATGGATTCGTGGTTTTCACTTCAAAGTTCAATACGCCCGCATCGCTTTTGCACAAAAGAATCATGAATAACTGCTGACATACAGGACAGCCACCACAACGGACACCATCCACACCGGCACGCACCCAAAGCGTAACAGTGGGCTTCGAATGACTGCAGTCATTCATAGCCTCCTAGAATAGGAAGCTTTTCTAAAAATAAAGTACAAATGTTTTCAATAAAATAAAAATATAAAATACACAATAAAATGTAACATCAATGTAATGAGTCAAAAGGATTAATCTTATAGCTGAGTTCGCTGTATCCCATCTAACAAAGGAAAAATTGAAAATAAAAAATGAATGTTTTATAAAATGGAAAGAAGTGAGAAATTAATATTCAACTACATATACAAAATAAATTTCAATAGCACACTTGCACATAAAAATAGATGTTATACTAACTACAGTATTTGTTTTCAAGTATTAATATATGTATATGATATTTTTTATTCTTTTTTTAAAGTTATTACACACATATATATAATGCACGATTATAAATTAAATTTAAAACAAGTCGATTATCATTGGATAATTATCAGAAGTTTATTTACTGTAAAAAATTAAATTGAAAACTACAGTATTCCTTTTAACGCTTTAGCAGTTTTATATTGTTGAATACATTCATTCCAAACTAGACCTGCATATCATCAATACTGTCTTTGTAACTTATTATGGGAACATTAAACAATATATACTGCCAGTCTAGAGACGCCAAAACGTAACACATATATATATAATAATAAATGTGAATATTATATTGTTATTTTCCTAATTTAAAGTTTTTTTTAATTATGATTTTTTCTTTTTTGGAAACCGTATGATGCATAACTTATGACAGTATAACTTTTGATTTTTATTATATATTAAAATTAAAATCATGGTTATTTAATAATGCTTGTTCAATTCATCATATTAATATTAAATACGTTACGCGTTAAGCATTATTATCACAATATAAAAATGTAAGTCATATTATAATAAAACAGTGTTACAGTCTGTGTTTGCTTAATTTCATTTTCATTGCATAACGTTACGCAACTTCTTATGAAAACTTAATTTTGAAATTATGATTTGCATTTCTTTATTATTTGGCGTTATACATCATCAGAAACTTTTTAAGTTTTGGTAAATTGAATTAGAGTAAATTTTATCAGTGTTATTTTACAGCAAGTCATGTTTAATATAATTTTTATGCAGAATTTTGTAGTTTGCTGATATGTTGCGGTTTTTGTATTTTTGTGTGTAATTTGTCATCCTTGTTACTTGAAGTTTATTATTTTATAAATTACATTTTTCTTAATTGTTATATGATGCTAAAAATATCAGCGAATGAATTGTATTCTTATGAAATTATGACAGTTGAAATTTATTTTTTCTTGCAAATTGTCAGTTGGCTGACGGCGAAATATCAATTCTGAATTTGATGCATTTTCCTATTTAATGTAATGCAAAGATGTGAATATGATGATTTCCATGTATTTTTTTTTTGCTGGAAAGTAATATGACTGTTTAATACTAAAGATTCATTTGCATTTCTCGATATAGATAAATAATTTTAAGATTTTCCGAAATTTCCATTCGGCGTTTGATGTACAAAATGTCACTGGCCAATAAATGGAAACAGAAAGCAACAGCCGCACACGATGACATGTTGAAGTAATTGTTTTTAAATTTTTTATTACTACTTTAAATGCAGTATTGAATGTTATTTAAAGAGTTGATATTTTGTATACGATTTAAGCACAGATTTTTGAAAAATAAGAAATTTAGACAGTTTTGAAATTTAAAAGAAATACAGTATGACTTCAATTGTATGAATAATTTTGTATAACGATAGTTGTTTTGTAGTAAAGTAGGACTTTTTATTTTCTCTGGTGTCTGGTATGAAAGTATCGCATTTTGTTGTAAGGAAGATTTATACAAACTTCGAAGCTAATCAGTTTTAAATTTGAAAACGTTAAGTACATCTTTATATCGTCACAAGTGGAAATATTATTATCAGTTTTAATGTGATGTAGAATTTCTGTTTTGTGGCTTTTTTCTAATAATTGTCACGTTTTTAAAGGTTTTTTCAGATGACATCGGATGGGGGGGGGCTGAGTGGTAAAGTTATAACGGGAAATTGCATATCAAATTATTTTAAAGTGGTTAAAGTGGTAAAATAACATCTGAATGACATCAGTTATTGGTAATAGAATTGTTAACAAACTGGTATGTTTGACTTGTATTACGTACAATTATTTTTCTTCTAGGACGGACGATGTAGGCAATAAATTGAGGTTGCACGAAGTTTATTGTCAGAAAAAAGAAATTGATATTTGTAAATTTGCAGCAAAACTGAATGATCTGTGAATTGAACATTTACTATTGAATTAATTGATGGTAAGTTATTTTCAAATGATTTTGTGAAGTGGAAAAAGTTTTGAATTAGAAATTGAAGAAAGCAATAACAGAGTGCAGAAGAAGAAGAAGAAGAAAAAGAATTATGTTTACCAGCACATCGTTTGGCTGTTAGTTATTTTCAACCTGCGCTTTGCACGTCACCCAAGCGCCGCAACGATCACGACAGCCGCTTCAACGTTAGCCAGTTGGCAGCTAATAGAGGAGCAAGTAAAGAGGTGCTTAGTTTGATTGTCAGTTGCCCGTCTGAACATATATATACATTCTTCAGTGGCACGGCAGCCGTTGGGTCAACGTATATATGTATATAGATATATAAATATAAATATATATATATATATATTGCCTTCTCTTAGCCGGAAAAGAAGCCTTGCCTATTGATTTAGAAAGCTGTTTTCATTTTCAATGCTAACTTGTTGGTTTGAATAAACAATAGAAGAATAAGCAGAAGAATTAAAAATAAAATAAAACCAGTGGATGTCGGCGACGGACCAGCGCGGTGGCTGGGGGTCGCCGTCTCTGCTTCGGTCTGCCATTACGAATCGAAGTCATCATTTGTGGGAACCTGTAGCTGTGCAGCATCAGCTTGTTACAACTGTTCATCGCCAGTGGTTCAGTACGGTTGATTTGAGACCGGTTGCTCAAAGGGCTCACTTGGCGCCAATACAGCCGGACTTGTCCGCCCTGGACGACGTATTAAAGGATGTAGGCACGATGCCACGTCGTCGAAGCGACACCTGGAGGTCGAATTTTTTGGCTAAACGTAATCAGTTTGCTCGTGAACTAGATGATAATGTTCAATCAAACTTTACCAAATCAAATCATCATCAACATCAACACAATAAGCAGCAACAACAGCAAGAGCAACACCACCACCACTACAAGCAGCAGCAACAACAACAACAACAACAACAACAACAGCAACATCATCAAGAACAACATCAACGTTATTGGTATCCTGAATCACAGCAGACAATTTCTACAAAAAGTATCACTAATGGTGAGTGTAAAAAATATGATTTTATTTATGTGCATATTTTTTTTTTAAATTAGCATTTGTTTTCTTCTTCTTTTTCAATGCTAATGTTAGCAGCTAACCATGTCAGCTTGTCACGCCTCGGCAATCAGTTGCGTAAGTCTTAGTGTAGCTTTGCACCTTTCTGATTGATGAACGATGTCAGGCGCGTTGTAAAGCGGAAGCAAGCTAACTTTTGCAGATAAAGAAAATTATTTCCATTCATCATATGCCATAATTTTCAGTTTTTCAAAAATCGATTTAATAAATTTTTTTGTTAAAATTTTAAATGCTTTTTATACTATTTTCAGAATAATTATCAGTGATAAAGAAGGTGTAATGTTTCTTTCTTCCCTGTTATTTTTATTGTCAGCTTTTCGTTTTTGCATGAAATGATGTGAAGATGATAATTGAAAATGTACTTTTGATAAATTTATTGAAACTGTTTTGGCGATATTTCTTGGAAAAATTGAAACGTTAACACTATTGCTTGCTTGGTTGAGAATTCGCTTGAATTAAGCTAAGATTAAACTTTTATCATCAATAAACCAAATTTAACCACAAAACAGGGAATTAGCCGCATGCGGCTGATTATATTGGAAAAATTATCGACAACCCTGCAAACAGTGTAGTGAATATTTATTTTTGAGAAAAAATTTTATTTTGCGATAATTTCTTTTTAAATTAGCATATCTTGTTTGATTGATCCACGTTTTGGTTTTTATATTTCTTTTTGTCTAGTATTATTTTGTGGGGATTTTGAAACGTGAAATAAGTTTTGATTTGAAAAAGTACTGATGATATATATATAAATGAGTAACGGGAGTGTTTTGAAAATCTTCAAATCTATGCTTTATCTTCAGTTTAGACGTGCTAAATTTTTTCATACTATCATCATCATTATTATTATATTGTTATTTTTGCAGCTTGCTTGCTTGCTTGCTTTGTCAACAGCGTCTGCAGTTTTTTCTTTCAACTAAATGCAAACTAACGATGTTCACGTTGTTTTTGAATGAATAATTTTCTTTTTTTTTGTCGTCTGCATGTTTTTTTTATTATTTTTGTTTTTTGCATATTTTCAAATTTAAAATTGCTCCAGTTGAAGAGATTATGCTCTTATTGCATGGTGAGTAATTTTAGAAATAAAATTATTGTTTGCGTTTACTGAATGATCTTTTGCCGTTTCTGCAAGCTTCAGTGTGATTAGATAAACATCAACAACAGCGCAACTTCTTAGCTGCAGTATTATTTGCATTATACATATATATATATGAATTGAATAAATTTTTTGCTTTCATTTTTTGAGGCTATTATTGGCCAAAAGCGACAACAGTGGACCGTTCGTTCAGCGATCGCGACGTTTATGATTACGTGGTGCAGAGGTGCACATCTCCTCCGGTGTTGGATGGTGATCGATTCATTACGACAGTGGAAAATGGTGAACGCGGTCGAAGGTGTGAAATTCAAAAATCGTCCAGCTTGACCAGCACTGGACTGTGGACCGATTTCAACGGCGGCGAGGATGTGTCGAGACCGTCGACGGAGCTGAGCCGCGGTCGAAGCCGGCAGCCGAGCTGGGAAGCTTGGAATACGGTGGTCAAGGCGATCATCGACGAATGCGACGAGAAGCCGCGAGCCACGCCCACACGTTCCAGTCGACCGCAGTCGTCGTTCTGTGGAACGACGCCGACGATGGTGAACAGCACCGTCACTGCCGAACGACCGGAGCCAGACTTTACCGAGCTGGATTCCATTTTGAACAATCTCGGCGTTCCGCCAAGCAAGCATGGATATGGACCGCATGGAGCCGAATCCGCAGGAAAATCTGTCTCTGCAACGGATGAAGCGATTTTCAGTTCTCGACCGGCGGCGAAATCCATTGCCACTCGTCCGACCAACTGGATGATCAACGGCTCAGTAGCTGAACGGATATTACAATTTGAAAAGCGACCAACAATACCACACGACCGATCTAATTTGCCTCATGTACAACAACAATATATGGTAATGATATTGCAATGCACAAACTGCTGTTTAATTGTTCAACTCTTTTAACTTGTAGGCAACGGCAACTGACAACAAGAACTTGAACAGCAGCAACATCAACGGCAACAACAATATGAATAATAATAAATTACGGGTTTGGGATGCGACACTGCCGACGGCCATTTTTCACAATTCTACCATAAATAATTTTTCTTCTGCCAAATGGCTGACCGATAGCTTGAAAAGCACCGCTGCCAATTCCTTGCCCGTTGTTGATTTGACTCTCCCACGACGACCACCCTCTTTACCACCGGTGCTGTTGGCTTCATCTCAAAACGAACATATCCCAAGGTGTGGTGTATATACATGTGTGGGGTTATTTATTTTTTTTTAATATTTGTACATTATATTATTTTTTAGATTTTATTTCCCATGCGGTAAACCCTCGGATCCGAATGTAATTAGTGTACAGTTGAGAAAATGTGCTGAAATTTTTGTCCGACATTCAGGAAAAGCTGACTTGCATGCAATGGGCGAAATAGCCGAAGCGTGCGGTTTGCCTTACTACGTCCGGCAACCGTTTTACCACTGTTGCCGTTCTGAACCAGATGATGGATTTGTTAATTATTACAATTTCAAAGAATTTTGGAAACGGTAAGAAGCAATGAACAAAAATAAGAGGAAACAAAAGATATATGATGTTCACATTTTTTTGATTTTTTTAAAAAAATGTTTAAAGTTTTCTTCCTCTTTTCTTTTTCAAATCACAGAATATGCAAAGTTGGAAGTGATCCGGTGTATGCATTCATTCGCTTATTGAACGGCGATTCAACAAATCACGTCATAGCTACAAACTTTTTACCAATGATTCAAGTATGTTTACTTATTTATATATTTATTCATTTGTGTTTGATGTTGATTATTACTTCTTTTTTTTTATACTTTTCGTTAAAAATGTTTTTCATAGGATATCATAGATCATCATCCTGGACTTTCTTGTCTTCGTGAAGCGCCGACATTTCATTCATGCTATGCACAAACAGTATGAAATTGGTGTTGAAAGTTATTTCGAATTCATATTTTTTTTTAAATTTATTATTCAAGGTAATATCGAGGATATTCTTTTCTGTCAGCCTCAGCTGGTCTGAGAAAATTACAGCTACTGAATTGAGACGAGCAAATTTCCTTTCTGTAAGTGTTTTTTTTTAAATTTTCTTCTTTAACTGTATAATTTTTATTCTGGGTTAGCGAAAATAATTCTTTTGTATAATATGATATAATATTATGTTGTGTTATATGTTTAATCTGATTAAGACACTCTGGCGTCTGAGGGAAGAAGAAGATATAAACAAAGTGACGGATTATTTTTCCTATGAACACTTCTACGTAATTTATTGTATATTTTGGAAATTGGACGATGATCACGACATGCTCATTGATAAAGCGGATCTAGAACGATATTCAGATTATGGTGAGCTAAGTTCAATATTGGTTCATTGTATTTTTGAAATTGAAAAATAAAAAAGAAAGAAAACATTATAAACAGCTTTTCCATTTTGAGCTTTAAACAGAAGAATCATTGATCGAATATTTTCTACTGCCGTGAATTGCAATATGACAAGCAGCGTTCACCAAATGACTTATGTAGAATTTGTGTGGTTTTTAATTGCAGAAGTGGACAAACAACATCCGAAGAGGTATGCGATGTATTGAAACCAAGCGAAGAGAAAGAAAGTATTTTATTTTGAATAATTTATTCTTTGATTTTTAGTATCGAATATTGGTTTCGTTGCATGGATTTAGACGGCGATGGCTATTTGTCCTTGTACGAGTTGCATTATTTCTACGAGGAACAGGTGGAGAGGATGACTGAATACGGTCTGGCTGCGGTTCCTTTCACTGATCTCATCTGTCAGGTGAGATGCGGATGTGTATATATTTATTTCTATATCTGTTCTTATTTATTCCACTTTCAAACATATAGTATTTTGTTATTATTTTCGCAGTTTCATTTCACTTTTATTTTTAAAGATTTTCGACGCAGTCAAGCCTGCTCATCCGGATAAAATATCGTTGAGTGATCTGAAACGATGTCGTATGTCGGCGTTCTTTTTCGATACATTCTTCAACGTTAGAAAGTTTCTCACTCATGAAGATCCTGACTCTAGCCGCCATCTATATGATGAGGTATAAACATGGTGCATCAGTTGTTTTACATATTTATTATTTATTTATAATTTTTTCATCTTTGATGGTTTTTTCCTTTATTTCATTCATTCTATTGTATTGCTTTTCAAGTTTGAAGACGCAGCCAACGAATGGGATCGATTCGCAGCAATTCAGTACAAAAATTTGCTGGACGTTGAACTTCAACAAGATGAAGAGACGGAAATGTAGTAAAATTACGATAATTTGAAAAATTAATACAAAAATGCGCACGTGATTCTCTTTTCAGCTATTGCGATTCAGACGAAGATTTGGAACGAAATTGCAATGCCACTTTAACAAGCTTAACACTTGCTTAACTATTTCATGGTTGGTCGACTTTTCAAAATGGAAAACAGTATATTCTTTTTTTTTATTCAACTGTATATACTGTTTCAGAATTGAACATACCTTTACTTGATATACTTGGAAAAAATAAAAAATCCAAAACTAAGTACCATCCATACACAACGATGCTTTTAATCATTGTCGAAATATGTTAATTTATTATCTATACTTTCTTCTTTGAAAAATCTTTCTTTCAGACTGAATATGAATCAATCGCACATTGTCATTTTGTGCAACAGAAGAATTACAGAGTATAGTAACAAATATTTTTAAAGCTTCACTCGGTTCTCATAGCTCAGCATGCTGTTTCGTTTGGGTATTGTTGAAACCCCAGAATTCAGTCGGTAAGCCTTGCAGATCACGTTGACGCTTAACCATTGCAGTAAATGAAGAAAGGCAATTGCAAATGAATAGTTTCGATTTGGCTAAAATTGCCAAACTAATCTGGGCATGATCTGGATATCGTCGAGCTACCGTATACTGTATTGAAGAAGAGCGTGCGAAATTTACAAAAAGCCGTACAATTAAATTGAAGAAAGAAAAATCACCTTACCCCTTCCGTTTTAGGCAAAATTTTTGTGAATTGATCGATCATGTGATTATATTCAGAAGCAACAAACAACACTTTCAGACCTGTACGAACAATTGCCTCTTTCACCTGGGATAGGATTGATTCTTCAGAAGGAAGGCACAGCTCCATTGTCATGATGCCATGTTCGAAATTCTTTCCCAAACACTGTGAAGAACAGAACAGATGCCATTTCGGTTTGATATACTGACAGACATTAGGCTAAAAATGGCTAAATTTTGAAAGCAGCAAGCAAAAGAAAGAAAACCCTATAAAAAAATATTTACCCAATCTCTGTTGTTGCGCAAGTGCACACCCAAGAAAGGCTGTCCTCGAAGATTTTCACTGATAAAAGTGTCAGCCTTGTTTTGTACGTATGGTGTCCAAACTAAATATTTCTGTAA
Organism: Trichinella papuae; assembly: GCA_001447755.1. Lineage (NCBI taxonomy): Eukaryota > Metazoa > Nematoda > Enoplea > Trichinellida > Trichinellidae > Trichinella > Trichinella papuae. The sequence goes on from JYDO01000076.1 coordinate 66,114, forward strand.
AGCGTGATCTTCTGGATTCGAAGGAAAAGCACCGGGAGCACCTTTGAAAGCTAATACAGGATAATTTTTCGCAGGATATCTTCAGAATGATTAGAAAAGTAATTTATGAAATCTTTATTATTTATAACCTCTTGGACCTACCGTTCTAACCATAAATCCCAGTGAGACCTGTCTGTTGTTAAACCATTTTTGCTGTATATTTCATAGGAGACAAAATCGACATTGTATAAATCCCAGAAAGCTTGGAATGGATTTCCATATTTCATGTCACATCCGTTCGAGTGACTGCTTTCATAATAACAAAACCCTGAAAACTCTTATTCCAATATATTTAGCACTGTTAGTAATGGAAGTAAAGCGACTACCAATTCGACGATTCATCGGCCAGATAACCGGAGCCACATCTCGAATGAACCGACTCATTTCTATTGCTCGATGATACTTTAGCAAAGGTTTCAACTGGAAATAGTCAGTGAAGCGAATCATTTTCTTAAAATTGGAATAAAAAAATGTTAAAACGTTATCATCATTATACAAAGTGGACACTAAAATTACCGTTTGCGTAGAGTCGTATTCTATGAACGGAGGAAGAACAAGTGTACGATTGATGTGTTTAGCAAAACTTAATGTCCCAAGAAACTGTTCCACTTGATTGCCAAAACGACCTTAAACGTTTCATTTGTGCCAGGAAAAAAGATAATAACTAGAAAGGTTTATTTATTTACCCATGCATGGACAGTAAACCAAATAACCGTTGCTATCTATCTCTTTCTGATGGCCTGCAACTATGATGAAAAGTAAGAAAACAACTATTCCAATCCCCATGTGTTCTGAAACAAAAATGTCAAAGAAATAACATGAGAGCATTTTTAATTTACAGGATGATTGTAAACGAAATGTGTGCTATTATAATATTTTTGCTAATCGTAAGTCATAATATTATATTCATTGGATTTATCATCACACAGTACTGGAAATCATGAACAATAATGGTAAGTAACATTCAGCTCAGTAATGTTGAAAAGCAAGTATTACCTGTGATCGTGTGATTTGGAAATGCTATCTGTACTGGTTCTTCTGATTGCGCTTCCCTCTTTCTCTTTTCGTCATTGACAAACAGAAATTAGTGATGGTCGACAAAAATTAAAGCTTGCTTGCATATTACCAAACGTGAAGGCCATTCTGACTTGCCGTTCAAAGCATTCGTCGACGCCTCCTTTATTCAGAAGCAATAAATAACCACTGTCTGGCGATAAGGAACAATGAAGCAAGGTTTCGACATCAATAGTTCCTGCGATGCTGTGAGAAATGTCTGAACGCAAGTGATGAAGAAAGCAAATCAAAATGTTCATATTTGATTCATGTCTGAGCATTCGTCTAATTGACGTGCAGAGGGCAGCATAATCGAAAGAACTGCCGTGGTATTTCCAAATCAGCCAATCACAGGTAACGCTTACTTTTCAATATTAATTAGCTGAACGTGGTTCGGTTCGTCATCTCTTGGTCAGTGTGGAACTTTTTCAATCAGAAATAGCATTATGAAAACCATGCAAATTTTGAAAAGATAATAAATAATATACAAAAAAATCAATAACAACAACCAAATACTACTGGAAGATGCATTTCTAATAAATAAATAATCTTTTAAAGGCCTTACTTCAAACTATTCGTCTGCGCATACGGTATAATAAAATTCTGACAATCAAGTTCATATCAGTACAATTAACGATATTTGAAATGTTTGCTTATCACGAAATGCTACCGGCTTTCGGCGCGGTGCTTTGATTGGTTGATTGCATTTGACTTTAGCCCAGCCCTGCGTCCTACTTTTACCATTCTGCTGCAAGCGTTATGCAACCGTTAAATGCAACGTCATATATATTAAGCAGAAATTTATTTTTCATTAAAAATAAGTAGTGCAAAAAGGTATGTATGACTTGTGTGTGTGTGTGTGTGTGAAGTAATATTTTTCTATGAATGTTTCATTACTGTTATCATATTGTTCATTTTGATAATTCAAATTGAAGTTGTCGGTTTTCTTTTAATGAGCAGCAATTTTCAGTTTATATTAATGCAATGGCCGTGAAGAGATTAATGTTCATCATTGACAGATCACCTCAGAGATGAACACCAGACAAAAGATGATGAAACTACGAGAATGGAACGTTACGTGCTGCTAATCAAAGTCAACCATCAAAAGCAACATCATATCAGGTAAGCTAGTATGGTTTTTATATGTGAGTGGTGGATAGGTTTAGAAAAACTTTTTTCTCGTAAAAATATTTAAAATTGAGTAAACATTAATGTGAAAGATTGACATGAGCAGTGTTTTAAATAAATTAAGTAAGCGATAGACGTTGAAGAAGGAAAATGAACATTGTTTGTATTTGCTAATTTGCTGTACTGGTATGTGTGCATGTGCGTGTGCTCGATTTAAACATAAGAAACAATGTATAGATGTGATTTTTATTTAATTATTCGTGGAATGGAAGAATCTGTTTCTTGGCTGATTGATCATTGATTCTTCTCTGACGTTAGTTACTCTTTGGCAATTTTTATCCTTCTGTAGCAATTGACTTCAGATATATTTTTTTAAGTGAAAATAATTTATTTTCTGGTAAAACAATTTTGAAATATTGGAAGCAGTGTCACGCAGTGAAAGTGCACAGAGCTTGTAAGTGCAGGTTGAATAATTTACAAAATGACAAACATTATTATCAAAACGACCAACAACACCAACAAGGCAACAATGATGTACGTTTGAAGTTTATCTGAAACGTGAGAAGAAAGGGAAATTTTAATATAATCGTTAGCAAAACGCACCGAAGCTTCTTTACCAGCAGACATGTGCATCACTTTTCCCATTTTGTTCATCACCGTGGCCATTTTCGCCTGCGTACTGTCCAGGTCGACATTCAAATCATCAAGCATTCTCAAATACAATAACTGATTATTTCCCATGTTGTTTTCACTTCTCACCGAAAACTTGTAAAATTTACATTGACTGTTCTTCAATTTCGAATCCAATTTGTGCACTCATGTCACGCAAAACGCGCACGTTGGCTCCGATCTTTTCTAAATTTTCATCTTGTGATTTAATAATTAGCTGAAATGAATGTTTGCAAAAAAAAAATCCACTTGGATAACCAAAAAGCAAAAAGAACCGCAAACCTCTTGTTGCTCAATTGTACGGCTAGCAAATGATGTTGACGGTTCTGTATCAAGTTTGACATATTTGTATGATTTTGAGCTTGTCATTTTTCAACTCCAAGGCACTGACTGATAGGGCTTGATTACATAAGCTATTGCTAAAATTTGAAAAGGATATCAATTAGCAATCAATCAAGCACTAAGAGATTCTGTGAAAATCAATCTTTCAATTCCATTTCAATGAGATAAAAAAAACTTTAAAAATTAGCAACTTCCTTGATTGCAAGTGTGCTTATTACTTCATCTCCAAATTGCATCAAACGGTGAATGATTTCTGCAGATGATCGATGAATATGCAAAGTAAATATGAAAAAAAATATTTCTTTTCAAACATACATAATGTACAGAAAACAGATTTCATGAAAACATTATTTTTAAAAAAATGATTAAGTGTTCAAATAATGAGTTTATGTGAATTTCATTTAAACAAACTTTTAATAATAGTTGAAAAATAACTTACTTATCAAAATTTAGACAATTATTTAAAGGTATATTGTGTTAAAATGTTGCTAATTGTTACAAATACAAAAAAGTCAGCTACAACATTGTCGATTAGACATACGGTAAAAGTAAATGCAGGTAAATGAAATTGCATAATTAAATATTGAGAAAAAAAATTCTTTTATAAAATTGAAACATTATCTGACATGCAGAAATTAAAAATCACTCAAGCTTAAAATACTACTAGAGTGCAGTGTGTTAACGGGATATTTATTAATTTAAATTTGATCCTGCATTTTTCTAACACGGTATTCATCGGCATGCTAACATTGATTTTTTGTTCAACTGAGTGCCTTCCAAAAAAATCACTGTAGGTAAAAAATTAATTTTTAAATTATTTTATTGTTTTTAATTCATTTACATAGATAAAATGATCTTCGCAATTTTATTTAAAATTGTTCCATATTGAATATGTGTAGAAGTCACCGTTTAAGCTTTGTAAATGATTGTAGTTTATAGTTTGGTTTGCATTGTTTTTTTTGTGTTTTGTTGTTCTTCAATTTTTGTGTAAGTTCTCCATTCGACCGTTTTACATTTATAATTTTGAAATGATTGGTACAAAGTTTTTCATAGTTACTTTGATACAAGGAAATGTTTGATAAATTCAAAGCAACTAAATTTTATGAAGTAAAATTTTTTGTTATTTTCATTTCACAAGCAGTTTTTCAGCATTATTTTCTTTCAGTTTTGCTAAATAATGATTTTTTTTTTAATTCATTGATTGATTGATTTACGCTGATATCGATATCAAATGATTAATTGATGTGTAAGAATGACAATGACTGTACAGATTGACCGGATTAAAACTATCGTATTTATATCGTTAGAAAATGTTTCTTATTTTATTAAGAAAAGAAGATTTATGTTTTACTTAATCTTAATCTTAATCTGAATTTTATTCTTATAAATTGCAAAAGAATTTACAAGCCACTTTTCATGTATGTACACTTTTGAAATATAATAATGAATAAATAATGTTTTCAGGCTGCGTCTTTATGATCTAAATTGTCTGGTATTTCGAGGCTGTTTTTAATGGACTCAGTTGGTATGGTAAATTTTATGATGTAGAAATATTTTATTTAAGTTTTTTTTTTTACATTTGTAAGAAGCTGTGAAGCATGAAAATTTAAAGTTTACCAATTTATAATTTGAATTGAAATTATTATTTATATTTCATGTATATATTTTTTAAATTGTATTATTAGCCGTGCCAGCAAGCAATTTTAATGAACAAAATCATAAAGAATTCAAAGAAACTGTAAGTGAATAATAATTGTATTGAAATGATAATTACATTTATATCATATTTTGTTTGTTCAGCTCACTTATTATGGATGCTCAAATATAGTTGAACCGAAAAATGAATTTCTGATCCGCGAAATAGTGCGACTACTTGGCGCCAAAGATGACTTACAAGCACAGGTTGTAACCATACGCATGCCAAGCACTTGCCAGCAATCTGTTCAGTAAATTTGTGTGCTTTATTGTTGTTATTTTTGTTTTTGTTTTGTTTCAAAAATATTTTAATAAACTTTATTTGTTTGTTTTAGGTTTTTTGATAATGATGGAAATTTGGTTGATGATTTTCCTGTTTGTCGCATTTTATTTTGCACCAAAATGTCGGAACAGAAGCGCTGTTTTTTGGCTTTTACGTTTCGTTCACAAACGTCAATTGTTGACGAATCAGCGGATCAATGCCACGTTTTGTGCGCACCTGATAGAGCAACTGTATGCTTATTATTATTATTATTATTATTATTATTATTTTGTTGTTTTCCTGGTAATGATATTATTTTTCAAAGGTTAGATTGAACGTGTAATGGGTGAATTTGCGAGAATTTTTGACAATGCTAATAACAGTGCGTCTCCTCATTTGAATACATTTGTTGCCGGCAACTGCAGTGGATTGTTATCTTTTGAATTGGAAGGTCATTTAAATATTATGGTATGTTTTTGTTGTTTTTATTATTTTAAAATTGAATTGAATTATTATTAAAATCAGGAAAGGGATGACAAAGGACAATTGGTACCATCTCCGCAGGAGAAAACTTGCTTCAAGCTTCGACGTGGACGTGAAAAGCACATCTCTTTGTTGATAAATCAAGTTTCTGGACCTTATCGTCTAGTAGTGAAGAAGTAATCCAATTTGCTGATGCAACGTGCAAACTTGCAGTTTAATGTCGAATTATTACTGTGTTTCAGGTGTTTTGGATTGCTGCTCGCTGCCGGAAGGAACGTCAAGCATGTGGATATGCAACTTCTTGACGTTGTAAATATTGTCGAATGATAATTGTTGTTTTTTTCTTCAAAATATAAAACTTAACTTAATTAATTAACTTTTGCAGCAATCGATGCGAACGAAAGAAAATGGTGGTTATTTAATCAGTGCAGTTTGGGATCCTTTGTCTCCACATTTTGATGTTCTCAACACTGAAACACCTCGAGGTATTTTGAAAAGAAAATTAATTAATTAATTAATTAGATTAGATTAGATTATTTTCAGAAACCAGGGTTTATATGACTGTTGCCACGGATATTGTTTTTTGTACAATTCCAGAGCCGTTACGTTTTGTTGTCGATTGTCGTGTGAGAATTTTCGACGAAAACGAACGATTTTGGTCTTGGAAACATCGTGACGTTTGTGAGAGGTATTATTTGAAAGTTCGACTGGTAAGTATGCAAATGCAATTTTTTATTCAATAATTTATATGTTTATTCATTTTGCACAATTTTGAATCGAAACTGATACTCTCGTTTTTTTCTTTTTTTTTCTTTTTTGTAAAATGAAACTCAAATTCAGTTATATATAACAAGAATAAATGTATAGCGTTTGATGATAGAGTAAATATTTGTTGTGAGGATGAAATTTAATTTTTTACAAAATTAGAATAATTTTAAAAAAAGTAAAACTGAATTATAAATGTTATTGTCATGTTCAGTGTCCGAACGGCAATGAGGCAGTGGCATTAGATCCGAAGGATATTTGTTTTGAATCATTTTCACAGAGGCAACGTCTGCTTTCACCGTCGGTTCGACACTGTTCCAAAGGCATGTTGTCCAATTTGATTGCTCCACACGATGAAAATGAATCCGGTAAATTTTAATTTCTTCCAGCTGCTATTTATTTATTTATTTATTTATTTTTATTGAATTTTATTACTATTCAATTTCAACAGATAGTGATGAGCCGTTGTTGAGCGGTTCAGGTGAAGTGAAACAAGAATACAGTGCGGCTGTTCTTGCCGAATGGAATCAATGCTTGACATTGTGGAAAGATGATCTGAACCAACGACCGGATCAGTTGACGCTATTGATCTGCAATGGGGTTCCTGATCCACTTCGTGGTGAAGTTTGGCAAATGCTTGCCGGCTGTTTCCAACAGCCTGAACTGTCTGAAACTTATCCGCAATTGTTAACAAAAGTCAAATTGATTATATTTCATTATTAATTTTTTTCTTCTTTCAAAAAACAAAAAGAAATACGTATATCTTTTCTAGGAATGTCCCAATGAACAAGTGATTGTGAGAGATATTCACAGAACTTTTCCGGCGCATGATTATTTCAAGCAAGTTGGTGGCTTGGGTCAAGATGCACTGTACAAAATTAGCAAAGTGAGAAATTAATTGCTTGTTATTGTTATTCAATTGAATGAACAATTTTCCAATTTTAGGCTTATGCTGTCTACGATGAAGAGGTCGGCTATTGTCAAGGCTTGTCATTTCTTGCCGCTTCACTTCTGTTGCACGTATGCAATTTATTATAATTTTTTCAAAAAAAAACAGCAATAGCAGAGAGAGAGAATGTTTATTTCATGTAAAATATTTCAGATGTCCGAAGCGGAGGCGTTTTGTGTACTGGTGCGCATCATGTATCACTATCGTTTGCGTGACTTGTTTAAACAAGGATTCGAGACGCTTCATCTGCGCTTTTATCAGCTTACTCGGCTTATGCAAGTGCGTTTGTTGAACGTTGTTAAAAAGTTTATTGGTTTTGTTTTAATTATTCAAAATTTCAGGACTATTTGCCAGATTTGAGCGAACATTTTCAAGAAATTCACATCGAAACGCACATGTTCGCTTCGCAGTGGTTTCTCACTTTATTCACTGCCAAATTTCCTTTGTCTATGGTATTTCATATAATTGATTTGTTTCTGTTAGAGGTACAAAATTTGCAAATGCATTTTGAACAAATTGATTTCAGCTTATTTCTTTTTTTTAATGTTTATTACAGGGTATGAATACAATTTTTCACATTGCCCTGGCCTTGCTTAAAGTAAGTTTCTTATAATAATAGCTCTGAAATATAATGAATTTGTATTTTTGTGTTCTTTTCAAGGCTTCCAAAAAAGAATTGCTATCGTTGGACTTTGAAGGTGCATTGAAATATTTTCGTGTAGCGCTTCCACGTAAATATCGAACCGAAGCTACTGCCAAAGAATTGGTGCAAAGTGCGGTGAAATTGCGGGTAATTTTTTTAAAAAAACAAAGAATTATGCTGCTTGATTTTGATCGATTTCATTTTTAAAGGTGAGTGTGGATAAAGTGATTGAATATGAGGAAGATTTTTTGGAATTGAAACGTCAAGAAGCGGATATGGAAAATCCACTCGAACATTATCAAGTTAGCTAGCAGAGAGAGATTGGAAGTTTCTTTTGCAAAATAATTGAGAATATTTTATTTGTCAGAAAGAGAATATGAAATTGTTGGCTGAAGTGATGCGATTGGAACGTGAGAATGAAGATTTAGCTACAAAATTGGTTACAAGTAAAGTGAATTTGAGAAAAAATTTAGACGCGGTAAGTAATGAGACATAATAATAATAATATTATTATTATTATTATTTGGAATTTTTTTTTATTTCAGGCCGAAGAGAATATTGAATCGTTGCAAGTGCAGTTGGAAAAGATGGCTCGTCTTTGCAAAGATTTGCAAGAGGACAATCGTAATCAACAAGAGGAAAGGAAGCGCGTGAGTTTGCAATGAATTTGTTCAATTAAGTTTTATAATTCAACAATGTTATGGAAAATTTATAACAAATTTCAGATGCAAGAAATGTGCCATCGAGAGTTTTCAAGATTGGAAGAAGAGAATCGTCGTGCTCAAAACATCATCTACGATTACAAGCAGGTCTGAATAGATATATATATAGATCTTTTTTTGTTTTTACAATCAATCCAATCCTTTATTACAATTGTTTGAATTTAGATTTGTTCAGATTTGAGTAAAAGGTTGGAACGTTTGCAAAAAGTTCACACTGACGTTACTCGACAATATTCTGTGAGAGATTGATTTAATTTGAAATTAATTGATAAATTGTGCAAATTGATCAATAATTATTGTTGAAGGATGTCACATCGGATTGTGATAATTGCAGTCCAAGGTTGGAATCTTGTCGACAACAAGCCGAAGCAGAATTTGAAGAAGCAATTGGTGGACAAAATTTTGATTCATCACAGCTAACACCGTCCGACGATCAGACGGATCAGGTGAATTTGTTGCAGCTTGAATTGGCCCATACAAAATTGGAATTGGTCCAGTGCCAATGTCGAAATCAGGAATTGTTGCATCAGTTGAACCGTTGCTCAGCATGCCAAGAGCAGAACAAGTCGACTTGGTTGAGTAAAACGTTGAACAGTATCAAAGAGGCAGCTTGGAGTCCGTCTACGGTTGTGCAGAGGAAAGACAAAGAGTTCACCAACGCTGCTGCTGATTAATAATTTTGAAAGATGATTTTGTCTGTTTGATTTTTCTTTTTCTTCACATACATACATACATACATCCTGCTTCTCTCTTTGCTTCATCTTTTATTCGCTTTCTTTCTTTCTTTCTTTCTTTACTTTTTTTTATTCTTTGCTTTTTAGCCTTCTGCGGCACGAGTGGAAAGTCTTAATCTACTGGTCAATTTAATTGTACTTGCATAAAAGAAGGGAAATTTCCCTCGAAGTTACTACACATTCCGCAGCTATTATACCCATCCAATCTATCTCTCTCTCTCTCTCTCTCTCTCTATGTGTCTATCTCGAAATAGCCTGGACAAAAATCAGTTGCTTAAAGTAAACATTTGATACAATTGAATTCATCAAATCAAACAATCGACCGACACTATCTGATGGTAGCATTTCATCGATTCATTCAACTTGTTCGCGTTGATGTTGACTTGTTTTGTTTGCAAGGGAAAAAAATTTCGATAATTTCTCTGCAATGAAAGCGCAACACTGACGTATCAATTAGCTAGTAACAAGCATCACGTGAATATATGCTTATTTTGTATGCTTTATTTATTTATTTTTTAAATAATATTACTAATATTTTCAGCTAACAAATTTGAAATTATGCAACCAAAGAAGACTTATTTAATTCTACAAATCAATTAACGGTAATTGTTTTGTTACTTACAGTAAACTGGTTCATTGCAGGACAACTTGATTGTATTTATATATTGCAAAATTGTTGACTGGTTTTGTGGAAATTATTTTATTTAATTTATTAATATTTAATTATAAATTTGACAGTTATTAAAAAATTATTTGTAAAAAACATGAATTTGTGAATCTATAAATTTCTAGACTTTTGTTTGCACGTACGGTTGATTTCGAATTATTCTACAGTTCTGTACATGTTTGTCCTAATTTTCTTAAATAATAATTTTACTTTTGCTTACTTTTCAGGTTTATCTCTTTTTTTTTAAGTCACAGCAAATGTTAATTCTATTTTCATTGTAAATGCAATTGTAATTTAACATCTCATCAAGCGTTCATTATTTGTGAATGAAAAATTCATTTTTGAAAGCGTTATTTATAGAAAGTTTCTTGTGTAATTTTGCATTTTCAAAAAAAAGAAAATAACCTTTACTGCATTCATTTTAGGAAATTGTCGAAACACGTCTAGCATCATTTTCAACATGAAAGAGTAAGTGTTAATTTTATTTGCGTGCACATTCTATATAGGCTTCAATTAAGTGAAGAAATAATTCGCACTGATGCTGACTTTAGTTGATGTTTTAGTTAGAGGTTGATTTGGTGAAAATGCATGAGCATTTGGATCGTTGAATTTGCTGGAAGCATAAATTAATTTCAAGTAAAGTAGTGGCAGTAGTCAGTTATTTAGCATAAAATCAGTTAAATGAATGCATGAATAAAGTTGGATTTGTCAGTTGTTGTTGAATCATTTACGTATTTGTTTGGACACGTGATGACAGTGTTTTCAAAGTTCTACAAATTTAGCATTCGATTTTTGCAAAATTTCTCAAAGCTGTCAGGTTATATTCTCTCTGTTGTAATGTTTCAATGAAATTTTCTTTGACATTATGACAAATACTGTATTTGCATATCATCCATGACATCTATGTATAGTTTTTTCTTAGTGATGTAGTTTTTCATTTTATAATGTTTAACGATTATTTTCAGAATTTCTAGTTATGCATATTTATGCCTGGAATATTTTCATCATCGTCATTTAAATCCACAAATATGCATAAAATTTATAATTAAATTTATCTGAATATTAAGTGACATGTATATGTGAGAAGCGAATTGAAATTTCTCAAAATTGAATTGTTTTCATTTCTGAAACTACACTACAGTACATAAGATGTGTAGGTACGAATGAATTTTAAAATAAAGTCATCAATTGATTTCATTTATATCTTTATGTTTATTTATTTTAAATTTGTTTTTATGATATTTGGATATAATTTATAGCAATTTGTTTTTGCTCATTATGCTTTTTATACTTTAGGCACTCTCGATCGAATACTAAGCATTGGCTGAAATTTTACGTTCTTGTGGTTTTGTTTGGTTCATGTGGATGGATAACTGTGAATTCAGTTTGGGTAGAATTGCCTTTCTTGGTGAACACTCTTCCTGAAGGATGGGCTTTGCCGTCGTTTTTGGCACTTTTGGTTCAGGTGGCCATTTTGGGTCCTGCTTTGTTTTCATTGACCAAAAGGTACTTTTCTCATTTTTCGTTCATTCAGAAACCGGCAAAAATAATTGTCGCATCAATTGCTGTTGATGCGTTGACATCTTTGTTACTATCATTTTTATGGAAAGAAACGAGCGTTGTATCCGGTGTTCCACGAAGTGTGGCACTATTGAGTTTGTTTTTCATTCACGCTTTAGTCGACTGCACTAGCAATGTTCTCTATCTACCGTACATGTATTATTTTCATCAAAGTTTTACCAACATGTATTTTGTCGGTCTCGGCTTGAGTGGTCTCATCCCGAGTATATTGTCGTTGAGTCAAGGTTCAGGAAATGTGAATTGCATTTTCAACAGTTCAACCAACGCAACTGAAGCTGTTCCAGTTGAAGCACGCTTCAGCGTTACGCTTTTCTTCTTGATGATTTGCCTGTGGGTTTGCATTGGTTTGTGCGCATTTTTGTTGTTGCACATTCTTCCAGATTCAACTGAAATTCAAAATACTAATGACAAAACGTCGAAAACGTCCGGTGCTGAAAATGATTCCACTCTGTTGTCGTCTCAAGATGCGCATTTGTCTAGATCGCAGTGCGTGATTTTGCTAACTTTCACGACTATTGTTTGTTGCCTGATCAATGGCGTCATGCCGACCGTCCAGTCCTACGCTAGCTTACCATACGGTCAAACTGTATTTCAGATGGTAATTGTGCTTTCCAGTTTGGCAAATCCAATATGCAGTTATTTGTCGTTCGTCGTACCGGTGACATCTCTGCGCATCATGGCCTTGTTGACCAGTGCTGTTGTCATTGCTTGTTCGTATATTTTATATTTAGCCTCTCAGAGTCCATTTGGTGTTTTGAAAGAAACATTTGTCGGTTCGTTTCTATGTGTGAGTATTTTTTTTTATTAATTATTATTTATCTCATCTTCTGATGAAGCAGACAATGAAATTGTACTCATTGTAATTTGTCAGTTGTTTATTTTGTACAAAAAATTTTTAATTTGATTTACAAATTGATCTTCTACTTCAGGTTGGTTCATTTGTAATTGCTGCGGGACTTTGCTCATTTTTGAGAACAGTTATTGCAAATCGTTTGCGCAAGTCAGAAGTGGAATCCCGTCTACTTTGGTGTGGTATATTTTCTCAGTTTGGATCGTTCATCGGTGCGGTGGTGATGTTTCCGTTGATCAACGTTTACAACATTTTCTCCACAGCACCAATATGTTCATCTGCAACAGTTCCGTGAAATATTTCTCTCTTTGCACGTGCATTGATTGATAAGTGCAAGCGGGAAATGTTGTTTCGATTGATTTAAAATTGGGAGAAATGAAATGAATTTTGTGTAGGTTTTTTTTTATTCATATTTTTCAACATGCTGATATTGTAAAATAAATTGTGACAAATCCATTTTTAGTTCATTTGATTATTTGCTATTTTCTTTTCTGAAAAATGCAACATGGTGATTTTGCCAGAATTTATTATTATATAAAATTTACTTTCAATTATTTGAAGATATTTCATTTATGTATTTTGATTGTTTATTTGTTTGTTTGTTTGTTTGTTTTTCTGAAAATGCTGTATATGTATGTAAAGGTGCTATTATGGAAAGATCACTAGTGAGATTGTTGAAACAATACGTGAAACGTTTTGAAGAGTGCGGATTTTTGGTGAAAAGTTCCAAAAATGGTCGAAGCTTGGGTCCTCTGGGCAGTTTGCTTCGTCAGAATTTACTGGCTCAGTGGTGGTGTTCTGTTGTTGTTTGTTGAAAGTGAATTGATTTTTCTTTTAAAAATATGATTTGAATTTTAATTTTAGGCGTCATTCGATCAAAACACGCAGCACGTATGATTGTCATGTTCTATCACCGATGGTGAAAAGTTCAACTGGTGAAATATTTGAAAGTACGATGTTGTATATTTGCGTGTGCATTATGAATTTTGCAACTCTATTTATTATTTAATATATATTTTTCATGTCAGTGGTACTTCGAACTGGTGAACTTTTGCAATCTCAATTTTCAGTCCAACGGCCATATAGCGTTGTTGTTGAAACAGTTAATGTTGGATCTCAGGATGCAAAGCCATTGCTCAGCACATTGTTCGGGTAAAAAATAGATAATTGAAATTTGTTCAAGTAGTTTATTGTTATAATTTATACTACAATGTGCGCTGAATTTCAGAACATCTTCATGCGTTCACTGCCATGTATACCATTTACCAGCTGCGGAGACTGTTGGATTAGCTTTTGATAAATGGAATCGACGTCGTTCGGCATTCTGGAAAGAAGTAACATAATAATTGTATTCCATTTACATATTTGTTGTTCAATTGCACTGGTTAAAATTATATTGTTTGACGAACATGTATATTCAATTGGATGATAACAAATGTTCAGTTGGTTAACAATTTACACGAGTTAATTGATTTTTTGCAAAATTTTCAGATCAGCAATTGGAGTTCTGATTTCCAAACTGCACTATCCGTTGACAAGCGTTGTGCAACCATTGGTTATTGTTTGAAACTGCCAAATGACCGTACTCTTGTCAACAAAGATACTCCTATTCCAGTGGAAACTGTAAGCTGGTTAGAAGAGGTTGGAAAAATTATTGTTTTATTATTACATTAAAAAAAAATTTCTTTTGTTTCACTAAATTTTCCAGATAATTTAGAATAACACTGCTTACATTCGTTGTTCAATGAACGTCGAAGCAGCACTAGCCACTTTGCTAATGAATGGATTAACCGTCGACGTCGACGATCAAGAGTCAAATGTGAATCAATTGGCTTTAATGTTTTGTTTTGTTCTCTCCCTTTACTGGATTATAATCAGATTTTTGATTGTTTGTTCAGGAGATGGTGAATTTGCATGCAGCACTTGCACCTTACAAAATTGTACTGTTTGAAGTGATTTCGGCAAATTTTGAACTCCAAGCCGAAGTCGGCGAACTTGCACAGCGTCTTCTTTATTCATTTTATGTATCCAGGTTGAATTGTGCTCATCGTCGACTGCAGCTTGAATCGGATGCTGACGATGAAGCTAGTTCGGCTGTAAAGAAATTATGGCAATTTTACAGAAGCTTTGGAACAATACGTGCTGTAGTTGTCAATGTGAAAACCGCACAAACTGGATTGGTTCAACTTTGGCATCGCAGCTATAATATTGTTGTACAAAAATTTCATAATGCTTATTTTACTTTATTTTATTATTGTAATTTTGCAAGATAATTTTAGGAAGAAGTGCCAATATCGCACGTGAAACCAAAGCTAGCCAAAGAGATGCTTCATACGAAGGCTGTAGATATGGAAGATTTTATAGAATGATATATGTTTATTCAAAACAGTTCTACAAAATGGAAAACAATGACGTAATAAAATGGAAATTTTTTTTTACGATATCTCTTTTGCTGTGGTGCAAGTTTGAATAAGCATCGCTTGCTTATTCTCTTCAGTCTGCTTGTACGGGACTTTCTAAATACCAACTTGGAAAGTCTGTTTTTACGTCGTCGACAATTTCCAGCGGTTGCTGTGGAAACATTTTTGAACTTCTTTGCACCTTTTCTTTGCAACATATACCGGCATTGACCGTATTGATACTGTAAGGATTGAAGAGACAATGTGCGCCGGTTGGACACTCAGATCGAAGACGATGTTTGGTGATCAAAATTGAAGACTGAAAAAATTGCATTGTACATTGCAATGGTTTGGTCTTCTGCGCATCTCTGTAACTGAGACGCATGTTCAGATGTTCACAAATGGCTTCGTAATCTCCAATTGCTTAAAAGAATCATTCATTCATTCATTCATTTATGCAATTTTAGAAATCTGAGATATAGAAAAAGAGACAAAACAATTTTACTTGGCTTTGAACAGCAAGTGGAATAGTTTCGATGTGCTTCCATCCACCATTTACGACAGTATTCACCTTCGGCACAATTGGCGTCGTTTTCGTTGCATTCCATATACTTTTTCATCGCTTTTGGACCATCTTTTGTTGGACAAAATGGCTCTGCAATAACAAATTTAGTTCCTTCTATTAATTATCCATGCACTCAATCTGGTTGATTTCAAAACTCACCTCCAATGCAACGTGTAGGTGTTTCATCTTTACCAACTGGCACTGGCATGTAGCCTACATAGCATTGGCAAGTTCCATTTATGCAGAGGGTGTTAGTTCCAAGTTTGCATTCTTCATTCACTTGGCAAGTATCGCCCAATTTTGATTCTGCAATCAAAAAAAAAAGAAATATCAGAAACTGAATTACCATTCAGATTGCTTGCCTCGCAAACATCGACCGAAATAATTGATATAATTTCCTTCTGGACAAAGGCACTTCTTTTCACCGTCTGCATCTTCACGACAAACGGCATCTATTGTCGAAAAGCACTGTTTGTCATGTTCACAAGATGAACTGAAAGCGCTTCCTATGAAAATATGAATTTTCATCCATCTCTAAATGCTAACTGAGTGGGTTTATTTAAAGTTCAAATGAAAGAACATACTCGTGTAACATTTGCCATCAATTGACAATGGAGCGCTGATTGGACAAGCTGAAAATTAATTCATTCCAGTTAATAACAGTTAAATAATAATGAGGTGAGAAAATGCAACACCAGTTTACCACTTGGACAGCACATGCTTTCTTCTTTGTTACCAATTGTATATATGAAACAATAATGTGTTTCCCAAGGGCAATTGGTACAATTACGATCCATCAACGCTTGGCCAACGGGGCAGTTCACTTCTTAATATAAATAATGATTGTTCTTTTAGTGTTGTTCATTTTATCAACATCCTAGTCGTACTTGTTCTTGGACAGCAAAAACCTTGAGTTTCACCCATCAGGAGACAATGATGACCATCTGGACATTGACCAATGTCATCCGTTTCACATTCTATCATTCGTCCAAACTTATCCTTTGCCGGTTGTCCAATTGGGCATTGTGCTACTGAACAGTAAGTATTGAAATTTAATTTGCAATAATTTTGTTTAAACTTTTGACAATTCTATTTTTTTTTTATTGTAAAAGCAATTGATTGATTTTTGATCAACGCTTTGTAGATTTTGTAATTTAATTTGCTGTTAATTGCATATTGGTTATTTTGGAAAAATATTCTAAACTCTTATTCAATGTAGAATTTTTCTCAAAATTCTTTCCGATGAACATGATAATCATTTTTCCTGTTTTGAAAATTTGCATCTTGGCACGTGGTTACTAGCTCTAGCTATCTTGATGTGCGACTGAGTGGGGAGAGCTTTTTGTTTGCTTTCTAACTTGACTATTCAACGAATTATTTACATTATTCTACTTGGTTCCTTTGAAAATGCAAACGCATTGCTTGCTTGTACAAATACACTCCATATGACTAACAGCACTATCAATTATCCTGTTGATGCAAGTTTCCTGGTGAAGTGATTTTTTTTTTAAATTTAAAGGCGAATTATTTTTTTTATTATTATCAAGCAAGAAGAAAAAAGGAAAACTTTAGTTTCTTTTTTAAATTTAAAAAAGAAAATAGCCTGTTCATGTTTACCTGGATAGCAATTGCCGTTTCGTTCTTCCACCCCAGGAATGCACTGGCATTTACCATGCAAGCACTGAGAATAAGCGTTCACACATTGGCCGGCTATTTCGCATTGTTCATTAATTTGTTTTTCTAAAACAAGCAAATTGCAATTGATATTTATAAATTGAAGCGTTGCTTTAGTTCTGCTTTTGGCATGTAGCTTTGAATTGAATATCTTACTTTCATAACATTGATCATTGATGGCGATCATTCCAAATTTGCAACCTAGGATAGTTGAAATTTAAATATATATATATACTTTTATTTTTTTTAACGGATAAACTTACTTTTGATACAAGTGAAGTAATCAGGCTCATAGCCGTCTGGGCAGTCGCAGAATCCAGTTGAATTGCAAACAAAAGGCTTACAAGAACTTTTATCTCTTTGACAAAGTTCTCCATATATTGGAGCTGAAATGGAATGGAAATGAAAAGTGACGTCCGTTTTTGATAGATAAAAATGGCGTTGATTGTTTAATTTCAATTTCCAACATACCCATACTGCACATGTATGGCATGACAGGGTCAGGAAGGAAATATGGTAAGCATTGACAAGTTGAATCGTCGGCGCAGTAAGAATTCAGCAGACCATCACAGCTGCTATTATCCCGACAAGGCATACCCAACGATGGCATACTGTACACTATAGAATTGAAAAGAAAAAGATAGTCAAGAAAAACAAAGAACAATATCTTTTTCAAATATACGAGGCTTTGGGGTAGTGGCGATGAAAGTTTGTTTGTTGAAATTGGCCGTAGCAGCATCCAGATCAACGGTGAGTGCGGCTGAGATGTCTGAACCATACATTGGTCCTGCATCTGTAAGCACATGATGAACAGTAGTGATGGAAAGAATCGCTACCGTCAAAGCGAGCATGCTGCTGCTGCTGCTGCACAACGTCTGCATTATTATCATCACTGTTATCCGTATTGTTTATGATTATGATTTATGATTATTATTCAGTTGAAGCAGTGTGTGTTGCTGTTTGTAGAAAGAAATGATCCTGTATTGGCTGCACAACACCGAGATGAAACCTTTGACCAGAGCGCAGGTGTGGGCGGGGTGGCTTGTTAAGACCGGCTAGATAGAACTGATGAAAGCATCACAAATGCACTGCTTGGACAATTCCGGCTTTTCTGTTTGCACTTTGGTCGCACACGCAGTTGAGTGGTTTCGCAAAGTTTCCCTGACCAGTTTCCAAGCTTAAAGACAAGTCTTATCATTGAATGAGAAGCTTGTTTCAAAATTCAGCGCACGAATTTGATTTGACAAATTTAAAACCAATGCAAAATAACTTACAAACATCCGCTTTGAAAAATGCAATATCAAATTGCGTTTAAGAAATATTTATTTGATGCAAAGAGTGATCACTTCTTCAACTAATCAACAGTAATACAAAAACAAACAAGACAGTATAGACAATATTCATATTTGCTTGAATTTAAAATTTTCAACAGTGATCACAAAATTCCATCTATAAATCATTCATAAATGTCAGAAAAATTATTGGATAGTTCTATCGTGTCTGTTATATTGATATTATAAAGAGTAAGAATGAAGAAAAACTTCACATAATGTATAATTTTACAAATTTCAAATTTCAATTGCAACTTTCTAAACTTTATATTTTTCCATTGGAAAACTATATGACAAAATGAAATTTTTCACAGCAATTTCCATTGCCATGGTGTATTAATATTTTTTATCATACTGATTTGCTGTTATAACAGTAAGCTTAGAAAAATGATGAAATAAGTGTTGTATATATAGCCATTGGAAAATTACACTCACTTGCAACGCGTAATAGCAACTATATGACAAATAAACCTTAAAAACAGTAACGTGAAATGGATTAATTTGCAAAGTTATTATTCTGATTTCATAGATGAATTTATGTAAATAATGTAAACTGTGGAAATTTTGAACACTAAATTGTTACCAGAAATTAGGTGATTTTCCTAACAACAATTTTGATTTCCATAATGCATCTCTGAAATTGCATTGCGTTGACCGTTGAAATTCAATAAATCGTTTGACTATTTTCAGTTGAATGGACAGAGCTTAGTCATGCTAACGTGGGGCAAATGTTACCATTCTTCTTAACTTTTGTCGATCGGTGATGTGTTCTCATCGATAAAGGGGATATCAGCAACTCTTGCATGCGCCTGGGGCTTCTGTTTTAATTCTTTCATACAATGCAATACAAACGCTCACCTGGAGCAGTGTCTCCAAGTCCTTGCAGCGCTTGTGATTCCTAGATTCTTCCAGCTTTGCCAATATCATTGGCTCTGTTTCTTCATACTGCTGGTCGTTAGATAGGATCGACATGACCATCAGCAACTTCAACGTTTGATGAACTCAATGCTGATGCTTTTCACGGAAACTCTTGTGCTTCAGACGTTGTTATGCCGCTGCTTTGCCTAGATTATATAGATTTTCTGATTTGGTGTTACGCATGACAGGCTGTCCATGTCTATGTAAACATGTGTGCTATGCTTGGGGGAATATCTAAGAAAAAGTGACATTAGTGAGCTGCTTGTTAGAAAGTCAATCTGATGTAAAAGGTTGTTCTTGTTGTTCAGTAAGCTGAGATCATGCTGCGTAACAACTGAAAGTTTGTGTTTTTTCTATCACTAAGCGCTTGGTGTACAATACCGCAATATACCGTTTTTCACAAATAAATTATATAATTTTTTTTATCACTTTATATTATTATTCAAATTTTACTTCATCAAAGACATTAGCTAAATTACAATTTTTGTCTCGCTAATTTTCTTTTTCAGCTCGCGAAGTTAGCGTGCTTATATTTTTGTGAATTCCATTTATGTATGTCATTTTTGAATTTTGAAATTTCAAATTCAGACACGCTGAGGCGTGTTTTGACTAAGTCAATTTTTTGTTATGGCGTTTTCTGTCAGATAGTTTATATTTTGACTGCATTTCAAATGTCAAGGTCATTGTTGAATTTTCAAATAACTGTCATTAGTTTACTTTGTCACTCTATTTGAATTGCTTTTTCAAATCATTACTTTTTCTGTCTTCTTACAACAAGTCATCATTTAATATAAAATCAGTAAGCATTTTATTTCTTGTATTTATATTATTTCTAGTATTTAAAATATGCTTAGTAATGAAGATGAAATGAGTGTTTCCGTAATGAGAAATGTTCTTATGTTTGGCAAAGCTGCAATTAAATTTTTTCCTCAAACAAAGCGCATTAGCCAATTAAATGAAACGCAATTTAAAATATAGCATTGGTGCTATTTATCAGTAGAAATGAATGAAATAAAAATTTGCATGCGAGTTCATTTGCTTCATTGCTCTATTGGAAATAATTTTAGTATGAGGGCGTCCGTGTATGAAAGCACACTGTTTTCATGGGAAATTGACTGAAGACCACCAACATTAAGCGCCAAACAATTCAATTGCTTCTTATTCATTATTATTTTTGGGAATAATTTCTGAAAAATAATTTTTCAATCAACATCGAAACAGCATGAGCATCAACAACGAGAAGACGGCGCATTTAGCAGTAAGTGCCAATTTTTTTTCACTTTTATGTCGTAATCACTTAACAATGCAATTGAGAATCGATATTGAGCATAATTGTTCAATATATTCTCTATGAAGAATTCTCAACATGAGATGATCGGTGAGTTAATAAACGTCAAATTTCCGTAGAATTAAGTTTGATGGAATACACGCATTGTTTATCAGTTATTAAAATATGATCTTCCGTAAATCACCTTTGACCATAAACAAGCTTTTGTATCCAAATTGCTCACTTAAAATTAGCTTCATTTGAAAACTACTTGTTTTTCTGACTTAAGAAAATTTTCAGATATGCGTTTGTCTAAGTCAATTCTTTGTTATGGCGTTTTCCGTCAGATAGTTTATATTTTGACTGAATTTCAAATAACAAGGTAATTTCTTTTTTTTTCAAATAGTACTCATTAGGTGAATTTAACAGTGCATTTCCTCTGTTCATATTATATTGCGGCATAGATTAGAATTAATCTTCAGCAAGACGAAGTTCTAACGCACTCAAACCGGTTTCTAACGCTGCACTATGCAAATAACGATCGCCATAAAGGTGCCTTATCATCAGTAAGGGCGCACTTGTTTGTTTGACTTATGTGGCAAGTGGTAGCGTTGCGAAACGTTCTCTGAGTTTATTATGGCGTTTTGGTGCTGCTGAAGTCCGTTTCTGAATTACTGAAAAGTATTCCACATTTCTACTTGTATCACTATAATTCAAAACGGTGCATACTTATATGGTAAATAATTATCATTTAATTAAAAAGCAGTTAATTATTATATTTGTTGTAACTCTACTTTGTGATACAGTGAGAACAGTTTTGATTTAATATAATTTTTACAGGTAAAGTTAATGAAGCAAAAAAAGGTGAAAGCGCGGATGACACGAAGCAAATCACGGACGGCACTTAGAAGAACAAGAGATGAGAAGAGGTAAATGCGATTTCTTTTGTGTGCTGATTCTATGAAGCTGATTCAAAACAGTGAAGTTATTCGTTTGTTTAATTAAGTAACCTAAGATTGCATTATGTAATATGTAAGCAAGATACTTTTGGTAGTAAAACTGTAATATTTCTTTCTCACATGTTTTGAATAGGTAAGAATTCATCTTTACATGAATTTCTATTTCGCTTAAACCACTTTTAACAATGCGCGCATTGTCTCTGTCCATTAAGCACGTCAGCATTCATCGAAAATCATCTTTTTAAACACGCTTTAACTTGCAAATTGTTCACTTGAAAGCGTTTTTTTTGTACAAGAAATGAACTTTTATTTATGTAGGCCATTTTTGAATTTTGAAATTTCAAATTCAGACACGCTGAAGCGTGTTTTGACTAAGTTAATTTTTTGTTTTGGCGTTTTCTGTCAGATAGTTTATATTTTGACTGAACTTCAAATGTCAAGGTCATTTTTGAATTTTAGAATAGTTTTCATTGGTTGAATTTGGCAGTGCATCTCAATTTTTTTCAAATTTTTTGAAATAATACTCATTTAGTGATGTGCAGTCGCGAGAGTTGCGGTTCTCTGTGCATCAATTTTCATTGCTCCTATTAAGTTAGAATTCATTGTCGAGAAGGTTTTCAAACGCTGTCTTTTTCAACGCTACTCTATGCAAATAAGGATGATCCTCTGAAAATTGCCTTATCATTAGTTACGGTGCACTTGTTTGTTTGACATTCGTGGCAAGTTGTAGCGTCGTCAAACGTTCTCTGTGTTTATGCTGCCGTTAAATACCTGCTAAAGTCTCTTTCTTAATTGCTGAAAAGTAATTCGTTTTTCAACTTGGTATTATTCTTTATCAAAATTTTTTATACTTATTTTCTGAACGTTACCGTTTAGTTAAAACCAGTTAATTAATTTATTTGAAAATTCAATTTCAATTTCAATTTTTTACAGATATGAACAATGAAGAAAAAAAGCGAAAACGCTGTCGACTCGAAATAAAACGCGGACGGCACGAAGCAGAACAATAGAACAGAAAAGGTATGTGCGGTTTCTTGTTGGTCTTGATTTTGTAAGACTGGGCTAGGATACTTCGAAAGGGCGAAGTTATTCCTATGTTAAATTAAGTTTCTTAAGCTTGTTATAGGTAAGATGTAAGTAAGATATTTTTCACTGTGAAATTCCATCTTTTGTCTTTTATATTCTGTTGAGACTAGGTAAGAATTCATCTTTAGAAAGTATTTCTATCGCCCTTAAACCACTTTTAATACTGCGAGCATTGTGTCTGTCCATTAAGCACGTTAGCATCTATCGAAAATCATCTTTTCATTAGCTAAACAAGCTTTCACTTGCAAATTATTCACTTGAAAGCGTCTTTTTGTATAAGAAATAAACTTCTATTTATGTAGGCCATTTTTGAATTTTGAAATTTCAAAATCAGACACGCTGAGGCGTGTTTTGACTAACTGAATTTTTTGTTGTGGCGTTTTCTGTCCGATAGTTTATATTTTGACTGAATTTCAAATGTCAACTTCATTTGTTTTTTCTTTCAAATAGTCCTTATTGGTAGAATTTAACAGTGCATTTCCCTTGTTCATATTATATTGCGGCATAGGTTAGAATTCATCTTCAGCAAAGTTCTAATGCACTAAAACCGGTTTCTAACGCTGCACTATGCAAATAACGATCGCCATAAAGGTGCCTTATCATCAGTAAGGGCGCACTCGTTCGTTTGACTTACGTGGCAAGTGGTAGCGTCGTAAAATGTTCTCTGAGTTTATGACGTTAAATAGTTGCTGAAGTCTATTTTTAATTGCTGAAAAGTAATTCTTTTTTCTACTTGTATTACGTTTTTTCAAAACATTTGTCTACTGATTTTGTAAATAGTTACCTTTGAATTATAAAGCAGTTAATTATTGTATTTCAAAATAGTTTTCAGTTTGTTGTAACTTTTACAATATGATAAAGCGAGAACAGTTTTGATTTAATATCATTTTTACAGGTATAAAGAATGGAGCAAAGAAAAAGTGAAAACGCGGACGACACGAAGCAAATCACGGACGGCATGAAGCAGAACAAAAGAGGAAACGAGGTAAATGCGATTTCTTCTGTGTGCTGATTTTGTGAGGCTGTACTAAAGATACTTCTATAGGGTGAAGTTATTTCTGTGCTTAATTAAGTTACCGAAGTTTGTAATATGTAAGATTTATGTAAGATATTATTTGCTGTAAAACTGTACTTTTTGTTTTTCATATTATTTCGAGATGAGGTAAGAATTCATTTTTAAAAGAATTTCTATCTCACTTAAACCACTTTTAATACTGTGCGCATTGTGTCTGTCCATTAAGCACGTCAGCATCCATCGAAAATCATCTTTTCATTAGCTAAACAAGCTTTCAGTTAAAAGCGTCTTTTTGTATAAGAAATCAACTTCCATTTATGTAGGCCATTTTTGAATTTTGAAATTTCAAATTCAGACACGCTGAGGCGTGTTTTGACTAAATCAATTTTTGTTATGGCGTTTTCTGTCAGATAGTTTATATTTTGACTGAATTCTAAATGTCAAGGTCACTTTTGAATTTTCAAACAGCTTTCATTGGTTGAATTTGGCAGTGCATCTCAATTTTTTTTTCAAATCATTTGAAATTATTCTATTTTAATGCGATGCATTTGCTAGATTAGAGGCCAACTGTATATGAATTTTTATTGTTTGTATTACGTCGGCGTTAGATTAGAATTCATTATCGAGAATAATTTCCAATGCATGCAAACTGGTTTCCAGCGCTGCATTATGCAAATAACGGTCATTTGAAAATTGCCTTATCATCATTAATGGTGCACTTGTTTGTTCGTCTTACGTGGCAAGTGGTAGCGTCGCCAAAATGTTCTCTGAGTTTATTTACGGCGTTCAGCTACTACTGATTTCCGTTAATAATTGTTGAAAGTATTCAGTTTTTTTAGTTGTGTTACTTTTTTTCGAAAATCTCTATATAATCATTTTGTTAACGTNTAGTCGCTATTTTACATTTAATACTTTGATTTTTGACAAAGAAATATTCACTTTTTAGTTATAATACATGTTCGCGTAATTGAAAGTGCTTTCAAAGTTAAAGACGACCGTGAATTATGTGAAAAATTATTCTGAAATTTCGTTCATTTTAAATTTTAACCATTTCTTTTAGTTTCAAAAATAGTTTCATTTTTCGAAGAATATACTAATCGATAATTAATTTTAGCCATTTGAAATGAAAATGCACTCGTGTAAATCATAAAATAATTAAATTGATAGTAAACTTTTTACCTTTTTGTCAGGTCGTTTTCTGCTTCTTTCGTGTTTTGTGATGTCCCTGAACTTCTCTAATGATATTGCTGATATCTCATTTTGTATAAACTTGGTAAGCTTT
Organism: Trichinella papuae; assembly: GCA_001447755.1. Lineage (NCBI taxonomy): Eukaryota > Metazoa > Nematoda > Enoplea > Trichinellida > Trichinellidae > Trichinella > Trichinella papuae. Next base: position 91,192 of record JYDO01000076.1, read on the forward strand.
TATTCCAGGAAGACACACCGCAACCGTAAGTAGAAAATCATACGAAGTGATGTAGCAATTGTTCGAACAGGCGGCGGGCTTTTTTCATTGGTCACTTAATTTGCAACATTCTTATCGATGATTTGGCAACCTGCATACCGTAATTATTGTATCCTGAAAATTTTTAATTACATTGAATGAATTAACATTCTAATTAAAATTAATTTTTAAATTTAAATTAATTTTCAATTGCTTCATAAATAAATGTTGTTACAAATGTAATTAATGTTCGCTTTATTTTATCATTTATTTGTTTTGTTAATATGCATGATTTTTTCTTCTTTGCTTTCCAGCCTGTGCACACTGTTTTGAAATTCAAAACTGATCCACAAAAATTAAACTTCAAAACATCACATCATCAACCAAAAAAAAAAAAAATTGTTCGCTAAAACAGAAATTAACTTTGCACGCCAGCGAAAAAAATCTCGCAGACAGAAGCTGAACCCGAGTTGAATGTTTATTGCCTGCTGGATTGAACATTTCACAAAATGTGTGTGCGTATTGTGGTGGTGGTGGTGGTGTGTGTGCGTGTGACGATGCAGATGCTGCATCAATTCACTACGCAGGCAAAATGTCCAGCTATAATTGTTTTATTTCTCATTTTATAGCTTAATTTTTCCGGATAAGTGATTCCCTTTCCATTCACATTGGACGAGTACTTTATTAATAATAGGAATAAAATGAAATATAATACAATATAATATAATATAACATAATTGTATACTGAGTATAAAGTAAAAGATATAATAATAATAAGTATAGGCGACATAACAAGAAGACAATCTAAAACAGAAACTTATTATTATTTTATTTGAAAAAATTCAAGCATCATTCCAAGGATTGAAAATCTCTTCAACAAACCAAACCTGCCTGCATTTGTTGACTGTCTGCTGCTGCTGCTTCTGTTGCTTCACATGGTGTCTCCAGAAATAATCCAAAGTGTCTTCTTTTGCTCATGTTCAACAGTGCAAGCAATTTGTTGGCAAATATGTTTAATACTATGATGCGGTCCATGTATTGTCGCTGAAATGAAAATATACACATTTTAAAGGTAAAAAAATAAATTTATAAAACGACAAGAACAGTAAATAACAAACCAGAAAATAAATGATGACATTCTGCTTCAACTTTTGCAGCATTTTCAAACATCTCTTTCGCCTGTTTGCTACTTAATCGATCGTCACATAATTCTCTAAAGTAACCAAAAAATTGTTTGGCGAACATGGAAATTTTGCATAAAAACGAAGAGAACAATTCACAAATTTAAAAGTACAAATTGAACATACTTGATCTGTTTGAAATTTTTAAATTTGACAAATATGACGACAGGATAAATTTGTAAGCGATGCAATCTTTCAATAGCCAACGGATTGACATGCAAAATACAGTGATAGCCCTGTAAAGTCAATTGTAAATTGAAATAAAAATACATTTTTTAAAAAAAAAAAGACAATGCATCGATCACTTTGTCAATCAAATCTTTCACTACTGCAACTCGTGTAATTTCAAATAATTTGTCACGTTTGCGGTAGTCGACATACAGATTTTGCAAAAGGCCTTGCTCAAGAGCAGGAACCGGCATGGGTTTTACGCATTCTTGAAAAAAAAAATTATTAAAATGATAAACAACGTCAACAATATGCAACAAACAGACACGCAGTTGAATTGCAATCTTGAAATTCATTCATTACCTGGAACACACTGAACAAACATTTTCGGATAATCTTCTAGCAATTTGGCGACAATTACATCAACTAATGTCCCAAGCAGTAGCAATGGACGTTTTTGCTTGTCTAAACCAATTGAAAACGTCATTCAATTTTAATTAAATAAAAGCATAAAACTATAAAAAATGTACAAGAATTGTATTAATAAAAAATAAAATCAACAACATACAATCCAAACGTTCCACACGCTGATAGAGTTCATCAATGATGGTAGAATCAGACTCGAGATCTCGAGACTCTTTGGAAGGTGTGCGCTGATGACTGGACCTAGATGATCTGCGAATAAATTTCAGCGATCGTCGAATAGTACCACGCCTAGATCCACCTCCGCCTTCAGTGCTGGTTCCTTCAACGGTAGATATTTCAGAGCCACTTCTTTTGAATAAAAATTCTTCTTCAAGTCTGTATCAATAAATTTCGAACGAATAAAGAAAATTGTCCATCAATAATAATAATAATAATTCAAAATTCAATAAAGTTCAAAATTTCATTCACCAACATTTATAAATAATGAACAAAGCAAACAACACCTATTTTTGGATGGAATGATGCCGCAGGATCGTTCACGACCTTCTTGATCAACAAGCCATGCTCGCCAAAGACCAGCAACACCATTGAAAACGGTATTATCTACACGCAAAATGTCACCAGAACGAAAGCTCAGCTCATCAGTGTTCTCTGCTTGACGATCGACAGTTACTCGCACGTAAAATGAATCCCCCGCGCCTCGTTTGCATTTCTGATATCCTGAAATGAAATAGAATCGAATAATAATTATTATTATTATTAAAGGAACACAACAATAAAAACATCGCACTTGAATCATTATACTGAACCAACACGGATACTTCAGAGCCAACACTGCGCTGGCCAATTTCCATCAACGCCTGCTCCAAAGTAAGTTTACGGAAGTTGACACCGTCGAACTGTGAAATTAAGAAGAAATTATCAAAATTTCTGTCTCAACAAATTTCTGTCCTGAGCTCAAAATTATGTAACTGACGAAATAGTGCTGCTCTACTAACTAAACAGTGAACTAAACAAATCTACATTCTACAAATTATTTCAAATTTTTTTTCTTCTTTATTTCTTATGTGGACAATATTTATTAATAATACCTCAAGAATTTGATCGCCAGTACGCAGACTGTCGGGTCCAACGATGCAGGCAACAGGCTTGACATCGTCGACAAAAATACCAATCGCGTTACCACCGATCAAAGTGAAACCCCAGTCGTCTGAGTCACGTTTCAAGAACACAAACCTTGGTTCATAGTGAACTGAACAATGACTTCCAGTCAATAATTCATGGCTAAAAGATGAAAATGCACATATGCATACACAGATTCACCGTTATCATAATTGGATAATAGTGACTTTATCAACAACAACAACAATAATAATAATAATAATTAGCCAAGTTACCTCTGCGTGGCACTTGTACTTTGCAAAGACGAATCTTGCGACATGAAAGCTTTTGAACCTTGAGTGGAAAGCATCGAACTCGGTGTAGCTCGAGGTGTACTGCAAACACTGTGGTAATCAGTCATTTCGCGGGTGTACTTATTTGGATTGTATTGGACCATCAATGTGATCTGCTCAGAACGACCCAAATGACTGAGCACATTGCTTGCGTGCTGAATGTTGGCGCTACGCATGTTAATACCGCAGACCTGAAAATAAACAACAATAACAACAAAATAAAAAATAAATTTAATTAAAACAATCAATTATCAGTTTCACCTCCAAAAGTTGGTCGCCCACTTGAAGCCCATGCCGCGCTGCCAAACTATTTTCACTAACTGACGAAACGAACACTCCATTACCACTGCTGGCAACACTAATTCCAAGACCTTCATGACTGCTTCGTTTTTCAATATGCAATGTGCGAACATCGCCTTTGATCAATCTTGAAATAAAATTTCTAGATTATTAAACAATTTTATTTTATTTCATTTTAGTATTGTTTTTTTTTGGTGATTTCTTACCTTCCTCCTCCAGATTGATTATTGTATTCGTCTGAAGAAAACGAATGAAGCGGTATCACGCGGTCCAATTTATTGGAAACTATAATTTATTATAATAATTGCATTTAAAAAAAAATGCATAAATTCATCATTGAATTAATTCAATACCACGTTTGGTCCGTGAAAGCGTGTGAATAGCAGCGTGATAACGACCTGCATCAAGTCGATGCAAACTCTTCGACGACGACTGCTGGTCACCAGCAACACTACCGAAAAGACCAGCAACTGCCGCCGCACGTGAACCGCTGCTTTGTGACGCATAAGAACGTTGGTCGATATCTTGATCGTGAACATCATTTGCCATTGGCGACTGATGATCGAATGCTAAACAAGGCGAATAGCGATGCTTGTTGGTCACCACCGGCATCGCGTGTGCCACGTGCAACTGAAGATTCGGTTTGAACATCATCAATGAACCAGGTCTGCTGTGATTGCCTTGATTCAAATGATTACCATAATAGGCCAAATTCTGTGTGATAAAATTGAAATTAAAATTTTTAAAACGATTCAATGTTTTGCTGTTGTTGTTGTTGTTCATTGCTGTAAATTTGTGCACATACGTTGTGTTCTGCAGCAGCGTGATGCAGAGAAGAGGCGGCTGTGTTGTCCAAACTGAGGCACTGAGGCGGTGAATCATCACTTGGCGAAGATGAAGATATGGAATGGATATTGCCGCCCACCAAAGGTGACATTGGACGTGCGGAAAATTTTGAACCAATCAACGAATACTGGCTAGGTATAATTGAAGTTGGATGATAGCTGACCGGTCGAGCTTCGGTGGAACGGATTTTCGAGCTTCGTTTCGCAAAAGTGTTGCGAAGTCTGCTTTCGCTGAACAACAATTTTATTATTATAAGAACAATAAATTGAATTTAATTTAAAAACTCACACTGCTGACTGCTTGTCGAAAATTTTGCCATGAAAAGCTTGAAGAGCACTTCGGCGTCCGGTAAATTTATCAGATGTCGGTGCAGGGGCAGGTGCCAGGGTTGGGGCTTGAGCCTGGGGTGGTTCCAGAGTGCCATTTGCCACGTTTGTCATTTCAACACTGCCACCAGTGATATTGGGCTTGTACTTTGGCCACGTGCCTCCGCCGGAACGTTCACTGTTCATCACTCCGAGTAGTAGTGCTCTACAAGTGAAGAAAACAATATATCACTCAACAAAAAAAAGCATTATTGTTTACTTGTTGTTGTTGTTGTTGTTGTCACATTCTCGTTCTGAAGCTTCTAAAATACTATCCAATTGTTGCAGCACTTGCTGTTCAGCAGTGACTCCTCCTTTGCTGTTGCTGCGATCAACCACCGTATAACAACTATATACAGAACTTGGACGTGCGCGTCGTTCAGAAGTTTGACCACCATGCCAACGTTTGTTTGATTCACTTAAAAAGAATATCAAATTAGAAAACAACAACAACAACAACAAGCAAAATACAAAAAGTATATCATCAAACTTCGGTGTATCCGTTGTATCAATTGGCACAGCAGCAGCTGCACGTACGGTTGCTTTCCGTTCACTACGACCAAAAATTTTGTCATGCATCTGAAATAAGATTTTTTAATGAAGATGCTTCATTGAAATAATAATAAACCAACTTTGTCAAACAGACTCTCGTATTTTTTCACCGGAGCTTGGGTTTCAGTGACAACAAAAGAAACTTGTACAGCAAAATCACGTTTCTGTTTAGTAACAACAACAGCAGCAGCAGAAGCAGCAGCAGCAGAAGCAGAAACAGCAGTAGCAGAAGACTGCTGACAATTGACACATGAATCCTGATGCCGCATTTGTGCAGAAGAAGACAGTGACGTTTGGAATGGAAATGTTGAAGAGGAGGGTGTGATCGGTGACATCACCGGCGGACTCTTCACCACCGCCAGAACCAAACCGCAACCATTAAAACTGCGCACCAATTCTTCAACTGTAGACGCGGATCGATTCTCCACAGGCACATCATTGATCTAATCACGCAAACAAAAAAAAAGCCAACTTGTAAGCAGTGACAATAAAGAACAATTATTATATTTAAAAAAAAAATTTTTTCTTGTTTTCTTATTTAAATTACATAAACCAATCGATCACCAACGGCCAAATGGCCAGCTTTTGCCGCCGCTGAACTCGTTTTAATCTTGCTAACGTACACGCCATCTTCAAATACAATACCAACATCTGAAAACAAAAGAAATTAATAAAAAGAACAAATAAAAAGAGAATAAACAATGAAAATTTCAACGGTACAATAAGCATAAGAAATAAAATGAATAAAATAAAATAGTCACTGATGACTCTACCTCCATCGGATGCAGCTGCCAGTGGAACGGATATCAATTTCATACCAACCAATCGTCGACGTTTGATCACCTATTTATTTATTGATGATCAGATCAATGAAATAAAGATGACAAAAAAGAAAAAGAACAATCATTTTATTTATTTATTTATTTATTTATTACACCCTGAAGTATAATTGAGAAAATAAAACAAAAGAAAATCATTTACCATTTTCACAGCGCTGCTGTTGCGCAATATGTCCATCACTGAACGACGTTCCATCAACGAGACGTCAATATTATTTACCATCATGATACAATCGTATATCCTGTTGAATATAAGAATATATAAAATTTTATGTCACCACGCCTCTTCTTGTTCATGTTGAAAAAAATTAAGAAAGAAAAAATCAAAAAGAATTCAATTCACCTAAGAACGCCATCCAGACGGCTACCAACAGCAACGGATGTGACATAAATTGGCACCAATTGTCCGAATACAGGATCATCTCTGCCTCCGCGTAATTGCAGGCCGAGATCTTCATTTTTCTGAGCACCATTCTAAAAGAGATAAATTTATTTATTTTTTTATTTTTTTAAAGACAAATACGATAGATCCATTTTTTTGAAATTACCATATTCAATTCCAAAGTTTCTACTTCCCACTCTGCCATGTCTGCATCGATGGCTGAATCATGACTATTGCTCGGTGTTGATTCCACATTCGTAACACGTCGTTCGTCCATTTCAATTTTTTCTCTATTCAACAAGAATAAAAGTGATTTTTCAAAAACAACAAAATTTTCACCTCAAGTACAATAATTTCGTAAAGTTAATTAAAATTAATTAATTTTCATACTTGATTTTTCGAATTTCTCTTTCAGCTTGATCTTTCTGTCTCATAATTTCGTCCGAGTCTCGAATGGCAACGGCTAGACGAGTGATTGCATCGTCGCGTTCTTTTCTCAAATTGTCGCACATCGACCTCATGCTTTCACGTTCAGAAACGATCCTCTGCCTTTCGCCCAGTGCCCAGTCGCGTTGCTGTTTCGCCGCCTCCACTTCTTGCCGAACTACTGAAACATGTATGTGATGAGGAATTCAGAATTTATGCAAAAAATTGTGGTCATGTGAAAGAAAAAAAAAATATATACATACATGTAAGCTCTTCGTCTAGACCGTCGGCCAGACGCCTCAGTTTGTCGTAATCAGCGTCGGCACGTCGTCCAACGGTAGGACCTGCAGCAGCAGTGGTGGTTGCATTGGTGGTGGCGGTGGAAGTCAATTCAGAGACACTTTCCGCACTGGTGATGCTCTGGTCCGGATCCATGTAAGGATTGATGCCGCTGTCGCCGGCGTCGGCCTGCATCAACTGACGACCAACACTGGCAGTGGTGTAAGCAGTCGCGGCGGCCAGCAGCCGGTCCCTGAGCTGTTCATCCCGAGCTTTCAACTGCTGCTGCAAAGCGTCACGCTCTTGGCGTACAGCCTCAATTTGCGCCTCGACCGTTTTCAATTGTTCAATCAACGCGTGACGGTCACTTTCACTGCTTTTCACTTTTTTCAACAAATTGCCCTTCTCTTCAGACAAACGTTCATTCTCTTTCAACACTGAATCCCTCTCTGACATCACGTGACGATATTCTGACAAAACACCATCATGCTGACGCCTGAGAACTCGCATCGCTTCTTCGTGCTTTTGTCGAACGTTCAAATTTCTGAAACAACATTTTACGTCTATTTAATATACAACAAGCAAGCAAGCAAGCAAACTGAATCTGCATATGCTGCATGCATGCGATTCAGCAATGAGGTTATATTCATCAATGCATTCGTATGCAGAATATCAATCAAAACTGAGTGTGCATTTGATATATATTTTATATGTCGAAGGAACTTTTCAACTCTTGCCAAAGTTCCTCATCGACAAAGGAAGCCATGGAACAGTGATGCAACAACATCTAAAAGCTTTTTGAAACGTCAATCTCAGTCGCAGTTGGTATTCCATTTTTCGCCTGCTTTTATTTAACAAATTCAGTGAAACCATATCCAAATGTGAAATGAAAAATTGTTGAAATGAATTTCCAATTGAACATACAAAGGAACAAAGAAAAAATTTCACTAAAAAACTAAATCAAAAAGAAAAAAAAAGATTTTACAAAAAGATGCAGCTCGTTTAGTCACCTGATGAATAAAATCGTTTTGAAATTACAAACATCTAAACAAAGCAATAATACTTTTTTTCTACATTTTCATTATTTATTCGTTTGTTCAATCAACTCAACCAACCATGCATGATAGCAAGCTTAAATCAAACGACAACCACCACCACCTTATATATGTTCGATGATAATAGATTTAATACAAAGAGAAAAAGAAAAATGCATTCTTTTTCTACTCATCATCCATTATCAAGTCAGTCACATCATTATCATCCATTACACCTGTTCTGATTGAATTGAAAACTGCAATCCTCGGATGAGAACCAACGCGAGCATTGCCAAAGCGAAGCAATCAAGTCAATACTAAATATAGCTGACGATATAGCTTCTGCAAAAAATAAATTTATAAATCACTTTCCAAATGACGTACCTGCCCCAGATGAACACCGTCATAATTCCATTACTCAGGTGTCTTTGTAGAGAATGAGAAATGCAATTTCAAATTCAACCATATCACTACTCCGAGTGGAAAAGATTTGCCATTGCAAAAATGAGAAATGAAAAAAAATCAATCATCAAATCTTCATCTCTACTTAACCAAGCAAATGAAATAATAATTTTCTCTCTCTTCATTTTCACTTTCATTCAGTGTTTTGCTCAATCCTTCAACTCTGCATAATGCAAAAATTTTTGTAAATAAACTTTTCATAGAAAATAAAAAAAAGGTAACCTCAAACAACAGTCAAAGCAGATGAACCCTACTCACTTATTATACTAGGAATATAAACAAACGTCACAACTGCGATCTGAATTACCAACTACATCAAAAAGCATTCTACTACATCAGTAGTGTAGAAGAAAAATATGCTGTAAAATATCAATTAACCCAAAAATTGCCTTTCCAACTGAAACAAATAATAGCCAATTTTGTTGTATCATATATTCAAAAGTGGCTAGTATTTGCTTAATTTTTTTTTATCTATGGTCAATTTGAAAATGCATGATGATTCTCCAAAAGTGATTAACAACAATAAAATAGAGTTGCACGGTATATTTTATATAGCAAGAATGGCATAAAAAATTGCACACGCACCTGGTCATATCTCCGCAGAGATCTTGCAATTGTTGCTTGAGCATGTCGTTTTCGCTTCGCAGTATGTCGCGTTGTTGGGCAATTTTGTGCAACTGCTGGTACAAGCTCACTTGACATTCTTCGAAAGAGCTAATTTTCAGCCTGTGCTGCTCCAAGTCACGTTCACGTCCAGCTCGAATATGCCTGCATTCATCTTGGGCAAGTCGCAAAGCGCTACCCAATTCAACCGTCTCAGCTTCTAACAATCTGCAGCGATCTTTCAAGCCGGCAACTTCAGCACAAGCTTGCTCGTATTCCATCATCAGTGTGCTTGTAATCAATTGTTCATGTTTTTGTTGTTGTTGTTGTTGTTGTTGTTCATGATCTCGACGACGATGATGATGATGATAATGTCGATGATCCTTATTGTCCATTTCAGCATAATGACGTCGTAAATCGTCCAGTTCTGCTTGGCGAGCTTGTAATTTCAGTTGCAATTCCATTGCTTGACGTTCAGCAAGCTGCTTCTGCTGGACGAGCAATTCCACGTCACCTTTCGACTTCACCGCCTCCAAACGACAATCGTGCAATTCCATCTCCAGACGACCCTTGCTAGCTCGACAACAGTCGAGCTCGTTCAACACGTCCTGATATTCCAAAGTCATCAATTCGTGCTTGGATTGAAGTTCGCACAGTTCACGTTGCACGTCGTCCAATTTAACCCGAAGCAAAGTGAGCTCAGGTCCGGCGCCTGCCACCGACCATCGTTTGTTCTGCGCGTTGGCCACTACTGTAGCCAAGTGACCGACAGACATATCCAAATCACGCTGTCCCAAAGAGCCCGACGCCGAACCGCCGCCCACCGTTACCCCTCCTAGTCCTGCCCCCGATGACAAACCACCGCCCATGCCTAGGCAAGCGCTGGAACGCATTTTCGGTATCGTGTCACCGTGCGTGTAGGAACTGCTCGACGCGTGCCGATCCCGTCCCAGGGGACTCCAAGAAAGCCACGGTAAGCACATAGATGGTGGCAATTCGTGCGATCGACCAAACTGTCCAAACGGCAAACGCCCACCACCACCCTGTTGAATTTGTTGGTACGACGCTGCAGATTCATCAGCAGGCTCTTCTACCACGTCGTCATCGTCGTCTTCTTCTTCTTCTACTTCCAATTCTTCCTCTTCTTGTTCTTGCACACTGGCCATCAACGCACAAGGGCTCAACTCGCGCTTGACCAGTACTGTTGCCGTGGACCTCGTCTCCGCTTGACGACTAATTTCAAAATTCAGATTCGTCTCCTCAGCGTCACCAGTCTTGTGTTTCAGCGTCGGCTTGTTGTCAGCATCGGCTAACATCTCAGTGCCGGCTTCAACGCCAGTCGGAAGCTCATTGGTCGAATCGTTCGGCTGTTCAGACAACGTCCAGATACAATCTTCCGATTCCTTTGAGGCGGCGGTCGACGAATGACACACCGCACCAGAGCAACTCTCTTCACCAACAACAACAGCAACGTCAGCAGCAGCAGCACCCAACTCGGTCACTGAAAGCAAAATAAAAATACCACTTGACAATCCTAAACCAAAAATGTTCCACAAGCAAACAGACGATGCATTACGACGGCAAAAAACTCAAACTGGTCAGCATATTTAAAAAAAAATACAAAAAACATAATTATCACTACTGATTACTGTACTTATTATTATTAGCATTCAGGTAAGGATTTTTCGTATTGCAATTTTTTGCATTTTGTTTCTTTTCCACCATTATACAGTTATCGTTTTTTTTGGTAACAATCAAAAACAAAAAAATATATACATATATATAATAGAAAAGAGCACAAATGCTGCTGCTGCTGCTGGTGAATAATAAAATTCCCTGCAGAACAGAAAATGATTGCAATCGTTGAACTTTGGAACAAATTTATCACAACTGCTTTTCAAAACAGGACATCCCACTTCCATCGGAAAGCAAAAACTAGATCATTTCATTTTTGGAAAAAAAGAAGAAGAAGAATGCATTTTTATATTTTATATAAATTTTAGTAGTAAACTGACAACAACCACAACAACAATAATAATAAAAGAGGCATAATTCATCGCGTGATGAAAATTGATTCATTGTAAATGAAATGATGAAAATAATTTCCGGCAAAAATATGATCGAATCGAAACAATGCGCACAATTTTTTTTGCAAAATAATATTATTTCCACATTTACGACAGACAAGTAATTTGATGGAGTAAAAGAGAGAAAAATTAACAACGCCTTGACAATTATTTCAAAATAATGAAATAATTTCCATTTGATTTTTCATTGTCAAAAATACAAATGAAATGGGCAACTTTGGATCAAAACGTTCACTACTACAGCGAGGAAAGCATTTATAATTAAATTTAAATTAAAAAAAAACAAACTTGTGAAAATCAACATTGCATTTGCACAAATTTATTTATTTTCGCTTACTGATTGAATGAAATTATGAACAATAAATTATAAATTTCGCAAAGTGCCTGCCACACAGCAGATTGTCGCAATGAAAAATCACAATTCAACAGTTGCGAGCATGCATATATATATATATATATATATAGTAGCCGTTCTGCTATTGCGTGCATTTATTGAATCTGAGAAATGGAAATTCGTCAATTATCAGAACACTATTATTTAATTTAATTTAATTTTCCAAATCAACCAATTTGATAAATGTTACTTACTTCTGGTCGAACATCGTGTGTAAAAAATACTTGAGCATAAAATTTCAAATGTTGAACATAAATTTTTAAATTTCTGTCAACAAACTTAAAATTCATTTATTCAGAAAAAAAAATAAAAGAAAAAATTAGCATAAATTAAATTACAAAAAAAAAAATAAAATCATTACGATAGAAAGGAAAAGAGTTGTGAGGAAACTTGTCAACAGTGTTTGGCGTGATGAAATTTATGCCAAATTAGAAAAGCTGTGAGAGAGAGAAAGAACGATCGGTTAAAATCAATTTTTTTGTCTTAATGCGCACACGCACAAACTAACTAAATCGACAACTATATATATACATATATATATATAGTTCACCAGTTTCACGTATTAATTAACCTGGCAAAAGCAGAAGAAAAAGATATTTATCAGTCAAAGAAAATCAAAATCAAAAAAGTTATAAAATAAATAAATATATATATATATATATATGTGTGTGTGAAAATTAAATAATACAAAGATTATTTCTTCTTACTGGTAAAAGAATAAATTGAAAATGAGAATCACAGTTGATGATACGAAACTAGTAAATATTGGAAATTGAGGAAAACATAATAAATTCAATCAATTAAAAGCAGAAACAATATATGATGAGTCATGATGATAAAAATTACTAAAAAACATAGAACAATTTGACCAATTGGCAAAATTGCTTCATTTTCCAACATGTGATGACGTAATTATTCAAATAAAAATCAGTTTTTTGATTGAAAAGCAAAAAATTAAAATAATTGCCACTAGCACTACAAATATTTAAAAGAAAATAATATTATAAACGAAACAATGATGACTGATGAATGTGATTGCATCATCACAAGAGACGAGAAATGATACTGGGCCGGTTGTTACAATTGTCGACTACAATAAGACTGAAAATTGCAATAAATGCTCTGAGAGAAAATAGCAACAATCCAAAATATAAATAAATATACATGTGAAAACGTTGTTGTTGTTGTTGTACATAAGCATGCATATGTGTGTGACTATACGCGAGCATTGCATCAGTGCAGTATTGGTCAATCTGAACATACACACATACGAAGAAGTGAAGGGGAAACATTAAAGCATTAGCTAGTACAATTATAGCGCCGCTTGGACGATGTCAAACATGACGGCCAAGCTCAAATTGACACTCATTTCTGACATCTATCGATCAACGATCAACGTTCTGTCTATCCCATTAAAACGGACAAGCTGAGAAAAAGTACGGATTTCCCGAAAAACATTTCACAAATAAATATATCATAAACAGTAGACCATTTTCAACACTATACTCTTTTGCATTGTATTCCTGATTAATATTAAAGATGCACATGAAACGCTAATTTTCTATTCTCTCATTTTACTAGAATTGTAATAATTTAATTTTTACCTTTTTCACTTGTCGATTGAAGGCACTGTGGATGATCCATCAATAAATAACGGCAGTATTTTCAAGTCATAACAACAATCTGAAATAGAAATAAATCTGAATTAAAAATTTAAATTGTGCAAAAGTGAAAAATTTTTCCCGAACACTGTGTGCAAAAGAGACAACAATTGCGCAATCCTACTACACACACAGAGAGAGAGAGAGAGAGAGAGAAGTATGCTTAAGAGACAACAAACACGCATACGCATCAACACAATGCTACAGAATTGGTGAAGAAATGCAACCAGTTTTCTTCTAAGAAATGATGATGATGATGATGATGATGATGACAATTTTCAACCGACTACTTTACAACGTGACTGTCAATCTGACCCTTGCGAATCAATGGCGAACCCTTTCATTCTATCCAACTGTGACCCTATCGGTCACGGAAAACAACCCCTACCTACTACTGTGCAGGTAAAAATTTTGAACAACTATTCACTGATAACACACACATATATATATATATATATATATATAATATAATTTTTGTCAGATTATGTAGATTATAAGGTAGATGAAATAGAGAAATTGTTTGAAAAAAAGTTCAACAATTGTTATTTGCAAGAAAATGACTAGAACAACAAGTGCTAGATGAAAACTAAATCTAGTCTTCAACGTGCAGAAACTGTAAAAAGTCTAGTTTAGTCAAATTTCTGCTACTTCAACAAACAGTGCAAACAATAAACGAAAATCAAAATATCTCAACCATATCCAACCTGCTTGTTCTCTTTGCAAACAAACAATACTTAAATCTTCTCTTCTCAAATCAATCAATCTTGAATATACTATAAAGCTAACGTTAAAACTTTAAATAATTTTCAAAAGCTAAACTCTGTGTGTGTGTGTGTTCAAGAAAGAAGAAAAATCGTTCGAGAAAACTTTTCAACATTTTCAAAAACTGCTTCTTGTGCAATTCAATGTGCAACAACAGCTCACTCATTCAACTTATTATGACCAGAGAAAAGCTAGTTCTAGAAAATCGAGCAAACTTTTCATCCACAATGTTAATAACAATTAATATTTCACATATACAACAACAACAACGCATCCTGACAACCAATTATTGGCACTTTGACTATTGATGACTGAGCTGTTAAAAAATAATTTATTAAACATTATTCGAACAAATCGATTGATGCAGCAGTATATTTGGAAAATTACAAAAAGTTAATAACAACATGTGAAAACGAAAATTCACTTTATCATTAACACCTCATTAAGAATCAGTTTCTCGCTCAGCAAAATTGAAAAGCGTCGATTTCTTAAATAAATTGAACCAAACAAATTAACCAAATTCCATTGGTTCATTATTGAAAAACGCGCTAAATTGAATGCAATCAATAAGTAACAAAATATTGCGAAAATATAGCTAAAAACGCACATGCACATCGATCAAATAGATTGCATTTTGATATGACAACTAAGCTGATCTCACATTGATAATACAATATTCATGCACATGCAATTATGCGAAATAAAAAAAATATATATATTAAACTCAAATTTACCGTTTTTTTCCTACTGATGAAACAAAAAATAAAAAATAATTTTAAAAATATCAAATTTCAAATCATTCTACCTATTCAAACCTACTCGCCATTTAAGTACTGTAGCAGAGAGAAAAAAAATTATACAATGTGGAGAAGGATAAGAATTTGAACATGCAATAATTTCAGTTGAACAATTATTAAGCTCAGATTGCAGAGCTGAAATGAAGTAGAAAAGCTTGCAATCAAACATTGGAAAAAAAAGCAACAGAACAGATGAGAAGGAGAAAATAAAAGCTATCGAGTTGTTGTTGATCGAGTAAACAACATTGGAAAAGAAATAAACAATGGTCATCGGTGGAGAAAGAAAATCAAACTGCAAAGTGGACAAAGTGACCAGCGGCGGTGGAGAGAAGGTAGAAATTTGAGAAACAAGGACGTCCAATGCTAGGAGACAATTGAAAGTTTGCAGATGAAGCCGACAAGTACAAAAATGGGCTAGAGCGAGCAGACGGACGACACGTCCAACCGACTATCAAAAGTCAGTCGATCGGTGTGCATGGTCAGAGAACTGGTATTGCCGAGGTCGACTGTGTCTCTTCTTCGACAATTGTACGCAAAATCTGACCAAGCAAAATGATAATATTAAATAGGTGAGAAGGAAAAAAAATGGAAAAGAACAAACAAAAATGTCTTTTCTATTGTATATAAATCGGCCAGTCGAATTAATATGTCATCGAAATGTGGAAATGGAAAAGAAATCACGCCCATTTCGTGGAAGAACAATACAACATGTAGTGCAAAATTATTTTCAAAAAAAAAAAAAAACCACTAACCTGTACCGAAAATGAACAACAATTTGAAAAGAGATCAACCGTCACTGGTTCAATTTTTCATACCAGTTATGACAATGCGATCGACATTAAAAAATACAAGTTACAAAATGAAATGAGAAAAAAAGTGTCATTCAGCTATTGGAGAATACTAGAATCAATGCAAAACTTCGACCGTGATTGCTTGCCCTCAATAGCAAATTATCAAAATTGAAAATTGAAAAAAAACACAAATATTAATTAAAAATAAATGATCAAATAAAATTTATACAAAAACCACCGTCTGTCCACTTAAGACAATGTATTGGGGTAAAGAAAGCAAAGCAAAAAACAAACAAGCAAGCATTCTCATTAGAAAGACCAACAACTTTCGTCAATGAAGCTAAATATTGAACAATCATCAATATTGTAGCAAATGAATGTGCTTTATGTTGACGCAAAATTAACCGCTCTGCTGCTTGATGAGAAAAATAAACAACCACGAACAAAAAAAAGCACCATTTTTCATTGACAAATTTGATCAACGATTTGAATTTTAAACTTTCAAAATCAATACTTACAAAAGTTTGCATTTTCAAACCATTCTGAGAAATCATCAACAACAGGATGCTGAAATGAGTAGGTGAAATAAAAACAAAATGCAAAACAGAAAAGCGGGAAATATTTTTTGACAAGAAAACATATTTACATTGTACTGTATTGAAAAATGATTTTCATAGTGTTTTTCAATAACACATTTGAATGTTACCTAATTTATAAACAAATTTACAATACAATAATATTTTTATTCAAAATATCAACATTTTTAATTATATGCATCTGGACTAAAAGAATGGAAAATTTCTGATTGGCTTTTAATTTAATATTTAAAATTTCAAAATTGATAAAGCAATTCTGAAAATTTTTTTTAATTGTTAAATTCATTAAATTTATTGTTTTTCACAAATTAATATGATTGTTTGATGAAATAAATAAATAAAAATATGCAATACAAACATGTATGCAATTTCAAGAATATACTGTAAATAAAAAGTCAAGTACAATTGTTCAATTTTTGAACTCGAAAACTAAAATGATTTGTTGTTGTGTATAATTAGCGAAAATGATATTGATTTAGCTGTAGCTAAAATATTCAAACGACAACTGACAGTTTCTATTTAAATTTCCAATAATAATATAACAGCTATAATCTGTTCAAATGTTTTTCAGTGTTTGATTTGTCTACTCAGTTTAGGATGGTTGTTTGTGGGAAAACAATTCCGCAATTACATTTAGTCAGTAAGATCGAAAGTGAAATGTATTGAAAAATTGTACGGAAATGATCAAACAGACTTGGCCAGTTGAGTTGAATTGTTATTACTTATTAGTGGGTATGTGGTTTATCTATTCACTTGTAGAAAAACGGAATAAAGTTTCTCTTTTAAGTTTGGTTCTCAAGTTATTTTGCAATTTTATATTTTCCTTTCTGGAGAACAACACTTACTTCAACATACGAGACAAGAAGTACAGCGTCAATACAGAAAACCAGGCTCGGCGGTTATTTGTTTTACCCGAATAATGAACTCACTTTTCAGCTGCACATACTCAATTTTCAGTCTAAAATGATCCTTTTTCAAACAGGCCAACTTGAAGAGGGTGTTGTCCGCTGTTGGTGTGGTTCGTTGTTCGGCTTTCAAATAAAACACAATCCAGACATGACAAATGGACATCCAGGCAAATGGTAAATGCAAACATTGACGCCTGGCCTGCTTGGCTGGCAAACCAGCAGCACCAACAGCATCAGCTATTTTAATTGTTGTCCACTATTCACCGGTTATTATTATCTTTATTTTTTTAAACTTTGTTAATGGATAATAATTTCGTTTATTGTTTTGTGGTTTTGTGTTTGTTTGTTCAAAAAAGCTGGCCATTGACAACACATTCGAGCAATGAAGAATGTCCAATAAGAACGCCTTGTTTTTGCATCCAACGTGATCAAATCAACGAAGAGAGTTTGAAAAATGCAACCCGACCAATATCAGTAACTTGCAATCAAGCTGGTCAACTTTCGGACGTGTTGACCGCTTTGGCCGTGATGCGCGGTTCAAATTTACCATTGCAAAGTGTGCACATCGTCGGCATACGCGCGACCAACATGCCAGCCCACGCTTTCGACGGTCTGGATATCACTGAGCTGGCGATTCGTCGTGCCGGCTTGAAAACTTTGCATCAATCAACGTTCGACCACACCCTCTTGGAAACTTTGATCACGTTGGACTTGAGCGACAACGAACTTGAATCCGTACCGACAAACGCTCTGGCCAAACTGCGCCAATTGAGACGCTTGCGTTTGTCCAACAATCGCATTGGTCAACTTCCGATGGATACGTTTGTGGGATTTTTGAGTCGCAGTCGTATTCACAGTTTAAATTTGGCCGGAAATTCGATGACCAATTTTGCCGCGTTGGCAACGGCCGCGCTTGACCAACTCGAACAGCTCAGCTTGGAAAACAACAATCTCACCGAAATCCCATACCAATGCCTCAGTCGACATCGAGCAACGTTGAATAATTTGAATTTGGCGTCCAATCAGATCAGCTCGTTGAAGCCAAATTCGTTCGATTTACCGCAGCTTCGGTCGCTGAGCTTGGAGAACAATCCAATTCACGAACTCGGTATTCACGGCTTCACCGGCCTGCCACACCTACTTCACCTGTACATTTCTGGCACCCGTTTGCACAGTTTCGAAACTGAAGCTTTTTGCCCAATTTACGATTTGAACTATTTGTCCATCGGCGCCACAGCTATTGTTCAACTGCCTGCCCAAGCGTTGCGATGTTTGAAAAATTTGCTCAGATTAGAAATGACAAACGGAATATTGGAAACCATCGAAACTGGCGTGTTTCAACTGGCGCCAAACCTGCGTGCAATCATACTTGCCAACAATCGCCTAAAAACGTAAGCTTTGCATCATCATCATCATCATCATCAAGTTTGGCAATTTTGAAATTAATCAAATAATAAAACTTGAAAATCATTTTCAGTTAACAGACTACAAAAATTTTAATTGCAATTAAAATATGAATTTTCTATATTTCTACATTTAAATACTTAATGCAATTTTGTATTCTGCGATGAAATTTATAAGAAATCAACAACTTAAACATGGTTGGTAGTAGTTAGGAAGAAATAGTATAAATGTGTAGAACATAGTTTTCACAACTTTCACAGTTGCAATTAGTTCATAAAATAGTTTTGCTTACTTTAATAATTAATAAAATTGATTCAGAATTGATCAGAACACATTTGCCGGCTTGGACCACGTCTACAGTATAGATTTGAGTCGCAATCGGTTGCAAAGTGTTGCCAATTTCGCCTTCTCGTCTTTGAAATCGCTCAGACATTTGGATTTGAGTTACAACGCTTTGCAAACATTGCAGCCGAACACGTTCGAATTTTCCTTCAATCCAGAATTGGTCGACATGAATGTGATCTACTTGTGCGGTAATTTTGATTGCCGAAATTTGGCAAAGTGAAAAATGGATTAATGAATAATGCAGAGCACTCCTCTCTCCTCTCCGTTGTTGGTTGGTTTGTAAAATTTGAAATTTTCAATTTTCAGGCAACTATTGGAAATGTGACGTACAGTTGGATTGGTTCCGTCGTTGGCTTCGTGAACACATTGATGTGGTGGTTGACCGGCCGGATTGTCCGGCCGTGTGCTCTGAGCCGCCTCAGCTACGAGCTTGGCCTGTGAGGTTCTTGAATCCCCCACCGGAAATTGCCGGCGGTGAAAATTCGCCCGGATTTTTGCCGCCCACGATGGAACCGGAAGATTCAGAGCTGGCGGAAAGTATTCAACGTTCATACGACCCGAGGTCCCCGTACCGACAGCCGGCTTCTAGTGTGCTTCAGATGATCACTGGAACGGTTCCAAGAGCGCTGAAACGCGTTTATCAAAGCCGATGAAGAAAGCACATGTTGAAATTGATTTACTGAAATTTGGAACAACAATTGGGGAAACAATTAGAAGAAAAACAGCAAACAAAACAAAAGCAAACAACAAGCCTACCTACCTAATTGCTTACTTTCAAAAATATTAATAATGATGAATTATTTTCAAAAAAAAAAAAGATACACTTCACTGTTTTGTTTGTTTATTTTCTTTCTTAAGGGTTAATTAATTAATTAATTGATGGATTAATAAACAAAACGGTGTTGTCGATCATCGATCGGTACGTTAGGATTCACTGGAGGCAAGTTCAAATCCAACACTGAGCCTGGATAAGCTGAGCCGGCTGCCGACCCGACCTGGTATCCACTGGCAGCTGAGCTCAGGACGCGTCGTTCTTCGGCTTCTTCTTTTTGCCTTTTATGCTTCTGTGAAACGAAATACCTCACCAATGCAAGTAAACCAATTGTAGTTAACAAAATGGCGAGAATTATTGCTAAAAGAAAAATTGATAAATAAACAAACAAACAAAAATGTTGTTTTCAATTGATAATAATTAATAAATTTTACCAAGTATAATCCATCCTGCTGTGGAAAAGGCAAACGGATTGGCACTAGTGTCGGGCAAAATTGGCAAAGCGGTCACTTCGAAATCATCATTACGCAATGGCCAGTTGCGAAGCTGTTCAGGAGCATTGCAAACAGACAAACACTCTGGCTTGTCGATGATGATGTCGCGATTGATTCTCAACCACCGTCGAAGCCATTCCAATTCTTCTGTACACACCCATGGATTATCTGTTGCAAATTGCAATTGATTAAATTTAATATGAATAAAAAATAATGTAACTGACAAGTAAATTATTATTAATGTAAAAAAGCCGGCAAGACTAGTGCATACAAGAAGACAAGCTTTTACAGTCAAAAACACG
Source organism: Trichinella papuae (assembly GCA_001447755.1). NCBI lineage: Eukaryota > Metazoa > Nematoda > Enoplea > Trichinellida > Trichinellidae > Trichinella > Trichinella papuae. Next base: position 111,840 of record JYDO01000076.1, read on the forward strand.
TACACATATAATCAACAGATGCAGGATGGATGATATGTTTCAGTGTTGAGTTTACACAAAGAATTATTTGAAAAAAAATAAATACGACTGATTCATCATCAGCCTACACAAAAAACTGCACAAACCCTTCAAATGAAGCAAAACTGAAAATTATTCTTTAAACAGAAATTAAATAAATAATTACTGGATGATGATGTATGGTACTACGACTTTGTTGATTTTTAGCTTCAATACTAATAGAAATATTTTCAAGAATAAATGAAAACTAAAAAAAAAACAAATAATCAAAATATTCAATATTTCTAAAGATTATTATTATTTTTCTTTTCTTCCCCCCCCCCCAATTAAAATAAGCATTTATTAAAATTTATCATTTCCTGAATCGATGAATAATCCGGTTTTGAAGAAGAGAAAACAGAAAGCACAGCACCGCTTGCAACGCAACAAGCAGGTTCTAATAAGCAAACGGTGGGGAGAGAAAGTGGTGGGGAGAAATGAGGGGTAGGGGGGAGAGGCAAAGCAAAGCAGGGCAACGTTGCTATCACAGGGTAAATAAACAAATTCTAGACGAGTTAATCTGTTTGTTTCCACAGCGAGCATAAGCATTCAGTCTAGGAATTCAGCTATCTTTCAACGATAGCCAACAAAATTGCAAATTTCCATTCAACCACGCATCCACTGCAACTGACAAGCATATTTGTTGAATAAGCTAGCTGTAGAATAGAATAATAATAAAGCCACGAAATGGATCATTTCCAATTAACGATACGGAAAACTTAAGTTCAAGTTCACAAGTTCAAAAGTCAATTTCAGCTCACTGAAATATATAAGCAGACCAAATGCATGACTGATTTTGGTCAAGTGCCGCAATGCTAATTGCTATATAATTGATCTAGTTGAAAACAAAAAAAATCAAAGTAAAACCATCAACAACACTCAAATAGCAAGCAGCTCATTTATGCAAATGTCTCTTTATCAATACTATTGATTCAGCAGACAATAATTTGCATACAAATCGAGCAACTTGATGAATTCAATGAAGCAATTATGAATTTATTAGTGTATTAGCGCAAAAATAGGATTATTTATTAGAATATGAAAAAACAAAAGAATTTCTTTTTTTTTTACTTACTGCACAAGTAGAGAACACGAGCATCGTGAGTTCGTTGAAAAGTACCGTTGAAAGTGGCCGGTTGGAGTAGTTTCAGCTCATTTCCGCTCAAATCGAGATTGCGCAACGATATCAAGCCGGCAAAAGCCCGGTCATCGATGGATGTCAAACGATTGTTCGACAAATCAATTGCACTCAACGCTTGCAAGCCTCGAAACAGATCTACTCTAATTCTGCAAAAAATTATTATTAATTGCAAAAATTTTTTTTCATCCTGCACTGTTTCTTACTTGGAGAGTAGATTTTTGTTCAGCACAATAGCTTGAATGTTCGGAGTACGTTGGAAGGTGCCTTGTTCAATGGTGTCGATTGCAGCTTCGGACATTTCAAGCCGTATCAAGCCAGGGATGTGCTTGAACGCGTCGACAGGCAGTCGACTGATGGCCATCTCGCCGACGGCTAATACACGCAAATTGCCGACGTGCTTGTATACATCCGGGTGCCATTGGGTAAAATGATTGCCGGTCAAGTACAAATAATTGAGCTCAGTCAAGCCGGCAAGCGCGTCCACGTGCAAATCGGCCAAGCCGTTGTATTCCAAGCTGAGCGAGGTCAGTTTGGGAAAATTCAACGAACCTTTGCCAATTGTGCCAATACGGTTGGAACCCAAATTCAAATCGGTCAGCTTGGTGCGCAGGTGACTCAACGGCGCCGTGGGCACAGCGCTCAAGCCGTTCGCCTCCAGGCTGAGCTCTTGCAAATTTCGCAGACCGTCGAACGCGCCGTGGTCAATATCCAACAGCAAATTGTTGGACAAATCCAAACGTTGCAGGTAATCCACCGACGCGTAAGAAGTGAACGGTCTGCTTGCCAACGAGCCGATGCTGTTGTGAGCAAGATTGAGCTTGTGCAGACGTCGAAGTCGACCGACCCCTTGGCCGGGCACTTGGCCCAAACGGTTGAAACGCAAATCCAAATCGACCAACGAGTCGAGCAACGGTCCGTCAAAAGCCAGAGGGTCGATGTCCGTGATCACGTTGCGGTTCAAAATCAACCGTACAACAGCAAAGTGTTGAAAAGCCAAAGGCGGCAAATTTCCAATGGGCGTGTTCGTTATGAACAAGCTGTCGATTTGGACATTCCTAGCGCCGGATATGGCCTGTATCACATCCACCAACGAGCCAGCATTGTTGCAACTGATACTGACCGGTTCATGCATGCTGGATGTGCAGACGCATGGCTCTTTAACCGGTGGACATTGGCCAGTGGTGAAGCTGAAATTCCAGCTTAATAACAATAATGCAAACAAAGAGAAACAAAGCAATTTGTTTCGTTGCAACATTGCAGGAAAGAGACGGAAGAGGAAAAATCCCAACCGCTGGTCCAATTGAGTAGATGAACAAATGAATGAATAAAACGACAATGACGATAATAAAGCAAGATTGGTCAGAGAAAAATGATGAATGTGCAGGTGTTGTTGCCGCCCCCGGCTTCTAACTGATCACGAGCGTTTGTTTGCATTTGATTGAAAGACCGCTTTGCTGTGTTCAGTTGAACTTCAACTGAAAAACTGGAACTGAATCGATTTAAGCAAAGCAGCATTCTGCCACGCCTGTCTGGCAATATCAACTCACTTCTCTGAATCATAATAATAATAATAATGATAATTTTTGTTCAACTGATATTTTCAAAAATAGAATAAATGAATGACAAAATCCCATTACTAACAACAGCAACAGAGATAGATAGTTCAAAGGAAAAACAAAATCATTGTTGGGATATTAAAATTAAAATTAAAAAAAAATAATATCATATTTCTCAAGTTCAGTTTGGAAAGTTGAAACCAAGCACATTCAGCAGATTGAAAGAATTACCAAACAATTGAATTGCAATTCGAAACATCTCACCAACCAACACAAGTTTAAATTGCAATGTTGCTTGAAAACAAGTACTTTCACCAACGGCTAGAGCTGCTGCTGCTGCTGACCAAGTAAATAATCACAAGTTGTGATTTCATGCATAACCTGATCAATTAATTCGACACCTGATACTCTCTCTCTCTCTGTTTCTGTACAAATTGAACAATATGTCATTAATAAAACAAAAAAAAATAACACTGAATTAAATAAATGATTAATTAATTTAAAAAAAAATTACTTATTTTCTTTTTGAAATTCAGCTTTAAGAAATAACTTACATATTGGTAAAGTTGTTCAAATGTTTGCACTACTGCTATGTTATTGGTGAATTGTTGTTGGTCGTTGTAGAAAATTGCTTCGCTCCAAAAATAATAAATTCATCTTCACCAAGCCTACTACACAGTATATATTTTTGCTTTTCTAAAAATTGTACAAACAAGCAAAATTATGAAATACAATTTATTCCATATTGGACGAGTTTCTAAAAACAAAAAAAAAATAAAAACAGCAAGCAAGCAAGCAAGCAAGCAAGCAAAATAGCAAGCTAGTGAACAAGCGATGAACAAAAAAAAAAGCTTGTCAATTGGTTGACTTTCAATGCTGCATTGGCATTGCAATCGGCTTTTCTGAACCATCAGTGGTAATTTGATCGTTGTCGCAGGCTTGTCTGGTGCTACCTGCACCGTGCAATGATTGCAACTTGTGAATGGAACGTCGAAGAAAAGTGTTCGATTTGGTCGTTCGATTGGGATCAATTCCATCACGGAAAGCATCAATCACACGAATCTGACATAAATATCGTTCAAAAAAAATATGCAAATTATTTTTCAATAATATATTCACTTTTGTCTGAATGCGTGAAACGCTCCATTGCCAAAGACCAGTTGGTGATCGATCGACACATGGTGAAGATAAAATATCCGGTTCGATTGGTTGAAAGCCAGCCAAAGGAATCTCTTGTACATCACCGCGGCCGAGTTCCAATTTTCTCGGTATCGACCAAGATGGTATAGAAATGATAAGCTAAAAGAGGAGAATTGCATATTAATTGAAACGAATAATAATAATAATAATAATAATTAACAGTAATTCAATATTCATACCTGGCCCCAGAGAAGTACGCTAATACCAAGAAACAAGCACCAGAGCCATTGAACAAGTGTCAAAGATACGGTAGAAAGTGCGTAACCGCCAAATTCAACAATGACAATCTGAAAATTATGTACAAAAATAATTAATATTAATTCAAATAAATTATACGAGATGAAATTATAAGAGAAAAAAATTGTTCAAGCACTTGTAAAACAACGCATGATATCCATATAATTGTGAAGAGGGGATTTTTTCCAACACGATCAAAGACATTACGTTCGTCGTGAATTTTCCTCGAATTGAACATGTTGAACATGGTCATGAAAACAAAAGTGTTGAAAATTATGGTAAAATGTTGAGTCGGTTCACCACGTTTGCCAATGCCACTGTCGATGTCAAAAAATTCATTGCCCATGAAGAGTAAAATAAAAACTACCGTCAACTGGTAAAGTCCATGACCAAGAATGTTTTTCATCATTCTGCGAGTTATGATTGGCTTCTTGCGACCATACGGCTTGCGATTCAACAAATCATCCGTAGGCGTTTCCGTTGCCAAAGCCAAAGCAGCTAAACTGTCCATAATCAAATTTACCCAAAGCATTTGTATTGCCTGAAGAGCAAAAAACAATACAATAGTGATTATTTTGGAAAAAAAATTTTTTTTTTAAATTAATAATAACAATTATTATGTCACTTTTAATGGACTATCTTCAATTGAACAAGCTCCAACAAAGGCGACCATCACGGCAACCAAATTGACAGTCAATTGAAATTGAAGAAATTTCGATATGGAATCGTATACATTACGACCCCACATGACCGCTTTGACAATGCTGATAAAATTGTCGTCGGTTAAAATGATATCCGATGCTTCTTTGGCAACGTCAGTGCCAGCAATACCCTGTTTAAAAAGTGAGAAACATATTGAACAATACAAAGCAAATTTACATAATGCAAATTATCTTCACTCACCATGGCAAAGCCGACATCCGCTTTGCGCAACGCTGGACCGTCGTTGGTGCCATCGCCGGTGACGGCGACAACTTCACGATTTTTCGACAACTTGCTTTCAATGATACCCTTGACCAGGATGTACTTGTCGGTCGGTGAGCTGCGTGCAAGGACACGCAAATTTGGCCATATTTTGTCCAGTAGAGCTTGTTGCACTTGGCCATTTTCATCTCGTATGCGTTGATTGAACGTCGGCCCTTCGAGAACCAGGAAATCACCGCCCGGGTCGATGATTCCACATTGTAAAGCTATAGACCGGGCGGTGTTCAAATTGTCACCAGTGACCATGCGGACGGTGATGCCAGCTTTTTGACAATTCCTTATCGCTGCTGGCACTTCGGGTCGTACGGGATCTTGAATGCCGACCAAAGCGATACAAGTCAAATTGCACAACACACTAGCCTCATCATCCCAATCAATCGTATCCGAATAAATTTCATCATTCACATTTGTCGAATCGTGCAATACAAAATCTCTACAGCAATGAAAAAAAAAATATATATATATACGCGCGTGCTATGAATATGGAGATGTAGAATTTTATGAATAATTTTTTACTTGTACGCTAAACAGATCGTCCGTAGACCATTGCTGGCCATGGATTCGACCACATCTTTGAGCAAAAATTTCAACATCTTCTCAGATATTTCCACCGGTTCAGCTTGTTGATTCAAAATGAATTTGCACTTTTTCAAAAGCACCTCTGAAGCGCCTTTGGAAAAAAGCCTGTAACCAGTGCGAGTGGAATCTTGGAGCTTGACCACGGTGGACATCGATTTGCGCACTGAATTGAACGTGTAAACTTTGACCAAAGATTCTTCTGTAATTTGCTGACGAATCGATTCGTAATTTTGGCCGAGATCAAGCAAAAATCCCAACAAAGCGCATTCAGTTTTATTGCCCAACTGTTTGCGCTTAGTACTGTAGCCTTGTGCTGGTCCACAGGTGACGGTCTGAGATGAATAACTGCTGTTCACGCTGATGCAATACAACAGCAACTGCCTGATGCGTTCCGGTATCCAATCCCAGTCTGGTATGTTTTTGCAAAATTCACCTGAACAAAGAAAGATAGAAGAACGTGGAATGGAAAATAATTTTTTTTTCTTTTATTGATTAGTTAATTGCCTTTTATATAACATTGAACAACAGTCATTGAGTTTGTGGTCAACGTGCCCGTCTTATCTGAGCAGATGGCAGTTGCGTTACCCATTGTTTCACAAGCATACAAATGACGAACCAAATTATTATCTTTCATCATTTTCTAGAATATACATTATTATTATTATTATGATCAACTGAATACATTGAATCAACATGTTACCTTCACAGAATATGCCAATGACAACGTCACTGCTAACGGAAGACCTTCTGGTACAGCTATGACCAAAACAGTGATGCCAATGATGACAAACTGCACATAGTCGTGTATGTCATCGACGACAAATTCCCGCTTTTCGAATACAAATTTTTCAATGGAATGACGAATAACAAGAACTGCAATAGTGAGCAACGCGACGAAAGTACCTGAATAATTTTAATTGTTTATTGTTTATTTATTTATTTATTTATTTATTTCTTAAAATTCACTAACCGGCTACACCAATTTGCTTGGAAAGTCGAGTAAGTTTTGCTTGTAGAACAGATTTTTCAGTATTACTCTGCCTGGCTTTGTTGTTTTGTTTCAATTTTGCTTTTGATTCTTTACAGTCAACATTGTCAGTTTCGACTGAAATTTGAATTCACAATAAATAAATAAATAAACAAATAAATAAGCATATCTCACATACTGGAATGATGATTTTCTTGAATTTCACTTTTTTCATTTTGTGCTGTACCGAGCAATTTCATGATAATTCCACTCTGAGAATTCAAACCAACCGCTGTCACTACAATCCGACCACTGCCTTCCATAACGTGTGTACCTGTTGAAGTGTGAACAAGTGAAAATTTTATAATTTTATAAAAAAAATAAATAAATAATAATAGCATTCACCAGATAGAACCATCAAATCTAGATCTGGTCCTTTTCGAATTAGATCAGATTCACCGGTCAATGCAGATTCATCCAATTTCAAATCATTGCATTGTAGAACAATACCATCAGCCGGTATCAGATCACCATATTTTACCATACAAATATCCCCAACTACAATGTCGCGAACAAGAATCTGCTGCGCTATTCCTTCCCTGACAACGGTAAATTTTTGCTCTTTTTCAATATTCGACTGCAAACCACGAAATTGTTTGTCTTTGGTGTAATTATTGCCAGCCGTGACAAGCACAACAACAAGCACGGCAAAAAATATTGCTGCACCTTCAATCCATTCAGCTTTTTTGTCATTTTCTAAATTCATTCATTTCAAATATATATATATCCATATACTTTTTGTTTCATAAAAAAATAAAAAAATAAATTGATCATAAATCATAAATAAATGTACCACTCGTTTCCGCATTTGGATAAAATGACAATCCAAGTGAAACTACGGCTGCAACAATAAGTATTAACAACGTCATATCTTGCATCGCTTCCCAAGCATGTCTAAAGAATGATTTTGGTGGCTTTGGCGGAATATAATTACTTCCATAATGTCGACGACGTGCTTCAATATTCAATGCATCGCACAGACCTTGAATAAGAATAAAATTTCAAAAAAAAACAAAAAACAAAAACAGAACAATAAAAGAAATCAACTTAATTTATTCAAATGATTTCTTACTTTGAATATATAATAAAAAAAGATTTAACTTAATTTTTTAAAGTAAAGAAAAAACTAAAAACAAACAAACCACACCCTCATTAATCGATGTTCTTAAGCGCATGCAAAGTTTGTCGACACCACCGTATCGAGAGTTGATCTCGTGTACGCCTTCCAGTCCTCGTTTTTCCATCAATTCCACAAGCTCTTCTACACTACAATCATTGTTTTCCGCCATTTTTACTAAAAAAGAAAAAAATGAATAATTAAAATAAATTTCATTTTAAAATTACAATATCAAGTTGATCAAAAGATTAAAAAGTTAACTAACTATCAGATGAATAAAAGAAAAAGCAAGCATTAAGTGAGAAGAGAGGCATTGAGCGTGAAAGTGAATTTCAATTTTCACCAAATCAAGCCAGTCAATTCGATCGAACTCATTGAAAGCAGATTTCAAGAACAAACACTTGCACGTGAATACTCTTAGACAAAGCCTTCTAATTTCTGATCTCACATTTGCAAGCTGCATTTTATTCATCTTTCAATGCAGCTTTCTCAACTTGCAATGAATTATTATATGCAAAAGCTTAATTATTTCGCATTCTTATAAGTTAAATTATAAATTCAACGAGCATTTGATTCTGCTTGTTTAACCTGCAATTAAATGCTTAAAATCAGAAGAACAATTACATCCACACATGCAAACATCCGTGCACACACACGCAGACATACATGGCATTTATCATAATTATAATATAACAATTATTGTTATTATTATTATTATTATTGTTGTTGTTGTTCTTTTAATAATTCAATATGTTATATATTGAAAAGAAAAGATTGATCAAAAATAAAATCTCACTTGGTTTTTTTTACCACGTACAACACAATTTCATACAAATACAATTATCCAAAAATTATAATTAAAACAAAACTCAACATATATTCAAATATTTTCGAGTGTATATGTGAAATTAAATTAAAAATGAACAATATAAATCACAAAAGTATGGAAAAAAAGATATTGAACTACAACGCAAATGGAAGCTTTAAAAAAAAAAATCTAAAGCCATTTTGAATGAATGGACACTTTGAATGAAATTGATAAAGAATAAAAATTACACACAAAAGAAATAAAACCCCCTCAATTCATTCGTTGTAGACGTTTTTAAAAAGTAAAATATGAAAAGTTGCATGCTAAAAAGTAGAGAAAATTATTCATCGACAACAATAGACATGCTTGCATGTAAAAAATGCAAAATATGAAATTGAAATGTATGAAACAAACTTTTCATCATAGATTGTAATTTTTAATTTTTCAAAAATAATATCAATTTATTCCATTCATCATTTGTTTCCTTGGAATTTTTTACTTATTTAATAATAATCATTTTCACTCTATAACAACAACAACAATAATAATAACAATAACAATAATAATCATAATAATAATAATTAATAATTATAATAATAGATTTGTGGTTGTGTGTAAAAGAAGAAGAAGAAGAAGAAGAAGCAGATTATCGATTTTGCATCATATGTTTTGTAAAAGAGTAAATTTGATATTCATCAAACTTATAATAATACGAAAAGAATAAAAATTAAGAAAAATAAAATAAACAATAAAATAAATATGCATAATAACGATTGACAAAGATTAAATATTTTTATTTCATTTCCATAAATAAAAATCCTATAACTTTTGCAATATCATATTTTATCTTTAAAATTGAAAATAAAAACAAAAACCAAAAATCATTTTGTTTACATATATAGTAAAATATGAATATGATACAACGTAAAATTGAATAAATTTATTCATTTGAATGGTTTGAATAATTTCAAATTTAAATAATTTGAAAAATAAAATAAAATCAGAATAAATATATCCTTTTCATAATTGATATTTCATTTTTCAATGGAATCTGAAGGAAAGAAATGAAGAAGAAGAAGAAAGAGAATAAAATTCATGAGATAGATGTGTGAGACAATGGAAAAAAAAATTGTAGATTCATAACAAAGCCAACAACATCAGAACAATATCTGAAATATACGGAAGCTACAGATTCATGAAATGAAGATCAAATCAAAATTACGGTTTTTATTAAAACAGAAAGCCTAAAGGATTGTTATTATTAATATTATGGTTGTTGCATTATGTTGAATATATCTGTGCTTTTCTCCCTGACAACAAGTGATAAAGCAGTAAATAATATCAAGTATAATTAATGTTGCAAAATTGAATGCATTAAAACGTAAAGACGATTTCATGCAAATGCAAAAATCTTACCCAAATTTATTCTAACACTGCAATCTGAATCAAAATTAAATCTTGAAGCATGTTCAACAATTGATGGAAAAATATCCTCAGATTCTGACATTCTTTTTCTTCGATTAAAATTATTATTTATTAATATTGAGTAAATAGTGAACTGAGTGAGTGAACAATTTGGATAGAAGAGTGTTGTCGTTGTTGTTGTTTGTTGGTGGTGTTGATAGTGAACTTAACTTTAGCCTGGATATATAAGAAGCTTAATACAAGAAACAAATACACAGTGAGCCGGCTCTCAGTTGATCACCAGCAATCAATAGAGAAAGCAAGCAGACTTGACTGATTATCGTCGTCTAGAAGAAGTGGATTTGCTGATGAATAAATAGCGCAGAACATTGGTGATAGTGTTTAAATAAAATATAGTTGATGAATTATGAATATTTCAGAAGACAAATAAATGCATGCATAAAATCATTTACAAAAGAAAAAGATTTTTCCATTTCAATGTTTTAAATATAATCAAATTTAAAAATGCAAAAATGAAATTTATAAAGTGGAACAATTATTTTTTTTCAAAATTAATATTTTTTTTGTAAATTCATCTTCAACATTTGTGGTAGCTATTTCTTATGAAAGTAATAATCATAAGACTAGCAAAGGAAATATTGAAAAATCACATTCTCCAGAAATATTCTCCAGAGATGAAGAATAACCACGACCAAACAAGTAAAAAGACGAAGAAGAAGAAGATATCAATGAATATTCAAGCGTATTCAATAAATGAAATGACCAACACTAGTATTCAAATTTAATTTAAAATTCATAAGAAAAGTTTACTTACTAGAGAGCATTAATTTTTATTATTTTTTCTGTTGATGCTGATTTTTTAAATTTATGAAATTTTCTAGAATATTGGTATAATTTGTTTTTTATTACATGAATGAAGAAATGCAAGGAAGAAGATGTTCAAGATAATCGGATAAAACAGAAAAAGATGAAGAAAAGATTATTAAATTTATTGATGGAATCACAAGTGACGTCGTTCAGAAAATTTTTATCTCAGTGCAATAATCAACTGCAACAGTCTGGGTCAGTGTCGGTGAAAAGTGTCTCAGATGAAAACTTTTCAACCATCAATAAATATTCTTTCTTTTGCATGTTAAATTTTCTCATTTGAAATTTATTTATCTATTTATTTTTAAATACTTATGTATCATTTTTTTTATTCTTCAAATATACAATAAATTGAATCTACCAATTGCAAGCAAATCTGATGAATAGCTAAAAAGTTTTCATCATCACAACAAATAATTAATATATTTTGTTGCTTTATAAATTTAAAAATGCTTATAAAAATTTCAATACAAAGCTGTGTGTCATGAACAAATCGAATGCAAATTTGATATTTTTCTGGCTTTTAAGCAAAACTTTCAAGAATAATTGCCTTTTGAAAAAATAAAAAATAGACAAAAAATATCTCAATTTGCATCCTACAGTATACTGAAAAAAATAATTAGAAAAAATCTATTTTACTGCATTGCTGATGTAATAAAACGATGAAATGTAACTTATTTCATTGTTTTCTTTTGCATTTCCAATCAAATAGAAATAAATTGAATATGCAAATGATGAAGAGATTATTTTTAATGATCATCTATCTCTATCTATCAAATTACTTGCCTACCGGCAATGGAGAATTGATAACTGGGGAGATGAGCAAAAATTTCTCTCTCTCTCTCTCTCTCTCTATCAAAGGGTCAGCAAAATGCTAACTGTATTGTAATAGAACAGACATGCATACATGTTGAGCAAAATATTGTATAACCCATTTTATTATTATGAAATCATTTCATCTATACCAATAAATTAGAAGAAATAATTTAAATTGTCTGCAAAAATGTTCATAAATAATTATTTATTCAAAACTGATGTTTCAATTTTTTTTAAAATTATAGATGAAATATATTAACATGTGAAATGTAAAAGAAAAAGTCTGTCAATACAAGAAAAGATGATGGTCGTTAATTTAATGGTAATTGACCATCATCATCAGTTTTTTCCCATCTTCTTCTTCATCGAATATATATAAAATCAAAACTGCCCGAATCTGTTATTTCATTTCACAAGCACAATCAATTTTCATCACAATCATCAATAAAATTAAATTTAAATTTACAAATTGAATTCTTAATTCAATTGTAACAACCAATGGAATTTCATTCATTTTATAAAAAATAAAATCAACATTTAATTTATACATTTAAATAAAATTTCAATTGTCCAATATATGAAATATCGATTTTCACTGGCAAATAAAATGCAAATATATACATCACTCAAAAGGAGAATATTTGTTTGTTCTACTTTCACAAAATTAATTGACTTTTCATTTTGTACAAAATTCACATCAAAACAACCCCACCCAATTCAATGACAATTTTTCTGCCAAATTTGTTATAAAATTTTAATATTCACTTTTAAGAATTATTAATTTCATTTCACATTTGCATAAGATTTTGTATTGATGTAAGGAGAAATGATAAACGTTGACGAATAATGTATTATTTCAAAAAAATCGCACAATAATCAAAAAGAACAAAAAACAGAGGATCTTACACTCATATTGTATTAATTCTAGTAAAGCTTAATTCACGCTTCTATAATTGGATAATTTATTGTTTGTCAATTAAATCTTTTTCGATAAAATTATCAGAAGAAATGCACAAAATAAATTTGAATAAAATATCAAATAGAAGTAAACGTTGTTATTATTACATTGCCTCTGGGAACCAACTGCACATTGTCAAAGGAAACAGATATTATTATTAATCAACTAACATTATGAATAGTGTTATTATAATTTACAAGATATAAACAATGTTTTCAATTAAAAAAAAAGTATGCAACTTTGTGTTATTGGAGTGAAGAAAATGGAAAATAATTTTCGACAACAATGATAAAAAAAATAACCTTTACAAGAAAAAATGATTCATGATGATAAAATCATGTAAAAACAAAAATCATGCATGCCAACGATGAAAAAATTCAAAAACAACTTGCAAACTTTATCAAAAGAAAAATTTAAATAATTAGCATATTATTTTCAATTAATTCTTGCATAAAATTTTCTTATTCGTAAAATTTCAACAAATTTCCAAAAAATTTTTTTGAGAATTCATCTGACAAAAGGACAAAATGATTGCCAAGATGAAAGTTCCATTATTTCTCATTATAGTACATTATCACATGAAAAGACATCTGTCACAATATATACTTAAAAATAATTGATATTTTATTTCTGATTAAAAAAAACCCAACTTGACAAGAAAATTTGCATAAAGTACAAATAATACAATACTGAGAGCAGGGTAAAGGGAATTTTTTAAGTAAAATTTTATTTCTCATTATGAAATATAAAAATTGAATTTCTACAGGAAAAAAAAAACAATTCTTCGCATCATTTGGAAGCAAAAGTTTAATTTGACGTTTGAAAAATTTCCTTGTCAACTGAATAAACTTTTACAAATAGGACGAAAGTTCAAACAACACAAGTGCAACAATTATACGTGGAAATTATTCATCTATGAAAATTTTCTTGGTCAACAACAAAATGATGAAGATAAAAATTCATACATATACATCTATTTATATAAATATAGATATAGATAAAAAATATGAATGATAAAAGTTTGAAATGGAAGAAAAAAAAATAAGTGTATCTATTTCTCAGCGAATATGTATAAAATGTTGACTTGAATACTGTAGCTGTGTAGAATTTGAAATTTAGAAGACATTGAATTATAAAAAAGGAAAAAAATGAACAAATGAACAACAAATGATCAGTTGACAGAATAATTAAGTGACAAATTTGATGACATAATTTGTAAGAAGAATTCTAATCATCCAAATTGATAGATGCACTTGCAAATATATATATCTATAGCTATAAATGATTACAATAGATGTGTCATTTCCAATCAAGAAGAGGGTGATGAAATTTAAATTAAAAATTATGATATTATATTAATATTAAATTATTGAAATTAACTTTTCTCGTTCTAGTTTACCATGTATAATCTGGCTATATAAAAAGTAGTAAAATCGGAAAAAAAACCGAATGTCAAATGATATGAATGTCAAATGACAGATATCAAATTGGACAAGTAAAAATGCAGACTTTGAATATGCAAAATTGAAAATAATTTAATTACAGAATAAGAAGAAGAAGAAGAAGAAGAGAAACACCGTCGGATATATGAATAATCCCCTTATCAAAAGATGGATATTTTTGATATTGAATAATTTGAATAAGAGAAAAGAATAAAAATTGCATATCGTACTTACCATTAGCGATAGCGTTATGCCAGTTGTTGGTTGCCACACCAACTTGTGAATGTCGCATGATTTCAGCAGAAACAAAAAATAAATAAAGTACAATAATGTATTCAACCAGTGGAAGATGATGCAGTGGTTTTGCTATTTACAATCACCTTTCTTCACATTCATTACTCGCATCCATGCGGTGAAACTAAAAGAAAAAATAAATAAACAAAACAATAAACATTCAAATCTATTGCTAGTAATTGTTATACGTCATCGTGTAAAATATGCAAAAAATAATAATAATGGTGAACCCTTGTATAATAAAAAATTTCAACAATTTTGTGTCATTCATGTTGATATTGTTGAAAAGAAATGACCTATTCGATAGGATAAATAAATAAACAAATAAACAACAACAACAACAACAACAACAAGAAAAATAAAAATTTTCACCAAAGTGAGCAAAGTTGTTTATAAAATTAAAATGATGATGACATAATTAAAACGTTGATTGATCAATAGCTAAAATTCCACATTCAACTAGAAGAAGAACAATGATGAATAAATAGCATTTGGCAAATGGTTTCTTCGTTGACTGCCACAGGTGAAAGAGAAATTTCGGGTCGCGTTTTATATAATATTACCTGTTTCTACAAAGCGGGAGTGGTCACCAAATACAAACAAACGCTTGCATATTTTCATAATTAATATTCAAATTTATTTCACATTAAAAATTTCTCTTTTTTTTCACAATTCAAAAGTGAGAACAACAATCACACAGTCTGATTGCACTTTTTCACTTTTGATCACGCAACGATCATTGTTAAGTATAATCAATTGATCGACGAAATCAAAACCGCATGCATTGGTGAAAAATTAACTTTTACATAATAATAATAATATTCAATGGAAAAAGATGAAAATGACAAAAATAATTTCAAATATAATTTTTCTATATGAAAAAAAAAATCTCAAAATTACATTTCAGTAAAGTTGTAAATAACAAATATACATATATATATATATATATCACAGATAAGAAAAAAAAAATTTGAATAATTTTATACGCAGTTTTCTTTAATACATTTAAATAAAATATTTGATGTCAAGTGAAGTGAAGTGAAGTGGAGTGAATGAGTGAGATAAATGAGAAAGTTGGCATGAAAATCAATTTCACATTGACAATGAACATCATGTTTACAGCATTGTAATCAACAAAATTGCATGCAATCATTTTCTTGTACTGTACTTGTAAGACTGTTTACAGAAGAAGAAGAAGAATTAAAAAAAATATATATATATATATATATATAATTCAAGCTTTTCCGCCTTTTATTTCTTATCCAACTAATCCAACATACGAGACAATTTGAAATTTTCAATGAACATTAAAATTATTATTATTATTATTATTATTAAATTTCACCAAAAGAAAAATACAAATCAAATTCATTTTATTAATTAATTTTCCATTTCTTAAACTTACATGATAAATGATGAGCTAAGAAAAATAACTGAAAAAATGTTAATAAACTTAAAGCATTATCGACTTGAAAGCATTGCTTCACAGCTGCAGTTAATTGTGCATAAAATCTATTTCCCTCTCGATCAATCTGAACAATATATATTTCACTGAGTATTGAAGAAAAAAAAAAATAAAATAAAAGCATTTCTTTGAAAAACAAAAAAAAAATAACTCAACTGATGTTTTTCACTTTTTGATTCTTTTCTCTATTCTTTATTTCCAATAAATTCATACCAGTGTTGTAGTAATTAGCATCAAACATTATTATTATTATTATTATTAATTTTTACATTCTGAAATATCAAAAAGAAAATATTCTGTTTTGGAAAGTTATTTTTCAATCTATACCAAATAAATTTCACCTATATTATTATTATTAAATTCATTTTATAAATTATTATTACTTTTTTTTTCATAATAAAATTTTATAAACAAAGATGCGTTTAATCAACTAGTGACAAAGTTAATGAATGCATAGAAAAGAATATCATGATGAATCAGTGAAAATTTCCCTCACAGAACATCATCATCACTACGACAGCTCACCTGATAGCAGCAACTTGATAAGAATGATCAATATTATATAGATAATGAATTGTTAAATGTAAATGCAAAGAAGTCAGTCAACTGTTTATCACTGTTAAATGATACTCAACATTGGTAAACTAATTTTACCAGCAAAACAACAACTGACAAATAACATTATAAACAAACAAACAAACAAACTTGTTTATTTATTTATTTATTTATTTATTCATATGCATTTTAATTATATTGCAAAAAAATTGATCTCAATTTTCATCAAATGCAAACTCATATCGCATTTTTGTATTAAGAAAGAAAAAACAAAATAAAGTAATTATTAATATTAAAAAAAAAGATATTTTTAAATTTACCATTCATTAATTGAAAGTATTCATATAATCAATTAATATTATTAACATGAATGTACAATTCAAAAATTATTACCATCATGTTCTTGTGATTGTTGCCAGTTGACTTGCTCAAAAAAAAAACAAAGTTCAATTCAATTTAAATAATGATGAAATTTGGGAAATAATTAAGAAAATACATTTTCTATCAAATTTCAACAATTTACAATTTAACAATTTGAAATCATTCACGCAAAGCTGCTATAAAATGGAATTCAAATCAAATTGATAAGCCAATAATAATAATAATAATAATAACACCGATTTAAATATATCAAATTCAAACTGTATTTTCATATTTAAACAACGCTTATATATCGATTTACAAATATTCACTATCATCAATAATCATAAATGGAAAAGAATAAGAAGAAAAAGAGAAATCTTAAATTGAATAAACTTCATTTGCTTCAATAGAAATCAAATGAAAAATGTGATGAAAATGAATTTTGTAAATAAACAATTCAATCATCATTGAAAATATACATTTTCATATTCCACACAAAAAAATACCTTTCATTAATGATGCACAATAATTTTCAATGAAAAACTTCCAAAAATGTTCAAAATAAATACATGAAAAATGTACAACAACTTTATACATTCTACAGACATTGCCATATAGGTAAACAAACGAATTGATATGAAAAAAAAATTTGCATATATGTGAATATCATCCTACAAATTCTGTCCGAGTAGGGAGAAAAAGAAAAAGAACAATTTTCCAATGATTATTGCATTCTAGTAAACAGGAAAACGTTGCATCAATCAAGCATTACAAGATTAAATTATAAAAGAAAAAAAGCCAATAAATTGGCAATAATTATATTGCATATCATGATATGTAATGTAAATTTTATATTTTTCTGTCTTTCCTAATTCCAAGTTGGCAAAATGATAAATATGAATAGAATAAAAATAAAAAATTTATCAATTAGTCAACTGTGAAAAATTCTAATTAATCTGTTGAAGCAAATTCAATTACACTCGTAATTTACTTTAACGTCAATTTTTATAATACTGTAAATAAATTTCTTGATTGAAAAAAATAAGAAGCATAAATAAATAAATAAATAAATAATCAATAACAAAATTATCTTTCATAAAAAAAACAATCAAATTACAAATTACAAATTTTTCAACATTGACTCAAAATTGAAAATTTCAATCCTACCAAGAAGATACTATCATCAGTTTTCAAAATAATTGAATTTTTTTCAATTTTATAGAAAATTGTGCATATGAAAAGATAAAAAATTTCAATAAAAAATGAATTTAATCAATTGAAAAGTTTATGGCTCCGACGGGGATCGAACCCGTGATCTTCGGTTTACGAGACCGACGCCTTACCACTTGGCCACAGAGCCACTTCTCAATTCTTTCCCCAGTATGCTTATCTACCTATCTAACAATGTAATTTTTAAACTGTTGAAAAAATTATCATAATATTAAACTTGATTTTCTTTTTTTTTTTTTTTCTAATATCACTTAATTTTTTTTCCTCTAAAATATCAAACGTAATGTCAAAATGTAACGTATGAAATGAAAAGTTAATGAGAATAAAGGAAAAGAAATATTTAAATTTTCATTTGTAAATGAGTGAGATTTAAATTGAATGATTTGAATAGAAGATTGCAATTTGAAAATGCCAACGTATATGAAGATGAGAAATTAATTGAACATGGCCTTCAAAAGCAGAGCATAAGAACAACAAGAACAAGTGGCCAAGAAAATAAAACTGAGAGATTTTAGAAGAATATTTCAAAGCTAATTGATCATATCAAATATTGTCAGTGGAGAAGAATTTATTGCTGTCAATTTGATTGCAATTTATGCACCGACACCAGGTCAGGGGTAAAAATGACTAGTTGAAGTAGAAGGTGTGGAACAGGTGCAAGACAAATTCATTATCCCAACAACATTGGAATGCAATGAAGAAATACTTGTTCAAAATCATTGCCGCAGATTATTTTAAAATATCAAATATTTCATTTAATATATTTTTCTAATTGAAATTAATAATAATTATTGTTTGGTTTGTTTTTAGACAACAATTTTTCTCATATTAAAAAGTGAAATTTATCTTTTTGGAAAATTTGAAAAATGCTTTACTTCAAGACCGTCCCCCCCCCATCCTTCCCACACACAAATATATACACACAGCCACCGCCCGCCTTGTTTGTCCGCTTGAACACGGCAGTCTGAGCTGAGCGTGAAAGCAAATAAAATTCCAATAAGAAAACAATTCATTGTCCATTGTTTGCTTTGTTGACCGAAAATTTTCAACCTCAAGCTTTTTCATATTTGCCTTTGAGGACAAGGTCTGGTTCTCAACTAGCCAAACATCAAGCACAAGCAAAACCAATATATCCAACCAAGCTCATATTATGCATCAAGTGGAAAAATAGCTTAATCTATTGTCATCATGGATGCAAGTTTTTCTATTCAACACTCCAAGCAAATTAAGAGAAAAACAAAAGGAAATTTATATAAACTACAACAACTATTATTATCATATATATAAATATATATTCTTTTGTGTATGCATGTAGACGACGACCTTTCTTTTTTGTGTCGAAAACTTTTTTCTCATATTCTTTTTATTTCATCAGATCAACTGCTGTGATCTAAGATAAAAATCTCAGAAAACTGACTCTATTGAAACAAAAAAAGATCAATCAATTAGATCAGAATTCTTTGACCTGATAGGAAGATGTTGGAAATATTTTCCCAACAAAATTCATTCATTATTAAAAATAACACATATTATATAAATGTGGAGAAATTAATTTCCTTTTCTCTCATTATTCATTATTTGAATATTTAAAAAAAAAAAGAAGAAAAAATTAATCGTCCAAATTAAAGCCGAAAGCAATAAAGCTGACCCGACCGACCAATTACGCAACCGCGACATTGATCAAGGTTAGACAGGCATGCTTAAACGTTGATCAAGGCCAACAAATGATGATTGATCGACAATCAATGTTCAAGCATTCGACCACCACCATCACCATCAACCACTATTGGAACCTTATTCTCTTATCTGAGACCATGAACGCCAAGGTTGTCCAGAAATGCCAAACGGTGGGAACCGGCGTCGCTTTGACGTCGGGATGCGTACTACATTTTCACGCTTGCGCCACTGGCGCCATATTTTTCCACAAGGACACACCACACACCAACAATGCTGTCACAGCTTTTTTACCCATATGAACTTTGCCCGAGAGAAAAAAAAACCATTCACCATTCTCAAATACATATATTCTTGTCTAACCTTTGCATTGAAATCCCAAATGGCCGTTTATTATTAATAATTTATTAATTGATAACAAATTCAAAGCAGACCGCTTGTGTCTCAATGGATTGATTGGATCCATTTTCAAATCACGACCTTTTTCTCATGAAAATAATTTGACAAATTTGTACAAGTTTACGGAGAGAAAAAATTCTTTTTTTTCCGTAAACCACATTGTCCTCATTAATAATATTATCAAATCATTTATATTTAAACGGAAGAAAATAATAACATGAAATAAAATTTCAAAATTACAAATACACTTTTCAACAATTATATACAAGCACATTTGATTTCTATTTAAAACAAAAATTCAATGATAAAGTCATCATGATAATCGAAACTGATTTCCCTTGTAAAACAAATATCTAGTTAAAATTTATTGCTGATGAATCACACCGACAATAGTAAAACAGACACTGATTAAATGAACAACATCAAAAAAAAAATTGGATAAACTATCAGATTTTCATAAAATAATATGAAACAATAATAATTTATGAATTATTTGAAGAAATTCCCACACTACACATTGAAATGATATGTACTTTCAAACAACTGACTATTTTTTAAATAACTTTTGTAAAGTTGAAAATAACTAAATAAAAACTATAATACACAAAAACAGATGTGCACCACACAAAAGTGAAAAACATGTATTAAAATAAAAAATAAATTATTATTTTTTATAGGTCTCGGTTGAAATTGGATAAATTTTTTGTTAGCGCGACCAAGATCCGCTTCCTGGAAATGCTTGTATGCATGGTCAGTCAGCTTGGCAGTGCCAGTGACAACGATAAAAAGAAAATAAACAAACAAATAAACACATAACAACAACAACAGTAACATGATCAACCACAACGCCCCCATTCGTCACAGGCAGGAGGTCGAGGTCATTGTTAGCTTGGCCAATGGCCAGCTTTCCGAAAGACGGCGCCATGGGCGGTCAAGGTATTCGAAAGCTGAGCTACCAGCTGGCGCACCTGGCGACCACGTGACCTAGCCGTTCACAAGTCAACACGACCCAGTCTCTTTTCTACTGCATTGCACAGCTATTTCAAACTGTGAGACGCGGTCGCGAGCGTCGCCTATCCGATTCTCATTCTCAAGCCCTCAACTTGTGTTTACACTGTTGTGAAATTCCAATCACGTTGGTACAGTTGGAACAAAATAACAAACAACAACAACAACAACAACAAACAAACAACAACAGTATAATTTAGCATTTGAATAGTAGAAAATGGTGATCGCTGGTGGTGATGAAATAATGGAAACGAGCATGGAAAAAGTCGACAATATTCATCAAGAGATTAATGATGATGAAGATGAAGAATTGATCATTGTGGACGATGATGATGTATATGACAGTATGAAAGGACAATCCGGTATTGTTAACAACACTCATGAAGAGGAGAAACCGTTGGATTTATCTACCAAACGACGATGCCGAGTGGATATACAGACAACAGCCATTGCTGTTAACCGTGGCGATTCGGTATACTTTCCGATCAATCCTCAGTTCAACGTCAGTCCTCTGACTCTGCTACCGTCTCAGCTTCCTATGTTACTGTGCTCACCTTGGACCGAATTGTTCCAAGCTGGTCGATGGTTGCACCCGATCACATCCAGGACATTGGAACTCATTCGTCAAACCCAACCACAACCACCACTGTATCATGCTAATTCATCTGCACCGGCATCGATGGTATTTCAATTTTACAATCAAACAATCAACAACAACAACAAGCAATTTACATCACCAATTGCTTCACCATCCTCTTGCATCTCATCGTCTTCATCGTCGGTTGCATCATCATCTTCATCCCACTCCAGCAATTCATTATTGTCAACCACAAGTGGTGGGAACAAGAGAAAACTTGCACAGAATAAAATTGCTTTCCAAAATAGAAGAGTAGGTGAAAAATTCCTCCACCCCAGACGACACCGGGCAAAAAATCCCACAGTCAGACGTATGGTAGCCAATTTCCGCGAACGATGCCGTGTGCACATGATCAGTGAAGCGTTCGAATCATTGCGTGTCGCCTTGCCGACCGCATGCCCTGCTCAGAAGCTAACCAAAGTGTCCATCTTACGCATAGCTAGCATCTACATCATGCTTCTCGGGGCGATGAACGGTCGTGACTACAGTGCCGACCAAAGCAAGCCGACCGTTGATCAACTGCAACAACTGCTAGCTGAGACTATTTACAACGAGACCAACTTGCGTTGCTGATTCCCAAGTCACAAGCATTACCGGTATTGTTGAAAATTATGCAAATTTATATATGCATGTGTATGATTTGGATGTGTTTTGTTTTCAATGTTTATTGTTTTCAAATTAAAATTTTAAATCAAGAAAAAGAAAAAGGATATTTTTCTTCTTCTTCTTCTTCATTTACACTTGGTCAAATCAAAAACCCTGAACCACACCCGCAGCGATCAAAGCTAAATAGGTCAAGGAGAGAAACAGAAAATATAGTTGGCTAATTTTCAATTGTAGCGTAACCGAAGTGACGACGGTCACGGACATTGGCCGGAAGCCGCAGCCTGAGCACCTCTGAGATTAAACACACCAATGCAAAATTTCACCACACAACAACAACACAACAGTAGCATCATCATTGTGAATAAAATTTGCTTTGATAATTATTGTTCACTGAACCAGCTAAAAACTCTGTTGATGAAATGAAAATACTTCCGGCTTTGGAAAAATAGCTTTTCAACTGCTTTAAAGCTAACAATCATTTATGCAGCTTTTCCTGTTTCAAATTTATACATTTTAAAGGATATACACATTATTTTAATTGAACATATTTCCATTTTAAATATCTTTCGCAATGCCATATTTACAAACATGCGTGTGTGTGGGTGTGGAATTTTGAAAATACAAAAAAAAACCAGTAAATAAATATTTGAAATAAAATATTGATCATTTAAAAAGTTTACAAGTATTCTCGTAAGATTCATACAATATAAATAAATTACAGGCCAGACAAATATATATATATATATATGTGTGTATGTATGATAAGTAGAAAAATCAACAATTTCAAAAATCGTCACGCTTGCGAAAGTTGAAATCATTCTTCAATCAATGTATAAACATTGTTGTAATGCCGATGTTGTGAAAAACAAGAAAAATTAATATTTCAAAAATGAGAATATATTATGTTTGTATTTTTGTTCACAACAAAAAATTTGCATTTGAAGTTGATCAAGAAAATGGCAATCGTTCGTTCAAGCAAGCATATTTTTGTTTTCTTCAAATCAATCAATGACGCATGCAGGTAGTAGGTAGGTAGGTAGGTAGGTAGGTAGGTAGGTAGGTGTATACTTGATGAAGCATCTAAGCAGGCCAAAAGGGGTTAGATAAGATAACCTGGGGAACCAGCTGACCAGAGGACGTTCGTTCAGAAAAACCAGGTGTGAAAGTGGAAAAGGAAATCAACAGTAGTGGACAAAGTGACCACAGACGCGCACAGCTGTGTCCTTTTAGCCAATAAGCAAGCGGCCACTTTTGTTGACAACCGAGCGGTCAGTCGTGGTCAGCAGTGGAATTGGCATTGTCGACTTTTTGTCGGTCGCGCTTCCTTGCCTACTACTATTGCCTTGCTTGACCACCGGTCAAGTGAACAAATATCCTTCCAAGCCCATTTGATAACTGATAACAAAACATTCACATTCAACCCTGACTGACCGATGACCAGAGAGTAAAAAAATTTTCACTTTCCAAAAATCACTGACAAAACAATTGAATCCAATCTATATAGCCAGCCCAAAAGCTTACTTATTATAATAATTGGTAAAAATTAAAAAAATTTTTTATTTACATTTTTCCTTGTTTCAAAAAACAAAAATTATCTTTTTATAACTTTGCATTACAAAGCATTTTGTCTTGTAACATTAGATTAAAGGAAAAAAAGATGATTCAGTAAATTTATCTACCACGTCAACAATCAATAAATGATGTGTCACCGTTTAATTCGAACAATGCAAAATATTTTTCAAACTTCTCAACTCTGATCTCAAACTGTTGATAACAATACAAACCCCGCCCCTGTTCTTTTTTTCAACATAATATTGTTAAAAAACACATATATATATATATATATATTTATTTATTTATTTATTTATATTCGTTATCAACATCAAAAGAATCATAATTTGTTCTTACTGTAAATGATTTTTTTTTTAAATAATAGTTTTATTGAATTAATTGCTTCAAAAATTAATTACAAATTACAAAAACATCAAAAGTTCGTGAAATGCATAAAAACATAATTTATGTAGTGTGCGCATAAAAAAAAAATGGGCCAAATGAAGCAATGATGTCTCACCAGGGTGTGATTTGGAATAAAAATTTCAAAAACCATCAATTGCTCGCACATTTTTAAAATATAAGAAAAAAACAAATGAAAGGTCGAATTCCATTGGCAAGTTTGTTAGAGCATATAAGCAGACAGATGAAATCAAAAATAAATAAATTAATTTCAAAAAAAAAATAATTCAATCTACTTTTTCTAAAGTGCAGCTGTGAAAGCATTTATTCACTTTTTAAACTTGTAAATCATCTTTATAAATAAATATGAAAATTTCAAAACTGAGAAAACGGTAATTTTAAAATTCGTTTGTTGTTTCAATGAGAGATGACAAGAATTATTATCATATTCATACATCCAATAATACTTATTCTTACTTTGAGGTGATTATTATTTTTCGTTTCTTCACAACACTTTTACAAATAAAATACGAGATAGTTGTTGAAGTGTTGTTCACTAATTGTATATTCAAGGCTTGGTGAAAACAATTTGAATAAATTACCAAAAAAATTATCCCTATTTTAAACTAAAATTAAAACATTATGTTCCGCTCATTTTCTAATTCATTGTGACACCTCTTACGCAAATTTCAATCTAAATGACGAACATAGTGCTATGAAAAAATTTATCACTGACGCAAAAGCAACCAATTTCGTCAAACTTCTGGATATATTGCGACAATAAATTTATTAAATTTCCACACGGGAGTACAATTTTTAAACTCTAGTTTTTTGTAAAGTGTTTGTTATTTTGAAAAAAATTATATAACGGAAGTATTCAATTAATAATCAATCAACACAGTCAGCAATGAATAGAGGAAATTTGAATTTGACGTGTAAACAAAAAAAAAATTATATTTTCAAATAATAATCTCATTCACAAGAAAAATTGTATGAACTAAACATGCTAATAATATGAGGTCAGTGTGGCTGGCTGGATTACATAATCACAAAATGATTGAGACTTCTGAAATTGATTTGACCCTACGACATCTAAAGTGCTGCCTTGACAGAAGAGCAAAGACAGCTTGCCATACATAATATGTAGCCGTAATTTGGCAAAAAACAGCTACCCCAATGCAGTTGTCTAACAGTTTATAAGCTGACCTGATTGGCGACTAGAGAACAAGAGAGATACTGATTGTGATAATTCGAAGTCACTAATTTGTACTGGTGTTTTATGTATAAATAAATAATCCTACTAAACTGTTGCCTTTGAAACTTATCTGAATATCATTGCAGAATTTTTTTTTCTAAATATCACAATTGTAATTAACTTTAAAATTATGAATATTAAATTTTCTACATTTTAAACAACAAACTAAATTTTAAAGTAATCGAAGTAGTTTAAAAAGACATTCATCTACTGATGACAATGCAATATTTGATTGTTAGCAATCACAATGATGAATGCAGTTCTTTACTTCTGTCTGATACATTCATTTCTATTTTTCAACACTGCTATTAAACAGCATACTATTCAAGTGGAACGTGATGTCTACTTATTTAATCGTTATCACGATTGTTTACGTCGAAGAGGAACAATAGCCAAGACTTTGAACGCCGTTCCACCGGAACATATTGCTGCCCTCGGTGATACTATAATCAGTTTGGATTGCAGACCATGGTAAGGGATTGTTTGAAACAAAAATGTCAAAAAATCTTATTGCTATTACTACAGTCCACACCCTCGTCTCAAGGAAAACAGAAAATTTTGGTTCTATCGACGTTGGTCAGAAGATGACATAGTGGATGTGCCGGTGTCAAGTGCCGGCTATTCAGATCTAGGTTTCGTGTTAACCGAAAATTACAGACTACTGCTTGTGGATGTCAATCAAGAACGACACGGTGGTGAATATGTCTGCGCTGACATAGACGGTCATCCACATTCTATTTATTATCTCGAAATTATAGACAAATTGAATGTAAAAGTTGTAAGTGATCATCTCCTATTATGCATGAATCGGATAAACATTTATTTCTTCGTTTCAGTACAACCCAGGAGAATATAAATCTACAGTATACGACAAAGGACTTTTCATTCGAGCAGGCCCAGTGAATATTGTTACCCAATGGTCAACATGGACATCATGCAACAAATGTGAACTCGGCGAGCGTAGGCGTTACGGAGAATGTCTGATAAAAGTAAGTCTAGACTAGTCTGGTTTACACAGACGGAGGGAAATTGTTTTGATTTGATTTCAAACGAGACCAAATTGAAACACAACAAACCGAAGAGAATAAAAGAAAAATTAAATTTTTTTCACTTACATTTTTGCGTTGCATTTTGAAATTTCATTTCCCACACTTTCAGCCACCGGACAATTTGACATCAATAAGTGATTCACGTCTTCGGACGTTGTTGTCCATCTTTCCTGGAGGAGTGTCGTGCAACAGTGCTTGGCTTCCGGAATGGTTGAAAAGGAAACGTGAAGTACAACAGCCAATGTTGATCGACACTATGTATTGTGCGGTACATGATGACAGGATTTTCTTTAAAATTAACAAAAACTAATTAATTATCTACAGATTGATTGTACACCGCCTGAAAAAGATCATGAAATTACCGAAATGGACGAAAATGGACGCATTTCAGTTGTAGAGCGTGTGAAAGCCGGCTATTATTCACTTCGAGAACAGTTGCCACCTTTACCCAAGCCAGTGATTCGCCAAGTGCAACAAGTTGATGAAGGAGCTTCTCTATCATTATACTGTCCACAGTAATTCATTTTCAACAAGCTAATCAATTCACTTTTCTCTCTCTCTCTCTCTCTCCAAAAATTCAATTTTCATTTTTCAGTGGAAATGAAGCAGTTTACTGGCAACGGGATGATGTTTTCATGCCATCCGCAATTTTGGCCAGCTATACAAACGGTAGAGCGTTCATAGACGAACAGAATAATTTAGTTTTCACATCTGCCCACAGTCAAGACAGCGGTTTCTACAGTTGTTGGCGTTATGACGGCTTGCTGTTGTTGAGCAGTCGGATTTATGTGGTCGATCCTGAACAAATGGCTGCGATGAAAAGAGCAACTGTCGCCGCTGGAAGTGTGATCTTCTTCACATTTACATTGATCATGGTTTGCAGCTACAGAAGATCGTCGGCAATGAAATTGAACAAACACGGCACTTGAAATCAGTAACACACCTCCAGTTCCACCCTCTTACGCGCCAAATGCCACAACAACGTTAATTAACACCTTACAGACTTGCAAACTAGTTTTACCGGGCGCGAAAACATTTGTACTTGAAAATTTATAAATTACAAAATTAGGTCATTTTAAATATCTTTTTGAACATTCGCACATTTCATCATTTTCATTGCACAGATTTCATTTCAAATAAATCTATTTTTTAAAATTAAAAAGTTTTTCAATTAAAAAATTACACAAATTTAGAATCAAAACATAAAATAAATTACCAGCAGCTTTTGGATAAAAACATCCATGAATTGAAAAGCAATATAAAATACATTTAATGTTACAATTTTATGTTACATTTATTAATACAATTAGACGCTAATATAATAGAAGAAGAACATTTGGTTTATGTGGATCGATTCAAAAGTTATACTTTTTTTTATAAATCAACAAAGCTACGATATAAAAGTACTTTCATTAATTACTGAAAAGTTTGACAATGTTTATAACTTGATAAGTAAAATATTTTGACAGTAAAAAAACTATTTTTTTTTTAAATCTATCCATTCTAAAATTAGTCAAATACATTAATTATTTGCCAGCAAATCTGTATCTAGAATTTCACGACAAGAACTACAGTATAATTTTAACAATTTCCAGTTTGTTTTCTTTCATCAGAAGCCGTAATTTAATGTTAAAATATAAATAAAATTAAATAATTATTTGTAACATGTTTACAATATTATTAAAAGCCAAATTACTTTAAATCTACTAAAAGTGGAACGCAAAATAAAAGTAGGTTGATTTATTGCTTACTGTACTTTTCTACTTTTACCTTGCGTTAGTGTTAATTGGTAAAGCGTGTCAGAGTTGAAATTATCGCCATTTTTTTTTAGTTTGTTTAACTTTTTGTTCAAGTATTTCATCTCCACGCGCAGAATAATCTTTAAAAATGTCGGAAGATTCTGACGTTGATTATCCTGAAAGTGGAGCCGATGCAGAAGATATTCACGAAGAAGAATCTGTGAGTTGTTGTATAAATAAAGTGTATTTTATCTGTTATTAATTGCCATGTTATATTCGTTAAGTTATCTGATCAGGAGAAGGTCCATAAACGTCGTTCAAGAGATCGCCCTAAATGGCGAAAGAAGAAGTTTAGCGATGATGATGATGATGATGACGATGACGATGACGAGGTGCTTTTCTAAAATTGCATTGTTTTTCATACGGATGAACGTTTTTGTTTTGCAATGTAAGGAATATGACGACGAAGAGGAAGATGAACAACCTAAGAAAAAACGATTTGGTGCAGCCAGGGAATTCTTTCTTGACGAGGTGGAAGTAGATGACGATGACGAAGAAGAACTGGTAATCATAATTTTTATGTTTTTTTCGAGCATTTTTATAATGTAATGTAATGTTAGCCCGAAGAAGGAATGGAAGACGAGGCACGAGAAGCTGAAGCAGCTTTAGCTGCCGCCAGGCTGTATGAAAGGCGTAGAAACCGTGCCCAAATTTGGAAGTAAACATCATGATAAAAGCTTTGAAAAAGCTGAAACAATAACATTCATTATGTGATCAATTTAAGAGATATGACCGAAGATGAAATAAACCAATACTTCAAGAATAAATACAGTCGAAGTTATAATACTTCTGCTTCAATTGACGACAGCATCTATGATGATATAACACAAAAAGGGCTTTTGCCTAGTGCATCGTAAGTGAATGGAATTTCAGTTTTTATATTTACCAGTGCATAAAAAATTAAAAAATAAAATTTGGTAATTTTTAAATTTTAAGGGATCCCAATTTGTGGTATATCAAATGTCGTATTGGCGAAGAAAAGACAACGGGCATGCTTTTAATGCGTAAATTTCTTGCCTATCAAAATACTGAGGATGTGAGTTTATGCTGTTTCATTATTTTGTTGGATGACTCATTTTCATTTGTTTTAGCCTTTGCTTATCAAATCCATTATTGTCAAAGAAGGTTTGAAAGGCATGATTTATATTGAAGCTTACAAAATGCCTCATGTGATGAGAGCTATTGAAGGAGTTTCTACATTGTACAAAAATCATGTTCGCGTAAGTTTCTTTATTTATGTTTATAGTTTATTTTGGTTTTAATTTTATACTAGTAACTGTGTACTGTTTATATATAACTAACTCTGTAATTTTAAGATGGTTCCAATAAAAGAAACACCAGATGTCTTTAAAGTTATCAAAGATACATCCGCTCTGAAGCCAGGCGTGTTCGTTCGTGTAAAGCGTTCAGTTTACAAAGATGATATAGCACAGGTAAAATCAAAATTGTTTTTTGCTATTACTGAATAAAGTAATGACAGTATTCTTAATGCAACTGGTAACAGTAATTTGCTTGTGTTGCAATATTTATTGATTTTCAAGTTTGAAGTGTCTGAATACAATTGATTAAAAAGTTTGCTTGAATGCTGCATTCTTTTATTTAAGTAATATGATAAATAATTCTTAGTAAGATATTCACTTTTGCAATTACATGAATTTTTATCTACACAAGGCGGAACGTTGTTGTGACAAGTTGGATAAGCAAGTACTAGTTTGAAAATGTTATTAACATATACAATTTTGAGATTACATTATAAAATTTTATTTATTATGTTTATTGTGGAAATGTATTATATTTTTAGGTTGATTGGGTAGATTTATCTCAAAAGTCGATACATTTAAAGTTGATTCCCAGGATCGACTATACTCGAATGCGCGGTGCAATGCGTAATACAGTAATATTAAAAAAAATTGTTCTAATCATGCGATAGCTGAATTAAGCAACTTAATTTTCAGGGAGAGACGGATATACCCAAGAAGCGTAAAGCACGACCACCAGCTAAGTTTTTTGACTTGGACGCTGTTCGGTATTTATTTATTTCGAATTGTTTGTCGTTTTAGCTAATTTTCTCTTATTCTATTTTAGAGCAATTGGTGGAGAAGTTGGTAAAGATGGTGAATTTTACATATTTGAAGGCAATCGTTATAGTCGACAAGGATTTTTGTACAAATCAATGGCAATTAGTGCAGTTGTAAGAGAATTGTCGTAATAAAATTTTTTTTTAGTTGTATAGATTTTGTTTCATATGACAGGAAGCGAATAACGTGAAGCCGAGTTTGGCAGAATTAGAGAAATTTCAAGTTGGAGTTGATGATTTAAAATCGGAATGTATGGATGTTATGTTTATACATGAATATATACTTTTTAATTATATTCTTTCATTGATTTAGTAGCGAATACGTTGGTCAGAGAAGAACATGGTCAATTTGCTGCTGGAGATGTAGTAGAAGTGGTGGAAGGTGAACTTTTGAATCTGCGTGGGAAAGTGACTAGTGTTGATGGAGATACGATTCACGTACAAACTGCAATGCCTGAATTAAAAGTAAATTATATGTTTTTTTTCTTATTTTATTTTATGCTTATTCATGTTGTATTTTGCAGGGTACACTAAAATTTAGTGCACATGAGTTACGAAAGCATTTCGTAGTTGGCGATCATGTGAAAGTAATTTCCGGTCGATATGAAGGCGATACAGGCTTAATTGTTTCTATCAACCCAAATTGTGTGATTTTGATGACTGACTTGAGCATGTCTGAAGTAATAATAATTTATTATTAATTGTTCATATATTTTGTATGTATATATTTTTCATTTCAGATACAAGTTTTGCCAAAAGATGTTCAACTGTGTCGTGATGTCTCTACAGGTGTTCATTCCAGTGGCACTTTTCAACATCATGATTTGGTGATGATTGATGCAGAGACCGTTGGTGTTATTGTGCAAATGGAACGTGAATATCTTCATGTTTTAAATCAGAATGGCAAAGTGAGATTATTCATCATCATCATCATCATCATTATTATTATTCTTTTGTTATTAAAATTTTCTTTGATATATGAAGGTGGTACGCATGAAGCATCAGTCTTTATATGGAAAGAAAAATTCAAAATACGCTGTCGCGCTAGATTGTGAAGGGAACAATATTGGAGTCGGTGATGTGTTAAAAGTTATTGACGGTCCAAATAAGGTTTGATAAGCAATTTTATTTGAATGACAAAGTTATTGAAGAATTGATACTATTCTGTTTGTGAATTAGGGTTTACAAGGCGAAGTGAAGCATCTATACCGATCTTACTTGTTTATGTATTCGACAGCTCATCATAAGGATGGTGGCATGTTTGTCTGTAGAGCTCGTCATGTGTTAACACTTGGTTTGAATACTTTCGGTGAAGAAGGAAGAAAAGAATATTGTAAAATTAATAATTTTAGTTGTTGAAACTGTTTGCTTAATAATTTTAATATAGCATCTTCTCCTCGGGGTGTACTTCGTAGCCCTATGCATCCAGGTGGTGGCGGTGCTGCGGCACGTGGCCAAATGTCGACACCATATTACATTGGACGTGGACGTGTTTGTCGCGATTACGGTGCCATTGGCAAGAGTGTTAGAATTATCAAAGGACCGATGAAAGGTTATCACGGAATGGTTAAAGATGCTACAGAATCTACTGCACAGGTTGAATTGCATGCTACATGTAAAACAATTAGTGTGGAACGAAGTCATTTGGAGGTGTTGAGGTGTGTGTATGAATTATATTTTTTAAATATTATTTTGCATTTGATTGATCGTATTTTTAAAGTGGTAATGGTGAACCTTCGCAAGCGTTTCAACCATACAAATCTATGCGACCACCAGATGGCAGTCAGACTCCATATGCTGACATGGGCAAAACACCAAGATATGGTTCTCACACTCCAATGTATGGCTCGCAAACGCCAATGCACGAAGGCGGTCGAACCCCATATTACGGGAGTCAAACACCAATGCACGACGGTAGCCGAACTCCGAGTCATGCCAACGCTTGGGATCCAACTGTTCCAAATACGCCAGCTAGGTATGTGAAAAAAATGTTTCCACAGAAATCGAACATTATTGCTATTTCAGACGTGGTGTATCTGATGATGACTTTGAATATGAGGCAAGTCCGGTGACAAAATATGGAGGACCGGCATCGGTTAGCCCAGCTACTCCTGGGTACTCTGTTGACACTCCATTAGGTTTGTTATTTTCTTTTTGTAATATGAATTTTTATGAAAATTTAATTTATAATTTTTTATTAGGTGTTCCTTATACTCCGGGCGATTTGTTTTCTGAAAATAGCAGTCCATTCTTGATGCAGTCAGCAAATAGTCCTTTATTGGGATCCTATGCTGGAAGCTCTGTTGGCGAAAGTAAAGGATTATACTTTATTTAAATTTATTTCAGGAAATTGAATTTTTATTTATTTATTATTTCAGGTCCATCACTGCAACCAAGCACTAGCGGATTGTCACTTTTCAGTACAGGTTCTCGTACTTCATTGTCAACCCCTTCTTCGTCGATTACTTCTGATTCTCCAAAACTAAGTAAAAAACGGATATGATTTGTTTGTTTGTTTGTTTGTTTGTTCTATTAATAAAAGTTTTCCTGTTTCTACAGGTTTTGACGGAAATCTTGGCGAATGGGTGGAGCCAAACATGGAAGTTGTGATTCGCGATTATCCTGGCGATCGGATGCTCAATGGTCGCGTTGGACTGGTGCAAGCTGTCACGGTAATATCTATATGTTAAATAATTTGTTGAATATTATTTGTAAAGTTGTTTCATGTATTGTTTTAGGGAGATTCATGCACAGTTTTCATTTCATCTTTGGAGAAAGCTGTTTCAGTTTATGTTGAAAATCTTGAACCATCAAAGCCATTGCAAGGAGACAAGGTAAAAAATAATTTAAAAAACAATGTCAGTCGGTTAAGTTTTTTAAAAATGACAGAGGGATTTTCAACGTTTACTGTTGTTAGCATCATTTGCATTTACAGTTGTGGTAGAGTATGTAAATGATGTTTTTTTTTATTAATATCAGTGCGGTAATGAATTGACAACGAACTTTTTCATATTATTTTAGCAGCTGTTTATCATTTACTTGAGTAAAGTATGAGAAAATAGTCTACTAGTTAAAATTATTTTTATACATATAATGGGAAATTTGATTTGCCGTTGCCTGATTCTTTTGCTAGATTAAATAATTTTTGAAATTTCAGAAGTATAGCATCTTTAAAAAGAAATTTTTCATGAAATATAAAAAAGTTGTTTCCTCATTTAATAGTTTTGGATTATGTTTTAAGTGTATTGAAGCATATTTGAATTAATTTGAATAGATGGGTATTTTATGTAACGTCACATTTATTTATTTATCGAGAAAATGATGTGAAATGTGAGCTTTTTTTCAGTACTGACATGTTGATATAGGTTTATTGAAAAGCCTGTTAAGTAAAGTAAATAAATATAATGCTATGACAGTTTGATGATGAACGTTCTTTTTGATGCATGTTATTTCATTTAAGCTTTCTGACACATTAGTTATTGCAGAAATAGTTTTGATTATGCGTTGCGTAATGATTTTGAAAAGTATTTCATAAGTGAATTAAGGAGTGCATAATTTGTTTATTTTTATTGTCATTTTTCCCACTTTTACGTGCGAATGTATTTAATTGAATATTGAATCACTAGATGAAAACTAAAAAAACGAAATTGGTCAGTGTTAATGTGCCATTTATGTATATATATGCAAGCTGAGAGGAAAAATTTTGCCGCTTGAACTGGCGAAGAATAAATAGGTTGCGTTTTGTGGATGGATATACTATTATTATTTAGTGCCGTTTGGCTGTAAAATTTTGCTTATTCGATTCCCTTGAGTACTTTGCATTTACACTTTGATCGATCTCTCCTGAACCACACGTGATCTTTTTTTTTTGGTCAGTTTGCACCACTATCTTGCTGATGCTACTATTGATTGCATGTTAATTTTTTTTTTCTTTATTACAACTACTATTATTTATTCTTGAGAATTTGAATTGTTTGTAAAATTTTGTTTTGATTATAATGATTTTTTATTAAAAAAATAATTTATTTATAAGAGATTTGTTGTTGTTTAAATATTTAATTAAGTGGACTGAATTTTTTTTCAGGTTAAAATTATCCGTGGTGAAGATGTTGATTCTACTGGATTAGTAATCTCAATTGACGGAGTCGAAGGAGTGGTGAAGACGGATTCAGATGAAATTCGTTTGGTCAATATGGCCTTCTTGTGTAAAATGGTCTCTTAATCTCCTTGTTCTACGTAGCTGTTATGATGTAAAGAAGAAGTAAAGAAACAAACTGGGCGCATTGGAATTTATGTAATATGCACCTGTTTGAATGTTTATTTTCTTTCTCTTATTCTGCTTCTTTAGTAGTTTTATTGCTATTATCTATTGTATTGTTTACCCTGATCATTGTGTTACTCTCATGTATATGGCTAATTACTCTCTACTATTAATGTAATTCATATCTGTTTATTTATAATTTAGTAAATATTAAATGCAAATAATGTTTGATTGTTGTAGAAATTCCGCGCATCATTGTGCAATATTTACTTCAGAAAATGGATAATTGCAGTAATTTTTATTTTATAATGAAACAGAAAAATTAATCCAATCGATGACGGCGTGGTTGGTCAACTTTATTGCAGAAGTATGGAAAAAATGAAAAAATTTGTAAAGAAATTTGAGTAAGACAAAATTGTTACAGTTACAAATATATTTTTACATGTTGCGTGGATTTGAGGTGTACATTTGGTGCATGTATGTGTGTGTGTGTTGTCTAAATGACACGATATATGAGGAGGAATGACAGCAAGTAGAAATTCAATTATCCGATGGGAACGACTCTGACGACAAATGGACGTTTTGAATCTCCGGGCCCCGGAACCGACCACATTCTCCGTTCCTCTTCAGGACATGGAGATGTTCAACATTGGCAGATCGATTTCCGCCATTCCACTGCGACCAATCAACGGTCGACAAATCTCGGTGCATCTCGTGACGATGAATTGGAAATGTTTCCTTTGCTGGGAAATTTTTTCTCTTTGAACAAACATACATAACACTAGGATGAACAGTATTCAGTGAACAAATTTTGAATTTAGAGTGAAATTTCTTGGTCATTTTATTCAACAGTGTTGTTCTTTTTGAATTTTTTGGCCAATGGAATGTTGCTTTTGATGGTCGATTGGTTGCCAGCTTCAGGTATATTGAGACAACTGGCCACCGTTTTGGTTGTACACGCCGTATTGTTGGCTTTGATGCGTTTTCGGTCCGACACCAGGCTAGCAGGGAAGAGTTTATTCCAGTTGGCCTTTTTCCATTTTTTAACCGTGCTCATCCTCTACACCCTGACGCACATATTCGTCGCTGTTGTTGGTCACTTTGTTATGGTGAAAATTCCACTTTAATTTTATCTGTTCCAACAGATCCCATGCTGCTGTATATTGGGACGTTGGTTCAGTGAATGGAAATGACGGATAGTGAAGGATTGCCCAAGTATGTATATATGCATTTTTTTAAATTTTTATTTGATAATTTGGCTGTTTGATTTTGACGATGACGACGTTGATGGTGTTTTGTTTTTTTTTTTTTGTATTTTTCTCAATAGTTAATTTACGACAGATTGCTTTGATTGAATCAATTAATTGCTGCACTTTGAGCAGAATGCAATGCAATAGATATATTGTTATTTACTTTGTCGTTTGCATGGATATTATTATATGTGCATTTAGATGAAATATTGGAAACAACAACATCAATATATATTTATTAATGCAATAATAAATTAAAGGTTTGAATTTCTCACATATGTTATCTTTTAATTTTCTTTCAGTGTACCACTGTACTTTTTTTTGTAGATATTTTGCTCAATATGGTCTTTGAAAAAAGCGTTTTCCACTGTTATTGTTGTTAATAGGTAATTATGAACAAATGGTGAATGATGAAATCGACGATGGCAGGCGACATGTTCAACAAGAGTAGAAAATGGGTAAGTGATGGTGATGTTGGTCGATGGATACGCAGTGAATTTTGTTTTTGGTCTGTTGCTGAAATTGATTGACCGTGAATTTCATGACCACAAGCTATTTTGAAGCTATGAAACTGTGATCATGTCTTGTATGCGGGTCTGGTGAACATGAGATAGAAGAGTTATGTTAATTTATCCGATCCAACGTGAGTTGTAATTTGGCTTATTTGTTATTTGTTATTTTTCCATTCATTGATATATGTTATTTTGTTTTGTTTTTTGGGGAATGAAAATTCAATGAAAAATTATTGCTTTTTTACTTGTGAGGTTGTTATTTCTTATTCATAACCGTTTCCATTGGACAAGCAGTTGAAACAGCAGCTAGAATGAAAGCGAAAGCAAATTGATTATCTGAATTTTTATTTATTAATTCAAGTTTTGATATGATTTTACGGCTAACAAGAAGATTGCGACAATTTTCCAATGAATACTAAATGATCAGTAGATTCGGCGATTGACTTTTGGCGAACAATTTTGTTTGGTTTCATTGAATTCTATTCTTATGCACTTTTGAAGTTCTACTTTCTGCTGTCGACGATTGGTCAGCGGTTAATGATCATCTATTGGTGCAATTTTATTTGTTAACAGAGGGAAAAAAGAGCTTGTCATTTCCGTTTATTTAAATTCTATTTTTTAAGGCAATTAGAATAAACAAAAATTATTACAGATGAAAAGTATATCAAAAAGTATAATTGTTGCTTGTGGTTAGTTGTTGAATTGTGTGTTGATTTTTACACTCTGGGTGTCGATTTTACTTGATTGTCAAAAGAGTTGATGGCATTTTTCAAATAAAAAAAAATAACCAATTCCCTGTTGAATATCCAATTGCAATGGAGAACAAATATCCAACAATGCAAGCGTGCAATTTGTCTCTTTGACGATGGTCGAAATTTGATTTTCACACAACCAATCAACACAGCCGCTACAAATAAGCTCTTTAAACAAAGCAATCTGGTCGGGCAATCTAGTCGACAGTGAATTGTAATTTGTCTTTTTGAATTTTTCGTTTTCTTTCGTAAATTCAATTTCACAACCGAAAATTTTGTGTTAATTAAATTTCCATTTAGTTTTGTGTATGCGTATATTTTTTTTTGCGTTTCTCATCTCCTTTGATAATTGATTGATATAATTTTTCAAAACTGACAAAATTAATTGGAAAATTTTGGTTTTTTAAATAAAAAGAAAAAAAAATTTTTTTTTTTAACTTCCTTAC
Organism: Trichinella papuae; assembly: GCA_001447755.1. Lineage (NCBI taxonomy): Eukaryota > Metazoa > Nematoda > Enoplea > Trichinellida > Trichinellidae > Trichinella > Trichinella papuae. The sequence goes on from JYDO01000076.1 coordinate 149,639, forward strand.
TGTCGTTGCTGAACAAATGTGATGAATATTCTCCACTTGTCATTTTGTGAATTTTCAACAATTTAAAATGTAAATAATTTTACATGACAATTATTTCAACTTTTTTCAAATTTTTTTTCAAAATAATTTTTAAAAATGTACACGCGTTGTACAATTTGTAAAAATGTACTTGATTATTATTTTAAATACTGTATCGATGACTGCAATTTGTAAATTCGAATCGTAAATCTGTCGTTAATGAATAATCAATTACGTAATACAAGTGAAAATTCATCTTCATTTTGGTATTCTTTGTCAACGAGAAGGAAAACAACGAAAAGCACCATTGCAGAGCAACAACGTGTAATAATAAATAAGCAGGCAAGTTTTTGTTTTCCACATCTTTATTGACACAACGCTCGACAACGTTGTAGTTTTTTTTACCATTTACCAGTGAGTAATTTTCAATTGAATAAGAAATATATTGCTGTGAACATTTGTACAATTTGACAATGTTTGGCGTTCTGGTGTTCACTGCCAGTAAGAGGTTGATCTTCTTGCACATGAATTCCAGTTTGAAATCTGCTATCGATGAAAGCATGCCCGAATTGTCCAATACAAAGCTTAAGGTCGAGTTGAGCTTTTTACCGTTGCTTGTGATGGCGGAAATGTACGAAATTTCCCACGGCTGTGCTTTGCAATCGTTGTCAAGTGGACAATTGCATGTCAATTTCATCTTTCAACCCGGCGGATATTACAGTGTGTTGGTAGTGACCAACGGTCGACCAGAAGCTGATCGTTGGACTGGTGTGGCAGAGTTGGCTTTGCGGATCGGTCTGGGTCCTCGGTTGGAAAGACCAGTGATCACTGAACAGATCAGACTTATAGTGTCGACTTTGATTGAATCGGCCGAGCAGCAGCTTCTCATCAGACGACGAACAACAGCCGACACTGCAAATTATGAATATTTTCGAACAATGCTGGCTTGCTTTGCCGATTCGTTGTACAACAATCACGGCTTTGGTTTGCTTGTTTTCGACGGTGCCAGTTTTCACGGTCAAGATGCGGATCGCTGGGATCCCATTGAACTGGCGGCGTTGGTTTCCTTGGCACGTCGATTTTGTCCCACACCAGGTTGTGATGTTCAGTTGAAATTGTTTCTGAATTCACCGAACCAATCCACCGAACCACTGCTTCATCGCGTCTACATGCACCGGCTGACGGGACAGTTTTACGCTTTCGCGTTAGCTTGCATGCCACATGCGGCCATGATCGATCGTCTGGCGGAAGTTCGACTGCAAATTCAGCGCCTGCTTGCTGAGGAAAGCATGGCTACAACTGGCAGAAGAGACCTGTTGAAAGGTACGATCGAGATGTTGGATAAATTGTGTGGTGATTTGTTGCAATTGGAAAATGCGGACGACTATGATGTTTTCCGCATAGTGATGGATTGGAAATTGTTGAAAAAATTCCACACTGGCAAGAAGTTGTGTTCAGATGTTCAGATGTTGTCTGTGCTGTTGCATAGATTGGAGAAGAATATTGTAAAATTGATTGAAAAACTCGACCGCAACATAGACCGGCTAAAATTGAACACTTTGTGCAGTTTGGCGTCAGTGTTGGAGGAGGGAATTTGTAGGCTGGATTTAGTCAACGCTACGCCTTTGGTCAGCAACCATCTGGACGCCGACGCCTATTTGTTCGGCTTGCTTGGAACGGCTTTGCAAATCAGATTTGGATCGCCCGAGTTGATCAACGACAGTATGCTGAAATTGTTGTATTGGAAAGAATCCCAACTGAGCCGGATGAATATGCTTTGCCAATGCACCGACACTAATGTGTTTGCGATCATTCGATTGGATGTTCTTGTTCACCACTTGCTGTGCAAGGACAAGTTGAAGCGTCGGTGGTGTGACATTTTCAAATTGACCAAAACTAAAAATACTGAAGTTGTTACCAATCGCTTTTTTCTCATAGCCTCCTACGCGTCTCACGTCAGTTCTACGTTGGCCATAGAGCAGAGCATTTGTTTGGCTCAACATTTGACCAACATGTTCCATAAATGTTGGTATTCTACACTTGAAGTGATGTAATTTGCTTTATTTTCAATTGAATTGCAAACCTGATCCGCCCGCCGTACGTGTAAACGGTAAGCATGAACTTGAATTTTTCTTACTGTCGTCTATTATTTATTGATCTGACGTGTAGCACCTCGAAGAGTAATTAATGTTTTTCTCATGATTATTGTTCGAATTGAAATGATGAAATTGAATACTATTTCAAATGGAAAACATTTCATTTTATATAGAAATTAAAATATCATATTTAATTGTAATTCATCATAATCTTTTTCCAACAGAATTGTATTGCAATTACTGTTCTGAGATATTTTTTTTCAACTAGATGAAAGATTGTTCTGTAAAAATGTCATGTTTTTCTATTCATTTTTCAAAAGTTTAATAAAGAATTTTAAAAAAAAAAAATAATTGATAATATTAACGTTTGCTTAATATGTACAGTGGAAAAAAGAGGCAATTAAACATTAATTACTCTTCGAGGTGGTTTAAATTTGAATTTCTTCTACTTTTCGATAATGCTTTGTCATTGTCATTTTGCAACGTTTTGTTGATTTTCTAATTCAATAATTGTCAATATCTTCTCTTTAAGAAATGATCTCATGAATACTGATGGCAGTGTTAATTTTTGTCAGTAGAAATTTAATTTGTCAATATGTGTAATTTTTGATTTTCCAATACCAAAAGGGATAAATTTCATTATTCATTATTTTTATGCTTATAAAAAAAAATATTTAAGTGCACACAGTAATTTTGAAGAAACGTTGTGAAGTTTGTGAAGAAAAGCTAAATGATGAACAAGCGGAAGAAGAAAATGAAATTATATTTAAAAAAAAAGAGAATATAAGGGATTGGTTTTTTAATTTTTCAAATATTCTACTATATGGAATATTTATTGTGATGATGATGCCAGGCAGTGTTGCGTAGTGGGCATTGTTGGCCATCGGCGTTGCCATTGTCCAGTTGGCGCTTTTGCCGGTAGCTTTTGTCTGGTTGGACGTCTGTTGGAAGCGTGTGGTTGCCTCTTGAAATCAGAGTGAAATTTGATTTGTCGTCAGTGTGGATAAAGAGAGAATGACCACAGCCAGCTGGCCGGGTGGCACTGCAACGGAAAAGCACTCCTGGTCAGAGATGATGGCCGTCAACGAGCTCGTTGTTGCCTGCCCAGCGGCAGATCACCAATCCGCAAACGACAGCGCCAATTTGTCCATCGACCACGTTGTTCAGGTTCTTCTCTTTCTAGATGCTTGAATTTTCAAATTCGAACAACATTACTTACTCATCGATCTCTTTGTATCATCAAGGCTCGGTTTTGCACCTTTCCGGAGGCGAGATTTTATTTACTTTCTCGCTAGCTATATTTATTAATATTATTACTTCTCGGTGCTTGTGAAGAGCCGTGCTGATATATATATATATCAGTGATAGCAATAGCAATTGGATATTTAGTTGGTTGCGGTTGTTTTATTTGGTGCATTTTGAATTTTCACCGTTGTGCGTCGTGCTTGTCGCTTTCGGTGATTTTCAAATGCCGATCGGCTGTCAGCAATAATAATTGCAAGCTTACGCTTATTCTGTTCTGTATGCTCTGGCTGGTGCAGCATATTGCATTGTTCATTTCTGCTTGCAGCGCGTTAGCTTGTGGCGGTTGATTTGATTTTCAGTTTTGCTGTTGAAAAGTTTGAAAAAGTTGAAAAGTGTGCATTGAAGAAGAAGAAGAAGAAGAAGAAGGAATAAGTTGAACGTTGAAATTCAATCTGAAAAGCAGATTCGCATTTGACGACTCTTGCACGCTTGACTGCAGAAATACTGAACCCCCACTACCACCACCACCACCACAACTAACAAACAACAGCATTTGGGAAAAGCTATAACGTAAAAGAAGAATAAGCAACAACAACAACAACAACAAGAGTGAATATGAATGAAAATTTTTTTCATTTTCATTTTTTTATGGATCATTTATTAATTACTAGAGAATATGATATTTGTTGTTGTTGTTGTTAATGATGATGATGATGTTGTATACGACAGATTTGAGAAGAAAATGAAAATTTGTCAACTGTTTGTTATAAAATGAAACAAATTGAATCCATATTATTATTACAATTATTCTTTACATCCGTCTGATTTCATTTTTTTTGGAAAAGTATCCTTCTTCTGCTCAACAACACCAGCGCTTGGGATTAGCTTGACGTGATGATGAAGATGAAAATTGCTTCTCTTTTCCATTGCTTGTATGCCATTTTCAACTGCTTTCAAATATTGCTCATCCACTCTGCCGGTAAGTTGTGATTTTATTTTTATCATATAAATATAATTTCCCAAAAGAACTCCCACAACACTTGGGCTTAGAGTTGGCTGACAACTTGCGCTTAGATAACTTTCAGGCTAATAATAATTAACTGAACAATGCCAGACTTGTGTGACTTTCGAGAGCAGATATGAGGTGGAAAAATCGTTTTGACATTTTCATTTAAATTGACACAAACAATTGACACTGATCGTTGTCTTCCTTTTTTAATAATAAATGATTCTTCGGCGACTGATTGAAATTGGATGGGTCAGGGATTTTCAAAATTTTTCATTCATTCATTTAATCTATCCATCCATTTAAGCATCCATCCATACATCTATCTATTTATCACTTTTGGAACAATTTTCTCATTTGTGGCTAGGTATTTGTATAGGGCGGCAATTGGATCATTGAAACAGATTCAATTAATTTTCAAAATTATCAAAATCAATGAAACGTTTTTATGAAAATCAATTTGTTGAAATATTCATTTATTTATTTTATGGACAAAAATTAAATTCATCAAAATTTGGCAACATATTAAAATGCATGCTTATTAGATGCAAATAAAGTGTCAGAAGTTGAAGATAAGAGAGGGAGGGGGAGGGGGAACTATTGTTGAATTTAGTTTTATTGAAATTCATATTCCAACAGATTCAACGTGAATGTTTCTGAATTATATTATAAAATACTTGTTGATGAAATAAGTTTGTTGTTTTACATTCTCACAGCTTGCTTGATCCAGACATGAGGAAAGTGCTTTTCAGACGTTAGTTATTTTCTCATATATATATAATAGCTTTGTTTTATTATAATGCTTATTTTTTCTTCAGGCATATGTTGAGTTTTATTTTTTTTTTCCTCTTCTTCTTCTTCTTATTTTAGTTTTCATTGTCAAATTGGTTTGTTGAGTGACTAATTGAATGCGATTGCCAAATTACAATATTGAGGGATGAGTAAATTGAAGTTGCTGTGCTTTTTGCTTATCTCTTTTCTAAAAAAAGCTCCAATCAAGCATCAATGTTGAAAATGCTTTTCTCTGCTTCAGTTGCTTGCTTCATTTCCTCAACTTCTTCTTCTTTTTTATTATTATTATTAAAGCACATTGCCAACGGCAGTGGTTGTGTTTTGTTATGCCATTTTGAAAGCGCATCATTGTTGCTTATCGACAGCTGCAATCATTTGATTATTCACTTTTTGTTCACACCAACAATTCCAACTATTCCACTTTTGTTTTGCTTGGTCGCTTGTTGTGACCATGATTATTATTATTATTATTAATATTATTATGAAATATTATTGTTCAGTTTATTCATCATATTTCTTCTTCTTCTTCTTTTATTTCATATACTTTCACTACATAAGGAAGGATGGAAACTGAAAAATAAATTATCGATTTTCTTTTATATGAAAAACACTCGACATTTTAAAATCTGATCGAGTATAAGTTACTATTTTAACAAAGCGATATTTCATTTGCAAGTGGCAACATTTATTAACCAATCAATATTAATACTACAAAGCGCATACATTGGCTTTTTTTGTCACTTTTTAATCTTTTTGTAACATTTTAATTTTCACCTGTCATTATCATTATATATTTCATTTGTTGCTGTTATTGTAATTTTTTATTTACTTAAAAATTGTATATTATATTTTTTTGTTAATATCATCTGAAGCTTACAATTCAATTTTTCCACTTCAATAATACTCTTCTCATAGGAAAAGCTGACCTCTGCTTTAATTGACTTGCAATTTTGCATTTTGTAATATTGAAATTTTCTTACTATTAATAACTTATATATATACATATATGTCTTTTTTTTCTTCTTTAACAATTTAAAATCATACAAAAATGTATATGTGTTTTCAATAATCATTTGTTTATTATACTTTCTTATATTGCGAAATACTTTTTTTCTTTTTTCTTTTTTTATCAACTTGATCGATGATTCAGTTAATTCTCTCAATTGATTCACTATCAGGTTACGGTTATATCATTTGGGGAAAACGTATAATTGGAAGAGTAAAATTAATTAATAAACAATTTCCATTTTCAATATGCAATAATTGAATATTGTTGTTAAGACATGTTGATAACGTGTTCAATTTTTCTTTCGAAATCATCATCTTTTCACCAAATTTGCAATTTTAATAATTTCTATAAGCTTGAATGTTGGTTGTTTGTTGTTTGCCGTTTTGAAATTATGCCAACGTGAATTTGTGATTAATCGGTTAGTCGAGCCGGAAACTGACTGGGTGGTTCGTACGGACTGTCGACAATGAGCTTAACGTTTCAGCTTCATCCGACGAAGCAGTTCAGTTGGAAAATAGGAACAACGTCAGTGATTGAAAAATGCCAGGACCCCGTCGATTTGGAGCAATCGATTTTAAAATTTGCTCCAATATGCAGGCGGGTGGTGGAATACATATATATATATATATACAAGAGTGCATGTTGCTTCGCAACGCTGTAGCTTTCATTATCATTATTATTATGTAAATTTCTTTAACATATTTTTCCATTTTATTTTAATTTAGGAGCTATCAATTGTTATAGCTGTATGTCATACATTTATGGCGCCAATTGGGAATATTTAGAGTACAAAGATTTGTACTTTCGACCGGCAGCTTTCACCGATCGTTGCACGAATATCAGCGAACATGGTGGTCACATTGGTCGCATTCCGTGCCTTCACAATTGTATTTTAATTGTTGAAAAAATGCGAGTCGGTAAAGGAAAAATTTCCTTTTTTACTTTATTATTATTGTTGTTGTTGTTGTTATGTTAAACTTATTTATTATTCAGTGCATAAATAGAGGGAAAAAGAATTTTTTATTTCTTAACAATTAATAATGATCTGCGTCCAATGATGATCAATGATTGTTGTTTATTTACAATGATCAATTTAGCTCGTGGCACTGGATTATCTGTTCTAATGATGCATAATTTGAAATAGATCAAATCTCTTGGTTACGAATTACAGTTCATTTGCAAACTAATAATTGTTCTTAAATTTATGATAATTTCTTAGATGAATTTAAAAGCTAACAGTTGATGATTTTAGTTGCATATTTTATCACGAGAAATAACGCGAATAATAAACATAATTCAAGTTATTTTTAAAAAATTTAAAAATTTACATCTTATTTAGTTTAAACTTGATATTGAGGCAGTTTTTTTTCATTATATAGTTGATATTTAATTGCAATTAGTTACATTAATATTTTGTAAAAGTTGTTTAGTTCAGATGTATGTGTAATCAATATGACATTTGATAATTTAATATTAATTTGATTTAAAATAGCAGTTTTAATTTATACAAATGATAAAGTTGTTGTTGTTGTTGTTGATGAAAATTTGAAAATAAATAAATTTAGAAAAATTGAATCAAGATGGCATATCATTTTATTTTACTTGTAAATTTGTAAATTATATAATTGCAGATTTTAAGTGGAAGATTTCTTCTTTATCTGTCCATGGTAACCATAGGATTAATTTCTTAATTTATGTCGTTCTGATCTTCTCAGCAGGTGATTGAAGCGTCTTGTCTATTAGAGGGGGAAACTGTTTGAGAAATAGAGAAATGGAGATTGAGGGAGGGAGGCAAAATAGGGAGGAGGGTAATAAAATAGAAAATTGATCAACAACCTATATGACAAGTATTATTAGTTAGTTAGTTAGTTAGTTAGTTAGTCAGTTAGTCAGTTAGTTAGCGGTTGATGTTGTTACTATTAGCTTGAGTCAGTCACTATTTCGGCAATCATTGATCTAAAGCCGCTTAAGCTAATGGACCGTCCAGTTGCAGGCAGTAGACGGCGCTTTGCATTTAACCTGACTTCTACTTTGACTTTTGCAGTTTTAAGAGTATACCCCACACACACACACACATACACACACAGATACACACAAACACACGCATGCACACAATATATACGCGTGCACATTTGCAGGATATCCGCGGTTGGGTCTAGCTTGTGTTGTTGAAGATAATAAGATCAATATAAATGTATGTTTGTTCCATGCAATTGGAAATCTGGCAAACATATTAACAAATTTAAACTCTATTAATATAAAGTATTTTTCTTTAGCTTATATTATTGTTTTTCATTTTTGCTTCATCTTTCTTTTCTTCTTTCTTTCTTTATTTGTATTGTTCAACATTGAAGAGAGCGATGCGTGTAGAATTTCTTTCCTTATTTTTCATATAATAATTTAGAAATCATTTCAATGAAATTATAACGCTCCAAGGATTTCAAACGTTAAATTGAAAAATTTTATGCTCCATTTTATGCATCTTTGATTAACTTCTTAATTGTCTTTAATGATTTTGAATTTTCTTCACATTCTTCACATAATGGAAAAGGAAAATTCATTCACTTATCATTAACAATCATTATTACTTTTTCTTTTTTAATATTTCATCAGAAATTGGATAACTTTTGATAGATGAATTAGTTTTTTCTTTGAAATTTTATCCATTTATGAAAATGATTTGAACAATTTTGTTTATTATTTTTCACTTTTTTGTTTTTCATTCTCTTTTGATAATCACACTCTTCTTAGTTTTTCACATTTGTGCGTGTTTTCGGTTGAGGTTCAGATTTTTAATATGAAAATTTTGCATTCGGTTGTCTTGGTCACAATGATCAATTTCATTAGCCTTTTTGATGACGAAAATATTCTTTGCCATATAATAATGGCAATAATTACAATAGCTTTCAATTTAACGCAGCCAGTTGGGGTTGGTGATTTCATCTCACGAGGAAAAGAGCTGAAAATGGCCTTTCACTATGCTTTTATGACAAAATATCTCCCTTGTTTCCGTTTTTGATGAATCAAATGGGAAAATTGTCTTCTCATTGTACTTTTTTAATTTGTCGTAAATTAAATTTTTCTTTCTCTTTTATATGCAATTCGAAAATTGAATTTATTCAGCATTATCGCATTATTGGACAGAAATGAATTATTTAATAAACGGAATACAAGAATAATAAATAAATTATTTATTATTATTTTATTTTTATTTTTTGCTTATGCTTATACGTGTGTATTAGGTGCACGTGGTCACAATGGTTATATTCGTGGTTGCTATGATCACATTTTTCGTCATGGCTTTAATGATAGCAGTGTGTTGACATCAAAGTTGAAATACCGAGAATTTTGTACACGTACAATGATGTCGTCGTTGATTGCTAGAAAAGACAAACCGCCGGATACGGAACTGTTGATCTGTTCATGTCGAGATTCTTTGTGCAACAGGTCCAGTACACCACGATCAAATTGCATCTTTACCACCATTATTATTATTATTATTATTATTACTGTTCTCAATTGAATTTTATTTACAACAGAAAAAGCATGCTTTTTTCTATTTATTCAAAAATTTATAAATAATTCAACTTTCAACGTCTGTTGTTTTGACTGATTGAAACGATGACCAGAAATGAGCGGTTTTTTTTCAAATTTTTTGATACTGTTCTTTTTTTTAAGATTAATAAATTATGGAAATCAATTTTGATAAAAAAAAATTGTCAAATTTACAATTTTTTAAATTGTAAAATACTTTTTTTTATTATTCATTCAAACTAAATAATCAATTTAAAAGGTAGAGAAAAAATTATTATTATTATTATTATTATCGTTGTTGAATATGAATAATGAAGCTTTATTTTGAATTAAAATATTTTTCATTTTATTTTATGAATAAATTTGAATTGATTGACAACGTCAAATAATTTTATAATCTTGATTATCAATTAAATGGAAAAAACCAACGACAAAACACTGTGGCTTGAAAATGTGACACCGGTATGACTAAAAAGATTAATTTGATTATTTGTTTGACAAGTTTGTTTTGTGAAGTTGCGTTGCTGTATTTATGAAGAAAATTTATTCAAAAAAAAAAATTTTTTTTTTGATTCATCTTTTCAGCCAATAAATGTAAAAAGGTAAGATCTAATTTTTCAATTTGTACAGTATTTCAAATAATCAGTCGACAAATGAATGCAAAAAAGTGAAATGTTTTACTTTTTATTTTTATTTTACCAAAATATTGCAGTTGTGTTCATGCTTGATTCTAATTGAACAAGTTTGTTTGGTTGGTGCTGGAAAATATTGATTTTCTTCTCATTTCAAACTTAGTGTAGCAGTTCTTCCATTTTTTAAATTTGATAAGACTTTTATTGCCTGCTAATAATATTGTTTATTATATCCTCGAATAATAATTAAAAAAAAATTTTTTTTCCACACAGCATTGATTGAGTAATTTCGTATCAGTTGGAATTGATGTTATCTTATTATATTTGTTTAATCTCCAGTAATTTACTTATCAACAACAGTTGAACGTTTGATCTGTTGAAGCACAAGCAGGTAGTTCGTCGTTATTCATTCGTACTTATTTTCACTTCAGCATTTTCAACTTTATTAAAATTATAATCCACCACTCTACGTGACAACCTTTGTTGAAACAATCGTTTGCAACAGTGCCAATCTATCTCATCTTCACCTTCTCATTCGTATTCATCACTCATTCTCTGTAAAACATTTTTTTCTGCATATTTTTCATGTTTATTAATTATTACATATATATCATTGTTTAAAAAATAATGTCTAATGATATTTAGTTTTGTTTATATATTCAATTTTAACGTTGATTTTAAAGTTTTCAAAATATGAACATGATTTACTGATTTCAATTACTGTATTTTTTTGTTAATGATTCACTTAAGTCAGTTTTGATTGTTATCTTTTTTTAGTGAAGAAAATGGTTGAATTTTTATTTATGTTCAATTCTGAATTGATAAAATTAGCAATATTAATTGGTTATTATTGAACTTGTATCAATTTTCAAATTTTTAATTAGCCAATTTGACATGTGATGATTTTACAGTACATTTTAAAAAATGAAAACTTATGTTTTTTTTTAAAATTATTATAAGAAAAGTCATTCATCACTTTTCACTTTTGAACTCTTGTTTATTCGGCTATTTTTATTTGAAAATTGACTCAATTTAATCGCAATGATTTTTCATATAGCGCAAGTTTATTTGTTTATTTCCATTTTAGCAAAAGAAGATTTTAAAGTTGAGTGCAAATTTGTTTTTCTTGATTTATAATCGGTCGACGGGTTACATCATACAGCATGTAATTGATGTAAATGAAAACACTTATTTTAATACGTACTAAGACGGCATACAGAGCAGCATGGGAACGGCAAACAACAACAGCAACGAGTAAGTTGTTTCTATTTACGAATGCAAATTAATCCAAATCAACGAAATTTATTATTTTGTTTAATGCAAAGGTAAAGTAATGTTTTTTTAAATAATTTTTAGTGAAAAAATGAAAATTCACATGAGAAGTTTAGAAAAATAAGCAGCTGTCACAAGAGCAGGGTAAAAGTGACCAATGAAACCAGCAAATATACGTATGTATGTATATGTTGGTGTGTACAACGTTTATTTATTTATTTATTTATTTATATATTTAGAGTTCGCATGTGTTACGCTGCGGAGGAGAGTTTTGCAGGCATTTAGTAGAAAATAAGCAAGCAAATGTGAAGAGTGCAAAGAGAAATAATGAAATGAATAAGAAGAAGTGAGCAGAGTGGAGTGGAATGAGTGAGTGTTTTACTTTAACTGATTTCTGATTGGGTTTGGACTTTTAAACCAAGTGATGCGCGCGTTTGTTCGTTTTGCTTGCATGCCTTTGCATCAAGCGGCTTTTCACTCTGCAACACAAGCGCTACGCATACACATACGCATACGCATATACATGCTATATGCACGTGGTTTTAATGTTCTTCCTGGTTTTTTTTTTCATTGAATAGAAATTTTCTACGTTTGATTATGATAATTATATGGCATATTTTCATGGTGAAAACAAAAACTCTTCTTCTTCTGATTTTAATTCTCAGCTTCTTCTATGAACAACAACAGTACTGCTTTTCTCATTGAATCAACACTTTTATTAGTATTATTTAACTTTCAAATATTGTTGAAGAAATGATTTTATAATGAAATGAAAAAGAAGAAAAATAATTCAAACTTCATTCTCTGCGGCCATAGAGGTAGAATGCAAGTGTACAAAGATTTCTTTTTTTATTTTTCATAAATTTTAAATTCTCATTTACAAATGCCAAGCTTTGAGGTAAGGTTAAAACTTTTTATTTGCTTATTAATTTTTCTCGTTGGAAATGACAATTTTGTTTTGTTCAGCTTTTAACTTTATCATCTATTATTTAAAAAAATTTATTATTATTATTATTATTGTTCGGTTATTTCTTTTTTCCAATTCATTTCTTCTCTGTCAAATGATATAGCATTAATGAAACTTGTCTTTTGAGTTTTCAATTTAAGCATGTTCTGTTTGCGTAGAAAATAAAAGAGTGAAATTCAAAGTTGCTTACTTACGCTGACCACAATGAATGAATGAATAACTCGTCTATTTGATTTTGTTTTATTTGCAACTGAACATGTCTCATTTTATTATAATATTATGAAATTTTTTTCTTCATAAACTATGTTTATTTTTCTCAAATTATTACTTCCAAACATACAATGTAGCTTGTTGTTGAAATCAATGATTGGCAGTGCAACAGGCATATATCAATTTCAAAATTTTGCTTTTAAAATTGATAGCTTTTTTGTTGTTTTTCTTTCAAACTGATGTTGTAATAGTTGAAGATATTTTTGTCATTCATTACAAGGTGATTCATTATAGCATTACTGCATTATTATTATTATTATTTGATTTGATGAACGAATGAAAAGCTAAAGCTTTTTTCCAAGATTTATTTTTTCATATCTTACAAATGCTTTCGTTTATTTATTAAATTATTCACTTGAATTTAGTTTTCAAAAAAATAATATTCAAATTTTTATTTTATATAAATTTTAACATATTTATTTTATTTTATTTTATGCAATAATAATGATTAATTTTGCTTGATTGTTTTCAATCGCAGTTAACCAAATGTAATGGCATGTTAGAATTCCACCTACGTACGAGTAGTAGTAGTAGTAGTACTACGGACTGCAGCAGTCTCTGCATAACAACCATTCATCTTTTTGGAAATGCTAACCAAATGCTTTCAACCTTCTCCATCGTCATTGCTTCAAAATAACATATGCGTAATTATACAACTCAAAAATGAACCAATCGCTTCGTTCTCATCTTCTTCAACTCTTTTTTATTTTACCTCCATGATGAGAAGAAATACATACTCTTCTTCAGTTAACGTGTGAATGATGAATTAATTTTTTTTATATTGATTCATTCACTCTGTGATGACACATTATTATTATTATTGTTGTTGTTGTTTTACAATTGCTTATTATACTGTTGCTGGTTTAATCATTTTACAGTTTATCTCAATGAGAAGGACGAGTGTACACTTCCGGTTATCGGTTTATCAGTTATCTATGTCATCAATTGCTTTACAACGCTGTACTGTTGTTGTTCTATAAAATGGAATTCACATTGACAAAAAAATGAAATAAAACAAGAAATATACAATAAAATAGATGATTGAAATAAAGCAAGCATTTTGGCTTCCATCATCATCATCATCTGACTTTGTTGTTGATCATCTGGGAAAGTTCAAAGTACACACTTACTTGTACATCAACGCATTGGCATTAACTTATTATTACTGCACTTGTATGTGTGTGTGTGTGTGTGTGTGTGTGTGTGTGTTTCTGGTGGTTTGGTTGTATGTAATTCAGTTTTTCTTTTCGTTGTTTCTTTGTGTAATTTATGTTTAAAATATCAAAATTGCTCGAACATATATATATATATATATGTGCCGCAGCTGATAATGATAATATATGACAGTTTCGCGTGCAGTATGCATTCAAATTTGGAAATATTATACCATATATTCAACAGCTATTCTTAATTAATTGCTTATCTGTTGCAGGAATTCTTCTGTCGTAGAGGTGATATTTCTCTCTCTTTTTTTTTATCTTTTTGGAATCTCTTCTGAAATAAATTTCAAAAATGCCTGACAATGATGCACTTTTGCCCGCCGTGGAACAACAACTCGACAAACTACCACCACAAGTAATATATTTTAATCTGTTTGATCAATTTTTCATAAATATATATATTTTTTGTGAAAATGTATTTTTATAAGGATGAAGATTCCGACGATGATTTGTCATCCACTTCAACAGAAGACGAGGGTCCACCACCAATGATACAAATTGCTGAAAAGAGTGCTGACATAGGAGCATTGGTAAGTTGATTCATTTCTTTTCTTTTCGGTTTTTTTTCCAAATTTTGAAATATTCTTCTTTGAACAATCAACATATGATAATTGTGTTGTTTTCTTCTTTTTACAAAGTTTATTACATATACACATATGTATATGTGTATAGAAGATGTATGTTTACTTCAGTTCAACTCTGAGATCAATTTTCTAGTTTCAGTTTTATGAAGGGAAATTTGTTTTCTATTTAACAGTTGTGAACTTATGAATGAATGAATTTTATATTTATCAATTGAAATATTGGCTAATTTGCATGTTGAAAAGGTTGAAATGCAACTGACCGTCGTGTCAGTTGCCATTGGGTCACATTTGGTTTAACGCACCACCACCGGTCGATGCATTTTCCAAATCTTGAGATGTGAATGAAGGTCGTATATTTGTAAAAATTCCATTCCTTCATCGTGCATTTCATCTATATTGCACACTGATTTTGTTTGTTTGTTTGTTTGTTTGTTTGTTTGTTTGTTGAACATACTAAATAAGTAATTATGCATATTTTTGACATAAGATTGAAAATTGAATTTTCTTGAAAAAGACAATTCCATGTATAATTATAAAAATTTTTTAATCACGCTGAGGACGTTGACGTGAATTATTCAAGTTTAAGCCTTGACCTAATCGTGCGCTTTGTCGTTAACGTTTAGTAAACAAAACAAAATTGCTCATATTTATGAAAGCGCTGCAGTTATGATCTCCTGCTCCACTGACACTTGCTTTAACATCACTAGCCGCTGTATTACGTCAGATTTGATTTGCATTACAAGATTAAGCTTCAGAATAAATAATAATTGCACGTGCGCTTATTATTTATTGCCAGGATAAGCTGAAAATTTTTTATTTTTGCTCATGTCAACTAGAATTAATTATGTAAGTTTTTCTTCTTTTTCTCTTTTTTAAATATTTTATGAGAAATTAGAAAAAAAAATATTAATTTTTAAGCACATTATAATAACGGAATACAACTCAGTTTGTTATATTTAATAAAAGCAAATAAACACATGTGTATATGTTTTTTTTCTTTGTTCTTTTCTAAAATTATCTCAGTATAATTAACGTATTTCATAATTTAACATGTCATTGTTGTTGTTGTTGTTGGTTTTTGCTTTCCGTTGGTGAATTTGATGTGCAATAATTTAATTAAATGAGAACAAGGTCTTGATGTTGAAAGCTGTTTTCACCGCTGAAGCTGGTATTTAAATTTTTGAATGCTTTTATTTGTCTTTTTAAAAAACAACAATACTATATAAAAATGGGATTTTTTCCCATTGTTAAATTTATTTTTCTTAATTTTTTAAAAGTGCTTACCAAAATGTCACACTATTTGCTTTTTATTCTTCTTGCTTCAATAGTCGGTCGTGTTTTATATTATAATGAATAAAGCGTTTCTTTTTTCTCATTTTTATTGAGCAAATAAAATATTGTGAATTGATTTTAAAAAAGAATAAGAAAAAAAATACATATGTATATAATCAGATGAATTGATTGATTGTTAACGATTTTTATTATGCATTTTCTTCTATTGATTAATAACAATTTGTTACATAATTTTAACAATAAAACGAAAAAGCATTCGGATGCTATTTAAGAAAATTTTGTTTCTTTTCAATTTTATCATTCATCATCTTCAATTAATATTGAATAATTTGTTTTTTTTATACTAGTGAATGAAAAATCATATGTAAATTAGGAAAATTATTATTATTATTATTGAATGTTGTTGCTTCAATTTTGATGATGATGCTTTTATATATTGTATGCACTGACATTTATTGTTCTTTACTTTTAAAATAAAAGTAATTTTTTATATTTCAAATCTGGTGCAAAAGAGATAATTTCTTTCCATTGAGGTCAATGTTGAAAATCTGACGGCCAAATGATTCTAATTTATCATTTTGTCATCTTCTTCACTGGCTACAGTTTTATATATAGTTGTATAATTTAGCATACGACAGATGGTAGTTCTATTTTTTGATTACTTTAATTCAACATTGGATGATAATTTTTTTCAAAAAAATAAAGAAAACATTCTCAATTGTTACGTTATGATTGTGATTTTTGTTCACTTGGTTGTCTGATCAGAAAGAATTATTAATATTATTTTATGCATGCCGAAGGAGCAAATATTTCAAAACTTTTACCAATCAGAGCACAAAACTGAAATTCTTTCTATAATTAAATTGATATTATATAAATGTTTGTTTATTTGATTGCATTTTTTTCTAAATTTATATATATATTCTTGTATGATATTTTAATTATGATTATATTTGGAAATTTTTTTGAATTTTTCAACATTTACTACTGTATTCCATTTGATTTAATTAATTGTCAAAGTCGACACTATTCCTTCAAGCACTGCTGGTATTGTTGCCGGCGGCGGAGCCAGATTCAAACATTTATTACAAATGTGTGACAGTGGTCGTTTTTATAATCGTTCGATTCTTGTTAAGCACACACACAATTTATTGTTATTTCAGGGTGACATGCATTGGAAAGTTTTTTCCTTTGCTGCTGCTTGTGTTCAACAGTAGCATTTAAGGTGAAACAAATTTATGTTTAATTTCTTTGTTTAATATTCACTATTAATCGTATCAAATCGAATCGAACATAAATTATCATATATTTCTTTGTTGTGTGTAGGTGTAGGTGTAGGTGTGGGATTCAGTTTGTGTAACATTTTGCTGTGAAGTTGCAGTAGCAGCAGCAGTAGTTTAATATAATTATTCTGTTGAAATAAATATACTGCTGCATCGTTGTTGTTGTTGTTGTTGTTTACATGCTTTAAACTTTTCAGAAGTCGACTTTTCTTCTGACCGACAACCGAAACGAAGCCAAACAACCACCGGAAAAACAAATCTCAGTTGAAGGTTTAGGCAAAGAAAATTTAGTGAACATCACTTCAACATTTGAAAATTTCAAAGATACTAAAGCAATCGAAAAAGCTGAACGCACACCGTTGACACTTGTTGATAAAGTTTGTTTTTTTGTTGATTTCATTTATTTCATAATGTTGTATGTGGAGGAGAATTTAATTTAATTTAATTTAATAGGAACGCTATTCACAGTATAAGCAGAAATTTGAAAATATTGAAGAAGAATTGAAAGAAAAAAAACGTGAAAAACAAATTCTCAAAGAAGATATCAAAGGTGCCGGCAAGGATACTTTGAATCAGACGAAAGATTTGTTCGAACGTCTCAAAGATGCACCGTCCCAAGATGCTGCTGCTGTTGAAAAGAACGTCGAAAAAAAATTAGACATCACTTTGAGTGCGGACGATAAAAAGCGTATCAAGGAAACATTCTTTGAGGTGAACAACAAACAAATTATAATTGATTGCTATTTTTATGCAAATAATTTCATTGATCAATTGATTAATTCATTAATTGTACTGTAGAATAAAGAAAAAGATGAACCACACGAATGTAGCATCTGCGGTCAGGTGGTTTATCCAATGGAAAAGTTACAGTTGGAGAAAAAAGTTTTTCACAAATCATGTTTCAAATGTTGGAAGTGTAAAAAAACTCTCAAGTAAATTGAGTATCATTTTTTTAATTTTATTATATTCATTTTTTCTTATTCTGTTACACTTTTTTTTCGAAAACAGCGTCCAAAATTACAATTCACACGAAGGCAGATTGTATTGCAAAATACACATGATGCAACTTTTCCATCCCGAAGCGGCTATCACCGACGCAGCAGCTGAAGATCAGCAACAAGGTATATACTTATTTATTGTTTAATAAAGCTTTCACTCGACAAATTAATTTAATTTTTTTAATTTGATTAAAATTTTTTTCCAAATTACCCCTTTACCCCTCTTCCTTACCTCTCATCTTTTTCTTCTTGCTACTTGTCTTCTATTATTAACCAGTGGTAGCGACAATCGTTGCGCTTTATTGAAAACTGCTATAAAATCTATAAAGAAATGAATATCTCTACTTCAACTGAAACTTTTTACATTTTAAACATATTTTTTATTCATTTAAAATAAATAATACACTGCACATTTTGAAGGAAACATTTTTTGAAATTATTTTATGAAAAACATGTCTCGCGTCATTTTCAATGAAAAATTGTTTCATGATCAAGAAAAAAGCACAACGTTTTATTTTAATAAAAAGAACAATATAAATTTTGCAATTTTTAATCTGAATACTGATAATCAATCAATAGATAAATGGAAATTATGCAATTTGAAATGATTCAATTTCAACATTATCTATCTTCTTTTTGTTTCAAATTTTGTTTTTGCATTTTTTTTTGATTTTGTGAATATAGATAGCATTTGATCAATTTCCAAACGGATGAATCATTTTTGCTTGCTCTTTTTTTTTATTTGCTTTGTTATTTTGAAATAAAAATAACGAGAAGAGCAATTTTTAGACGTCAATGCAACCGACGACAGTGATGAAGAAAGCGACTATGCAATTGTGCGACGTCCTAAAGCGCTTGATCCCAGCGTTGTGAAAAGTAATTTTATTTTATTATAATTTTTTAAATATTATTATTGCATTTTTGTTAAATAACAATTGAAATCAGTACTTATTAGTAGAGTTGTTTAAAAAAAAGCAAAACAAAACATTGAATGATTGTCGCAAATTTTAATAATTCATCTCTTCAAAGTATGCTTTATTATGCACTTTTATACTTTTCATTACGATTTTACATTGTAAAAATGAAATAATACCATTTGATTTTGATAATTATTCTGTTATTAATAGATTCATCGATTGCAAAGAGTCTGCATGGTTGCATTGAAGTTTGAATTGTTTGAAATTAATCGAGTTTAAATTAATATTTAACTAGACAAACCTTGCTTTGGGATATTATTTGCAGCTATTCATTTCTTTTTCTTCAATTTCAAGACAACCAACGCCCTATTTTTGGATGATTCATTCACTGCTTGATTGATTGATTGATTCATTCATTTTCATTGATTGTTTTATCGAGTATGAATCTTTTATTCCTATACGTATGTATGTGTGCTAGTTTGTGGTGGTGGTGGTGGTGGTATTTGATGAATTCAATCAAATTGGCTGAGTTTGCTGCAAATGTTCTCTTCATTTCAAACATGTCGTCTGCTTGAACCAGTGATGATTAAAAATGTGACTGTTGAAAGCAACAATATCAACAACAGCTACAACGGATGGGGGGAGGGGATCACACATGCACAACACTGATCGAAGGGAAATGCACGATGGTGCATTGTATTTTTATGTAAACAAACAAACAATAAGCATTTTCGATATTATTATTAATTTGTTTACTTGTTTACCTTTTCCAGTTTGTTGAATTGATCCATTCCTTTTTTGTTGTGTAGGCAGTTTGAAAACGGCCGACGATCTCGGCGCTATACCAAGCTTAAGCAATCGACGATCAATGTTGGAACAATCACAAGAGGGTCGAGTGGAGCGAAAATCACAAATCGACGTTGACTTAACTCAAGCTGGTAAAGTGAAAGATAAACTTAGTCGGTATGCTTATATGACAATTTGCTTTATATTTATTTATTTATTTATTTATTTTGCATCTATTCTGTATTTGTTTGTTTACGTTTATGTATATTTGCTTATTTATTGATTATTTTAAAGCTTTGTCGACGGGCAAGATATGGACGTGGATTCACCAAAACGAGAGCAGGTGAGCAATTCTTTTTCTTTTTTTTTGATTTTTAATATCAATACAATTGTTTTTTTTAATTTTAATGTATGGAAAGTTTTTTTCTGTCTTTTAGATTGTACTAGAGGTTGGCGCTAAAGAGATCAAATCCAAATGGGAATCGGCTGCGATGGAGAAAGCTCAACTGCCTTCGTTGGCTGACCGCAGTGAAGAATTGGATGCGTTGAAGAACAATTCAGTGAAAGTGAAGGAACGTTTCAAAGAACGCACAGCTTCAGATTTTGAAGAGCGTGAACGTCAATCGCAGGTCGAAGCCGACCTGGACACCACGTTCAGCCGTGAAGCTAGGGAACAATTCCTCAAAGGATTCCAAGAGACGTCGAATTCAACCACGGCCGTGTCCAAACAGCCGATTGATGATATCAAATTTGCAGGTTTGGGATAAGATATCTTGTATTTTTGCTTGTATCTTTTAATTGTTTGTTTAGAATTGGAAAATGTGAAGAAGAAATTTGAAAATGTGGAAACAAAGCCGGTGGAACGTACTGAATTGGTCGATGCCAAGTGTGCTGAAATGGGCAACATCAAGGCAGCGTTTGAGCAAAGTGCCGTTCAACAGGATGAACAAGACAGGCAGATGTTGAAGCAGATGCAAATTGAATCTGAATTTAAGCGATTCAAAAAGGAAAAACGACGCCTAGAAGAGAAAGAGCGTCGTATGTCTGACGAGCGTACCCAGGCTGAAGTCAAAGTAAGCTTGCCAAAGTTGTTATTGTTGTTGTTGTTGTTGTTGCTATTTGAAAATTTTCAGATAGTTCCTTATGAAGATCCTACAGATGTGCGTCAGTGTGCGGAATTGAGCTCGATCAAACAGCGGTTCGAACAAGGAGCCGCCTTTCAAGCCGACCAAGAGACTGCACCAAAAGCTAGGCCGGATTTGGATTTGGAAATCAAAGTTGCCAGCAAAGCTAGGGAAAAGTTCAAAAAATTGGACGAAGAAGCTCCAACTATTGTACAACAGCCGACGGCTGTGGGTGTGGTCAAGGAAAGCAAGTGGACAAAAGAAACGGCACCGGTGCCGGAACCGATCAATCGTCGCAAGCCGGAGGACGACGGCGACGAAGCGGATTCCAACCAACCTGAAGATTTCGAAGTCAAGCATCTGTTGGACAAGTTCAAGCAGATTGGCCAGACGGCGGATGCAGACGCCCAAAGGCCCAAAGGACCCAAGCCGAAGCGGGTCATCACTCCACCGCCGGAAGGCTACAAAGCTGAGGTGGAGTCGGTTGGCAAAGAGAGACCGGCCGGTGTGGTGGTAGCCGACACTGGTAAGCAGCAGGAACAGCCACTTGTGAAAGCTGATGCCAAGCAATTGCGTGAAAAATTCGAACGCAACACTGCTGCTGCTGGTCATCCAGACGAAGAAGCTGCCGAAGAGAAGCGTCGTGAATTGGAAGAAGAATTTCGACGTATTAAAGGTATTGATTGATTGATTAATTAATTAATTATGGTAATTTTTCTTTGCTTAAAGCTGAAAAAGAAATGGCAAAGAATCAAGTTACAAAAGATCAAGATGATGGTGATGGTGATGGAAATGCAGCAGAGAACAAAGAAGATTTAGCAATTGCTGCTGAACATGCGCATAAAATGCGTGCCAGATGGGAAAAAATACAAAAAAAGGAAGCAAAAAAAGCACAAAAAAGTGCAATGCCCAGAAAAAATGTGAAAAAGGTATGAGTATACAGGGTTAATTTTTGTAAAATTATTTTCGTTGTTTAATTTTATATTTCGTTTATTTAAAAAAAATATATTTATACACGTGAAACATACAGACACACGCAAATCTAAGGTCTGAATTTTCAGACGAATACCGACCAATAGTGCTACACAAAAGTGAATTGCCGAATTATCGTGATATGTTATTATGCTTTATTATTTTGTTTGTTTCTTTCTTTTATGCCGCGAGAATTTTCTTTTTTATTTTTATTTTTAATATTTAATTTTATTTAAATTCTGCTTTATTGCTTGAGTTGTTATTTTGACTTTTTTGCTACAATCAATTATTTCTGAAATGCTTTGACAATGAGCAAATGGTCGTCGTCTTTGATAAAACATATTGCATATAAGCAAGCAAAGTTAGTTTTTCTTCATTTCTGTTCACATGTATTATTCTCTTTCCCTTCATTGCTCTCTCTCTCTATCTGTCTGTAACTTGTTTTGTACGTATATACATACATACATGTGTACAACTTTGATCTCATGAAAATGAAGAAGATTTAAAAAAACTTTTTTGCATTAAATTAATTGATATACCTAATTTTTTTTGAATTTTGGAATTTTTTGTTTCTGTTTTTTTTTGATGACAACTTGGAGAAATTTCTTTAAAAGTACAACAACAAAGTAAGTGTTGCTGCGTGTAGAGAAGAGTTTTTTTTTCTTAGCTACCAGTATATAGTGTTCCTAGCATGTCGCTTTCTTCACCTACTGTCTACTGTAAATCTTAGTGTTTTTTAGAAGCGAAAATATTCCCCCCCCCTTTTTTTTTGTTTTACAAATTAGATATATTAACATTTGCTTTTTCACACGATCTAGAAGTCGTGTGGAAGAATACTTTTGCTTCGTTGACCTTGTGCTAACCAATTAGCTATAATATAGCAATGTTATCCGATAATGAAATAACCTTGGAAATGAAAAGTTGCTTCATTCATTTATTATAAACATAATGAATTGTAGTTAGTGCATGATGTTAGGTTTGGCTATTTTCTTCTTATTATTTTTTAGGGGAAATGGTTTTTTTTATTTCATATTTGTAGATTTTTCCTATCGACGAAAACAGTATTGCTTCTGTTCGCAGTTGTCCCGTCTGTTTGAAAACGGTTTATTTGGCAGAAAGAATCGAATGCGACGGTCTTTCTTACCATAAACCATGTTTCCGATGTAAATATTGTCACATTAATCTCAGGTAAGCGTCGTTGGTATATATAATGATGCCAATTGAGTGCATTTGGCCCCCGTTTGTACATTATATTCATGAAAGTTTATTTATTTATCTTGTTGTTTTCTTTGTTTAGGTTGGAAACATTCGTAAACGGTCCGGACGGTATTTATTGCACTGCGCATTATAAATTGTTGTTCAATAATCTTAGCAGAATTGTTTACGATGGACGTCCGGCGTCATTTTTGTGCTCGCTTAAATCTTGAAATTTCAGCTGATGAAAAACAACTTTTTTTTAAAAAAAAATTAATTTACTTTTCATTGACAATTGAAGAAAGAAATAGCGCTGAAAATTTCGCCAACTTTCACTTCACAGGTTACGGTAGCAGGTGTAACTTGTTGTTTTGTATACTGTAGTGAACTCTGTCATTTGCCGCTTTATGTATGTCGATTGAAGGAGTTTCTTCTTTTTATTTCTCTTTTTCACTTGTTCACTGAAACTCTCTATCAATACAGTTGTTTATTTTTTTGATTATTTTTTACATTTATATTGATGATACTGTGATACATATTGCACGTTTTCTGCGATTGGTTTGGTTATTTTCACTGTCAACTGCCGTATTTCCTCACCTGTATGCTTAAACGTTGAAGGTAAAAGATGTGTTTTGCTTATTTCTTTTTGCTTGTAATAATCCATTTATCCGCTTATTTTTATTCAATGCGCTTTCAAGTCAATTCTAATTTGTATTTTATCAACAAATTAGAAATAAAAAAAAACAGTTTATACAATAAAACTTTGATAATTGATATATTATGATCTATGTTACTTTTTCTTGTTTTCCTTTGTAAAATAGATGTTTAGAGAAATTATGACAAAAGATTATTCGATAGTTATCATTAAGATGAGCTTGTTTTCAATTTGATAAATGTTGATTTTGTTTGTCCGTTCGAGAAGTTATCATTCAACTTAATTAGTATAATTAGAAAAACTTATTTCTGTTGGCTTTGTTCTTCTCGTTTGGTATTTTATGTTTTCAGTGTTAGTTTGTTTGAAATTTTCAACGTGAGAAAATATAAAAAAACAGCTTGAGGCAGCAGATTATTCATTTGAACGGATCAATCAATCTATGGTAGATGCTGTTTTATGGGTTGGGCATTTTCTCAGAAATTTGCATTACTTATCATTGATGTAGATTGATAATTGGCCACTATGTGCGATGCAATTTTCTAGCAAATGTGTGTTGGGAGTGACCCGAATTTCTTAGCGCCTCTCTTGTTTTTCTGACACACGCTGATTGTGGTTGTATCTTCAATAGTTTGCACCATTGTGTGTGTGTTTGTGTGTGTGTCTGTGCGCGCGTCTGTCCTGGCTGAACACGAAAAATGCTGCTTCATTTATGGAACAAGTAAATTCACCTTCTGGCTATTCAATTCAGTGTTCATTCAATTTGACCGACAAACTACTGCTGCTACTACTACTACTACATCATATTGCATCAATATGTAAATTGATATTGTGTTGAAACTGTGGCTGTCATTTTCACTTAGATAATTTACAACTAAAAAGAACTAAACTACACTGTTCATGCAAGCGAAAATGATTGGATTATTATAACCAAAGAAATTATTTGATAATAATGAACTTGAGAAAAATAATTTTTGTTTCCTTTTCAATTTACGTAACAAACAAGTTGGAATTTGACCACAGCATGCCGTGTAGTAGTTAATAGTTATTTACTGTTTTTCTCATGTTTATTTTATTTTGCTCGGATAGAGATCGCACCAAAGGAAGAGTATTGTAATAAATAATAATTATCATTCCACAGACAGACAGACAGACAGACAATTCGATAACATTCAGTGGTAAACTTTAGAAATAATGTCCAGCGATGGTCGTGTTGAATGGACGCAGACAATGGCGACGGACAGCTTTTCCCAAGGCTGTCACACAGCCAGGGCGGTGGTCGGCTACGCCGCAACTTTGTCCACCTTGGTCTACGTGTTCTTGTTTTGCAAGTACGCGAGCCTGCGAACCAAGCTCAACTGGGCAGTATGCAATTTGATAACAAGCAACGGTCTGCTGGCTCTGGCGATGGCCATCTTCAGCACGCTGAAGGCGGTCGACGAGCACTTTTTGCACGACTACTGCGGCTGCATCGTCTTCACCTGGGTGCTGGTGTTCTTGTCCTTTGCACCGTCTTGGTCAGTGGCGTTGATGGCTTCGACCAGAGCGATCCATTATTCAAATTTAGCTTCGCTTGAGCGTCGAATTAGCTTGCCAATTTTGGTCGCCGTGCGGCTGTTCACAGCGTCGGCCGACGCCATCGTCACATCAGTGATCGTCTCGCAGAAGGAAAGCATCGCCCTGGCCACCAGATGCACATACCAGCTCATGTTGGACACTTCGCCGGTATACATGATTTACACGTTGGTGATCATTTTGGCGTTGATCACGGCCGGCCTGTTGGCTATCATCAGCCGGATTAGCTATCGTCGAAAATTGTTAGCCTCGTTGCCGGCCAACGGCACCGTTGATCAGGGTTCCGCCTCAGCACTGCTCAAAGCCGACATGCCGTCCAATTTGTTTGCCCAGCCCGGCCTGGTCACCCTGGGCTTGGCTCTGGCAGCACTGTTCACCCTGCCCAGGGTTGCATTTTTTGTCGACGACAAATACTTCTGGCAGATTTCTACCGTGTGCCCAGTTCTCATTGCCCTACTCTTGCCGGCCATTTTCATCTACCACACCGACGAGTTTCGATCTCGTTTAGCTGAACTGCTTTTTCAAAATTCTCACCTCCACAGCAACAACAACAACAACAACAGTAATAATATTAATAATAATAATAATAATAATGTTAACAATCATAATACCAATGTACATCAATGCTGTTAAAAACTATTTATAATCATCATCATTTTTACCCTCTTTTTTAAAAATCATATTTTTGTTAATATTGTTTTCTTTCCTTTTCTATTTTTAATCCTATTTCTTCGTTCCATTTCCCCTCTTGTTCGTCTTCTTTTTGAAAATTATCAATCTTTCTGTTTCTTGTTGCACAATCAAAGCAAAAACAACAAATAATTGTTGACATACATACATACATACATACATACATACATACATACATACATACATACATACATACATACATACATATATGTATGTATGTATGTATGTATGAGCACAACATTCAGCCGGTTAAATTAAATGCATTTTTACCTTAAATTTATACATAATTATGGTTGCTGCATTTTAATAGAAAAATTGATTGTTACTTATTTTGAAATTTATTCATTCACAATATAATCAAAGAAAAGGTTATTTATTTCTGTTTCATTATTGTTGCTACTGTTGCATCTGGGCACGTATTTTCTTCTCCATCCATTTACGCCATTCCGTACATCGGATTTCCAATCTTGTCATCATCTGTGAAATTAAAAAAAAAACAAACAAATAAAAAAGAAACAACATTAATACAATCCGTATATATATATACGTTTCGGATAGTTTCGGCTGATGCGTAGCCAGTAAGTTCAGTAAGCGCATGTTGGTGTAGCTTTGCCATGTAACCAATGGTCAAAGTGCCGTTGTCGCCTTTCTCTTCCAATGTCTCCGATGCGGATGTTAACAAATCGTATATTTCAATTCCGGCTGACACTAAAGCCATTGTGCAACAATTCAAACTAGCACACAGGACTAAACCAAAGAAAAAAAATATATATAATTAATAGAGCAACATGAAATTAATTGTTTCATAAAGCAATTATTCTACGTAAGTTTTTCACGACATATTTGAAAAAGAAAACATTTTGTTTTTTTCATATTTTTTTAGGTTTTAACTGTAAAAGTAAAATGTCACTTCTTATCTTCATCGGTATTATTTCTCAGTACGGTAGAGACATACATGGTTCATTGAAAACTCATACCTAGACAATATAAATTGATATTTTAAGTTAATTTATTATTCCAAGTAAACTTTCTCACACTCTTATTATTGTACATGCAGGTCAAATATGATACTACTCTTGAATTTTCTCTTGCTTATCACTAATAATGACCAAGTTGACATATTTCATATATATTGACATGATAACATTCTAAAAATGTTTTCCACTGAAATAGTATTTCTACCATTATGTGGTCCATTTCTCTCATTAGGTGTTAATCAATGTTCGTTTAATGTAGAATTTTATTTCTAAATTCAATCCACTCACCATTGCCTGAATCTTGCAAAATGGAAATTATTAATACAATTTCCGCTTTTGGATACCTTTCAACGAGAACCACTGATTCGAATGCTTGCTGAATAAGTGTAGCTAAAGTTTGTTCCTCACTCAGGATGACTTCTTTACGACGACGTTGTAATCGTCCCGTTTTGGCAAACGGAGCAAATCGAACCGAAACCGTCAATTTGCCACACGTTGCCAAGAGCATGCCCATGCTATCTTCGGAACTTTTGTATGCTTCACGTGGACCAATGCTGAAATCAAATTCACCATTCCATAAAACACTCTCAAAAATTCTTTATCGAAACTTACACTGTACATAATATTTTCGTTTTATTAATTTCAATATAAGCGGAACCTTGAAATGAATCAACACAGTTCATCTTCATACCTTAAATATACTTTGAATTCAACTTCTTGTAAAATCTTTTCATTTTTAACATCTCTTTACTTATCCTCTGCTTAGTTGCAACTGTATTCGATTCTTCCAAATTCTGCTCGCTGTTTTCAGCGTCTTTACACAACTTGCTGTATGGAATAGAATTGTATTCCATTTCTATGATTTTTTGATCTGAAAATTTCTTCACAAAGAAAGTATAGAGCAAAATGGTCATTATGTATATAATAAGAATAACAATATGTAATAGAGTAATATTGTGAACGCAACAGCACTGCAATATATAAGCATTTTATGAATTTCTAAATTTTAATATTATTTTATTGATTGTGATTCGCCATCTGTATCTCTTGAACCAAAAATAGCACTACCCACTCTTACACTGCTGCTACCGCAGCAAATTGCTTCTTGAAAATCATTCGACATTCCCATGCTAAGTTCCAGCTGGTGCACTTCCCAATCAAGATTAGCGCATATCTGATTGCGGATTTGAAACAATTTTGAAAATTCACCACGGGTAACTTCTGCACAACTGGACGCTGTACCAATGGTCATCAAACCGATCAACTGTAGAAATGGACAATCTTGGACAACCATACGAGCCAGTTGTGCAGCTTTTTCCGGCTCACATCCGTGTTTCTGAATCTCACCACTGGTATTCACTTGAAGCATCACGTTGATCTTGCCTAGCAAGGTTTGGTCGACTCGACCTCGTGCAACTCTGTTCAACGCTTCAGCAAGCTTCTCCGAGTCGACCGTTTCGACCACGTGCAAATTTGGTACATTTTCGATCAACTTGCGCACCTTGTTCAACTGCAAATGACCAATAAAGTGCCAGCGGATATCAGGACATGCAACAAGCAGCTGCTCATCGTTTGCTTTTTCTATCAACTCTTGCACATAGTTTTCGCCGAAGTGACGCTGACCAGCTGCGTAGGCGGCACAAATGTCGACCACAGGCTTGCGTTTGCTGACCGCTACCAATCTTGGAATTGAACCAAAACGCACCGCAGGGTCGGTACAATTCCAAGCGGCCGTGATCTGATTCTGCACAGCGACAATGTTCCGTTGAACAGCGCTCAACATTACTCAACAAACAGAATCGGATGAAGTTCGATTTTTCTATCAAATCAGACAAAACATCTATTCAATTTCACACCATAACGAACAACATTATCGAAACAGGCACGTATAAAGCCAACCGGTGAACAAGAACTTCACTTTTTGAGTTAATAATATTCATTTTGCTAAGTTTTACAACAGTGCAATGACAAAACAAATTCACCGTAAACCCTTTCTAATTATTGCATTCTAATAATCAAAAAGAATGGTTGATTTACTGTTGATGTACTGATTTAAAATTACTGCTGAGCTCATCGCAGAAAAGCACACTTCTATGTTTCTATGTGTACATAAGCGACAACTTCTAAATTCGAACTAATGTTCAAGGTAAAGTATCACTGAAATAATTGAACTAGGATCTTCAGATCTATTGGAAGCAAAATTCTTTTTAAGTTGCTCATTACATGCCCACAATTTGCTAAATTTCAAAATTTAATATCTGTAGACTTACTGTATACTTTACAGAATGCAGGTACATTGTAGTACAGTTAATTTGTTTACGTAAGCTCATAAAACTTTCAATTAATTGAATGAATTTGTTGGTTTTTTTGTTTTTATGTTCATAAATTCTAATATTTTATCAAATTAAGGATTAAAGTTTTTGAATAGCATAACCAATTTTGTACATTAATTCTCTGGTTTATTATGCAAAACGTTTAGTGCTCAGTGTAGTGCAAAAACTCGGTGTAATTCGAATTGTTAAATTTATTGAATTTTACTAATTTCTTGTTGAAAAGTAGTTCATTTCAGTCTTTAAATGATAAAAAAATAGATCCTAAAATCGTAATTTTACCTGAATATTGTTTCTACTGTATACAGCAAATTTCCTTTGTTGTATTCCAATTTATTTGCATAATTCTTACTTCATTTGCGCGTTTGATGTCGATTTCAAATTGCAGTGTGCAACAGTATCTTTATAAGTGCATAATTCGTTGATAGTGTATTTTTTATTATGTAACTTTTGCATTGATAATGTCAGTTAATTTTGGAGCTTTTTATAGTGTAATTATGTTTCAACCTACTATGCAAATTCAAATGCCGTGCATTTGTTAAAAATGAAGTTTAATATTAGTTTTTTTGAAAGACGAATAATGTTCAATGTTTTTGAAGTTTTTCAATCAACTGTTGATAGATTTCGAAAAGCTACTGGAGATGGAATTTTAATTTTTGTCGTTTAGTTGCCTGTTGTGAGTAGATAATTTTCATCAACGAAATAATGCCGCCGTCTGAAGAAGAAATGGAATATATGGACGAACAGTACGATTTTGAATATTCTGATGATAGTTACAACGAACACGACTTTGATCTAGAAAATCAATATTACAACAGCAAAGCGATGAAATCTTCAGATCCGAAAGCTGCCTTTGAAAGTTTTGAAAAAGTTTTAGAAATGGAACGTGAAAAAGGTGAATGGGGTTTCAAGAGTTTGAAGCAGATGGTCAAAATTTCATATTCCATGGGAATGTGGGAACAGATGATGGATTGTTACATGAAATTGCTAACGTACATCAGAGGGGCAGTTTCTAGGAACTATTCGGAAAAATCAATAACCAACTTGTTGGAATTTATGTCCAGTTCGAGCAAGAAGGATTTGTTGGAAAAAGTATATGAAGCAACATTGAACGCATTGAAAGAGTTGCGCAACGAACGTCTCTGGTTCAAGACGAATATCAGATTGGCAAAATTGTTTTTGGACAGAAAAGATTTTGAACGAACTTCTGAAGTGATCAAAGAACTGCGCATGTCTTGCAAAACTGAAGATAACAATTTGGATGAAAACAAAAAGGGAACGCAGCTTCTGGAAATTTATGCGCTTGAAATTCAGATGTACACCGAACAGAAGAACAATGCGCAGCTTAAAGTAAGAAATATATAAAATTATTGCTATTTTGTTGCTATTCGTCGTGCTACTCATTTTTATTTTATTTCATTTTATTTTAAGGAACTGTATGAACAATCTTTGCGTATTAAATCCGGCATTCCACATCCATTAACAATGGGTATAATTCGTGAATGCGGTGGAAAAATGCATTTACGCGAAGGGGAGTTTCAGTTGGCTCATCAAGATTTTTTCGAAGCTTTCAAAAGCTATGATGAATCTGGAAATGCCAGGCGCATCCGTTGTTTGAAATACGTTGTCCTAGCCAACATGCTTGTGCAATCGAACATTAATCCATTCGACTCACAAGAGACTAAAGCTTATCAAAATGATCCAGAAATTTTGGCAATGACCAAATTAGTCAGGTAGACTGCAATGCAGAAATATTGAATTAATTTCTTTGAAGCATCATTTTATTTATGCTGTTGTTGTTTCTAGAGCTTACCAAGATCAAGATGTTGTTGAATTCCAGAAGATCATAGAAGAAGATCATGCGTATATTATGACTGACGAATTTATTTGCGAACGTCTTCAAGATTTATTGCGTAACGTTCGCACCAAAGTGCTTATTCAAACAATAAAACCATACACTCAAATTCGACTCAAGCAGGTGGCCGACACTCTGCGCATGGAAGAGGCGGATGTAGTCGAACTACTTGCCAAGTGCATTTTAGATAAAGAATTTCAAGGAAAATTGGACTGCAAAAATGGATTGCTCGTTATTGAGAAAGAAAATACCGCCGATTCTGCCTATTGTCGAGCAATTGATTCACTGTTGGACAGTTTGTCGAAATTTTCCGAAAAATCAATGGAACAACTGATATGAACAAATTACCACGCCAAGATTTTATTATTTTAATGGTCTGTTAGTCGGCTAGTAGATTTATTTAAAAAATAAACGAATAGTGATTGCATTTTTGTTTGTATTTAGGAAACGTTTTATCATTTTTTATCTTTGCAAATGCAACTTTTCTGTTCTTCAAGTTTTGGCATGTTTGCTTTAATTGCTCGAAATGCATGACTCTTGCGCATAAAGTTTTCTTCAGTATTTAAAATGTACCGTTAACTTATCTTAACGATACGGTAACTGCATCATCAATTTTTCAGCGTTATAATTTTTTGATATAAATGATAATCAAGGTTTTATAATTTTTACAGTACGCCATTATACGATATCTTCTGTTTATTCAAGCACTCTCCAGCCGTGCGTATTTACTGCCTTTGTTTGAATTTAGTTCAGTTGCTTTGCTGGGACCACAATGTCTTTCGCTCTCTTTGACTTTTTGAACGCTTACAAAGATCGTGTAAGTTTCTACTTTGTAGCTAATCAGCTTAAATTATTTTCATTATTTAACAATCTTATTGCGTAATCTGAAAACACACGTAATCTTTGTTTATTTGTTGACTTTTACATCAGAATGCATGCTGAAATGTGTTAAGTATTTTACTAAGAAATACTTTTATATAATTTACATCAGTTTACTGTACAATAAAATTTAGGTGCGTTTAGAAGGAATATGCCAGTGTGTGTGTGTGTTTGCACTTTATTCAAAAGAATAAAAAAATATTTAACACTGCTTATTTTTAACAATTTGAAATTTGATTATAATCATGGGTGTGGATAATTGCAGACATTTCGTCCAAAGAAGCGTTTTGTTCCCGGCTCTGTGCGTTATAAATTGCACAAATATGCCCAGGCGAGCTTGCATTCAGGGTTGGACTTTCGAGATGCGGTTCAGTTGCCTCCAAATGAAGATGTGAACGATTGGATTGCTGTTCACGGTCAGCAGCTAAAACTTTTTCTCATATTTCAAACGTTGGTTACAGTTTCTCTGTTTTGTAGTTGTTGACTTTTTCAATCGAATTAACCTCCTTTATGGTACAATTAGTGAATATTGCAATGAAAATACGTGCCCTTTCATGAGTGGAGGACAAAAGTCGCAGAATGCTTTATTTAAAAATAAACATGCATGTTTTATTGTTCAATTGCTTTTCAGATATGAATATTTGTGGCAGGATGACGATCAGTATAAAAAACCAACTCGTCTTCCGGCTCCAGTTTACATAAGTCATTTGATGGATTGGATAGAAGACAAAATTAATGACCAGAATTGTTTTCCTGTTGATCCAAGTAGGCATGACGACCAACTGTTTTATGAATATTTTACCAAATTTGCATTGTGCTTACATTTTAGGCGTCCCGTTTCCTAGTAATTTTCGGAAATTATGCAGCAAAATATTGACACGGTTGTTTCGTGTTTTTGTCCACGTTTACATTCATCACTTTGAACGGTTGATTCAAATTGGAGGCGTAGGAGTTGTTTTTTATCTTTATTTTTGTACTTTCATTAATTTTTTTTTAATTAAGGAAGCACATGTGAATACATGTTACAAGCATTTCTATTATTTTGTCACTGAATACAGACTGGTAAGCCAGAAAGAATTAGACGCACTGGTAAGTGAAGTGTAATTTTTACTTTTCTTCACTTAGCATTTTCGTACAGCATTCTTTTTTTTTCTATAGAAAGATTTAACTCGAAAATTGATTCCTTTAAAATCAGGTAAAGATTGATAACAAATGCAATAATGGAAGCAAAGTAAATTTTGTACATGGATGTTCTTCGTCTAGTCAATGATTTTTCTGTTGTCTGTTTTTGTTACGGTGTGATTTCATTGTGCTGTTGTTAAAATTATCTGTTTTCATGGTTTCAATTTAAAACTTGTTCATTCTCGATTTATTTATTTTCAGAAATAATAAATTATCTTTTTTATTTAGTTGTTGGGCAAAATAATTACAATTACTTTTGATATCCTTATTCTTTTTCTCAGTTCAATTGAATTGATGGTATGAATGGAGAGAATATTCGTTGATGAACAGTGAAAGCATTTTCAAATTTTATCTCTATTTACATTGACATATAGGCCGTTGGCCGATTCGATTTTGCTGCTCAGTATTTATACCATCAGTATGCTTTTCACCGTTGTATTTAAATGCAACTGACGACGCGTTTACTTTCCCATAAAAGTTACAACAGGTAAACAATTTGTTGTGTACAAAATGGAACCAGAACAACAACCATTTGTAAAAGTCTTTCAAAGATACCGTTCCATTTTCAATGGCAAAGCAAATTCAGGTTAGTATTATTGACAAAGGTATGTTTTCTTAATTGTGTTGTTGTTTGTTAACTAAGAGAAGCTTGATCAGTGTTGGTTGATTTGTTGATATCATTTTTGACAGACGTCGAAGAATGATGCTTCAAGTGAGTGGTATGTTTGAGTTTCTGAGTATTTAATTTCGAATTTTGTTTCTCTTTGAAAAAATTTCGATTTTCACATTTCAACCTGATTTCAGCAGCTTCACCAATACGCTTTGCTATTATTAGTATGAATATTGGCATTTTTGATATTGAATAGGCTAGTTTGAGATGGTTTTCCTGTTTTCTTTTGCTAATTTGATGATGAATCTTCAACGTCATGCAAAGCACGTTCAGCGTGACGAAAAGGCAAAATTTCAAATGTCTCTTCCGTCATGCTTGATTTGTTTGCGAAATTTCACATGTGATGACAAGAAGTGATTGAGACTTTCATTTTCACTTCTTCAAAATTGAATTGACACGCAGAATAATAATAATAATAATAATAATAATTCCACTGATGAGAAGAGAAAATTAATTAGCATTTGTTCACAAAAGAATTTGAAACATTTTTTCAATTTTCCACTCAGAAAAGCATCAACTGGCGTGCATAACTGGAACATTTCAAAGCACATGCTGATTCATATGTTTATTTCTTTTTTTTCGTAGGATTGGAATTTATCAATTTTGAACCATTTATTCAATTTTATAGGAGTTTGTTTTTAATGAACAGTTCCCTAATTTATACAATAGCCATTGACTGTTATCATGATGATGATGATTGAAATTTTTGCCCAATAGTTTGTTCTGAACTGAACCGAATATCTAATTAATAACGTTTAACATGTTAAATTCAATTAAATATATAAACAACATTCACATAAATATTTTTTGCAGAAGATAAAAATGAAGAACAGTATTTAATTTGAAAACAAGTAGGTTCAAATTTTTTGTAACCTAAAATTTGTATACTGTAAAAGCGGGAGAAAACTAACTGTCCAGCGTCCTGTTTGGAATGTCATTTCCAACTATTTCGTCGAGTTCTTTTTACGGTCAACGACCCAAAGCATCATCCAGTGGCTTGTTGCAGCGCATTGAAGATAATGTAAAAAAGTTCAAAGAGCATCCACTTGTATCTCCGCGTCGGTGGTCGTTGCACGATGACAAATATTGTTGGAAAATATTTCGTCGTCAAAACGAAGCTCTCACTTATTTGAAATCATGCTCCAGTAGTGAACCGTTGAAATTGTTTTGTTTCGAATCCATTTCTATGCCTGCAGGCTGTCGTACATTTCTCGTCTCAACTGTTAGTCATTTTTGGAATGTGTACAAGAACCTTCCTAAATTCGGGCGTCACTGTTACGAGGTGATTCGTGAAGCTACCCGCTGTCGATTGTACTTTGATTTGGAATTCTATTTCAACTCCAATCCAAACCACAATGGCGAGCACTGTGTTCAAATGTGAGTGCAATTGTGAAAATTTGTTTTTATTCTTTATAATAATCTATTTCACACGATAAATTAATGCTTACGTTGAAATTATGAAAATTAAGCTCTGAAACCTTTCAAATATACATATATGTGTATATTATTTTTTTTAATTTTTGAAATAATACTTGATTTCTGCGTATCAGTGATGAATATACAGTATGTCTACTTGTACTGTCAAAGAGAATAATGATAATCACGTTTAATTGTGTTTTTTAATTTATTTTCTGTAAAGTTGAAATTAATTTATTTCAATTTTAGGTTTGTTTCTTTTTTATGTGAAAGAATTCACGAATTGTTTGGCATTGAATGTACATATAGTTGTATAGTGGATTTGGATGCCAGTACGGAAAAGAAGTTCAGTCGTCATTTGATAGTGCATTTGGCCGAAAATGCGGTATTTGATGACAATTTGAGTGTCGGCAATTTTGTGAAAGATCTCTGCGCCCGTTTGAAATCCATGTCCATGGAAGAACGTCGTGATCGTTCTCTGGAACAGTTGTTCGTAATCAACAACGACGGTCAGGAGACGTTGATCTGCGATCTGGGCGTTTATACGAGAAATCGAAATTTCCGTCTCTTCCTGTCCAGCAAGATGAATCAAAAAAATCCACTGAAATTGGCCAAAGCTTGCCAATTTTACACAGCTCGTGGGATTGAGGCGTCGGAGCAAGTGGTCTTTTTCGATTCTTTGATTGAAGTGCTTGACGAAAAAGAGGCAAACGTGCTTGCTTGCACTAATGACAACTTTGCACACTTTGTGAAGCATGTGACACAGCATTCTGAAAAATCGACGCTGAAAAATCAAGGCGGTATATTGGAAGGCTGCAACGAACGATCACCGTTTCCACAAATAGACTTCTTTTTTGAAGATTATTTGCAACGGCAGAATCCAGCCGCGGCGGTGCGTAGTTGGATTTATTTCAAAAATTGCCAACAGCTATTATTAGCTGTCAATCGTCAATTTCGCTATTGTCATCGTATTGGCCGAGAGCATCGTCGCAATCACATTATGTATATGGTCGATTTGAAAAGGGCCGTCTTTTACCAGAAATGCTTCGATCCGGATTGTCAAGCGGTCAATTATCGTTCCAATGATTTTTTGCTTCCTGACAAAGTGGCCCAAAGCATTCGACAGACGCTTGAATCACAAGAGCAGCAGCAAAATGCAAAGCCCACCGCAAGCATTGCGTCAAGCGGATCTCATTGGACTTTGTTGAACGAGAGCACCACTGATGATGAATTACTGGCTTTGATCGCTCAATACGAACGTAATTTCCAACATATTCAACACGAATGTGCACACTGAATGTTTGTTTGAAATGCATTTCAACAAACGATTTCGAATTTGCATTTCAAAATATTCCAATTTCGTAGTAAGTTGAAATTGCAATTGATTATTTTATCATTTGTGCATTGTTTGCAATAGTCGAAAGTGAAAATGAGAAATATTATATATTTGTTGTAATTCTTTTTCAGTGCTTACCAACCTATGCATAATATGCAGTAAGTATTTCATATTCGGTATTTTGTTGGATTTACTTGCAAAAGTCATTGTCATATTTTCATTGTCATATGTAAATATAAATAGGCAGTATAAATTGAGAACAAATGCGTAGTTACTTTACCCCTAAATAAAACATTAATATGTAAATATAGGAATAAAAATAGTGCACTTCAATACTTAAGGTAATTAGCAATTTTCTGTATATATATATATATATGTGTGTTTGTGTCTGTTGCTTATAATTTTGTTTCAGAGTATGTAATTACGCTGTTGGAACTTGGCGTCGCAATTTTATACTGTAAACTTTGCATGTTTAA
The DNA here is from genome assembly GCA_001447755.1 of Trichinella papuae. Taxonomy (NCBI): domain Eukaryota; kingdom Metazoa; phylum Nematoda; class Enoplea; order Trichinellida; family Trichinellidae; genus Trichinella; species Trichinella papuae. Next base: position 186,889 of record JYDO01000076.1, read on the forward strand.
ACGCATGCACACTACAACAATAGTTTAACGAAGTGAAAATAAAAAATCAAAAGTTAAACTGAAGTTCTCTCCACCATCCAACAGTGGCGTTCGCTGGCTTTTACAGTAAGCGTAAAACAGCATTGAAGTTATCCGACAACATTGATAGTATTACAATAAGCAATTGGCCAACAGAACACCCATACATGAGCCTGAATCAAGACACTTTGGCAACTTTTCTTCTTTGATCAACTGCATAACAAGGAAGCAGAATTCCAATTATCCAATACGAGTGACTTTTTTCCTTAACGCCATGATCAACAGCCGCTGCTCGTCCTGCAATTAGAAACATTTCCATTTCAACAGATCGTTCACAACATTTAAATTGTTCAAAAGTAACGACTGTGGAAAATTTACAACTTTTACATTTTGACAGTTTTTGCGCTTTAAAAATGCCGCGTATTCTTGTTTGTTGCTTGAATTTTGACATTTTATAAATCTACCTGTTACAAGTCACATGATGTCACCTTCAATCACAAACAATGACAGAAACAATATCACAACACTAGACATGCACTTCTATCCTCCTCTCTCATACTTCAAGCTTTTCGTTCACGTTATGTTAATGTAATTCATAATTAAAAATACAACAACACATGGTATATTAATTGCCAAATCAATGAGAAGAAGGTCAAAAAGTAATAGACTAATCGGAGAAAAGCAAAAGTATCCATGTTTTAAATATTTCATTTCAATGATGTGCGATTAATGGTAGCAAGCGCGTAACTAAGTGCAAGTGAAAGAAACTGTATTCAGGTAAAAATTTAATGTAAAAACTTGTTCTCTTCATGTTTGGCCTGAACATTTGTATATTTATGTATTTATGTAGGTTTCAATTGGAATATACACAAAAATTGAGGTACTTTTTATGCAGAATTCTCAATTATATATCGTTGAACATTGAAGTTTTTAAAGAAAAACAATTCATATTTCAATTTATTATTTTGCTCAGCCGCCCAGCATTAACTGTAGAATACGTTTAGTTTTTCAATTTTTATTTGCTCATGGCGTTGAATTTCATTCTGAACAGAACAAGTCAAATATCACTAAGCGCTTAGTGCTTTTCATTGTACAATACCGCAATATGCCGTTTTTCACAAATAAATTATATAATTTTTTTTATCACTTTATATTATTATTCAAATTTTACTTCATCGAAGACATTAGCTAAATTATAATTTGTGTCTAGCTAATTTTCTTTTTCAGCTCGCGAAGTTAGCGTGCTTATATTTTTGTGAATTCCATTTATGTATGTCATTTTTGAATTTTGAAATTTCAAATTCAGACACGCTGAGGCGTGTTTTGACTAAGTCAATTTTTTGTTATGGCGTTTTCTATCAGATAGTTTATATTTTGACTGCATTTCAAATGTCAAGGTCATTTCTGAATTTTCAAATAACTGTCATTAGTTTACTTTGTCACTCTATTTGAATTGCTTTTTCAAATCATTACTTTTTCTGTCTTCTTCAACAAGTCATCATTTAATATAAAATCAGTAAGCATTTTATTTCTTGTATTTATATTATTTCTAGTATTTAAAATATGCTTAGTAATGAAGATGAAATGAGTGTTTCCGTAATGAGAAATGTTCTTATGTTTGGCAAAGCTGCAATTAAATTTTTTCCTCAAACAAAGCGCATTAGCCAATTAAATGAAACGCAATTTAAAATATAGCATTGGTGCTATTTATCAGTAGAAATGAATGAAATAAAAATTTGCATGCGAGTTCATTTGCTTCATTGCTCTATTGGAAATAATTTTAGTATGAGGGCGTCCGTGTATGAAAGCACACTGTTTTCATGGGAAATTGACTGAAGACCACCAACATTAAGCGCCAAACAATTCAATTGCTTCTTATTCATTATTATTTTTGGGAATAATTTCTGAAAAATAATTTTTCAATCAACATCGAAACAGCATGAGCATCAACAACGAGAAGACGGCGCATTTAGCAGTAAGTGCCAATTTTTTTTCACTTTTATGTCGTAATCACTTAACAATGCAATTGAGAATCGATATTGAGCATAATTGTTCAATATATTCTCTATGAAGAATTCTCAACATGAGATGATCGGTGAGTTAATAAACGTCAAATTTCCGTAGAATTAAGTTTGATGGAATACACGCATTGTTTATCAGTTATTAAAATATGATCTTCCGTAAATCACCTTTGACCATAAACAAGCTTTTGTATCCAAATTGCTCACTTAAAATTAGCTTCATTTGAAAACTACTTGTTTTTCTGACTTAAGAAAATTTTCAGATATGCGTTTGTCTAAGTCAATTCTTTGTTATGGCGTTTTCCGTCAGATAGTTTATATTTTGACTGAATTTCAAATAACAAGGTAATTTCTTTTTTTTTCAAATAGTACTCATTAGGTGAATTTAACAGTGCATTTCCTCTGTTCATATTATATTGCGGCATAGATTAGAATTAATCTTCAGCAAGACGAAGTTCTAACGCACTCAAACCGGTTTCTAACGCTGCACTATGCAAATAACGATCGCCATAAAGGTGCCTTATCATCAGTAAG
>JYDO01000077.1:0-187811 GCA_001447755.1 Trichinella papuae
ATCTGATCAATCACAGGCACGGCTTTTTCCAATGTTCAGTTTCTTTGACCATTGCTATCGTGATTAATGAAATATTATTTACTGGAAATAAAAGTGAATTCTACGCCAAAATATGCCAAACAAACCGGAAACACGCTTGCTAATATAAATCGCATTGTAATTTAAATTGAAAATGTGAAGCGATTGCTGTTCACCATTCATTATGCAAGCGAAATGAATATTGTTAGCATAGCAGTTGATGAAAAAATGTCTACGACACTGCGTGTTCCCAGACCGTCTCCGATTCTGGTACTGACGACAGCCCAACGTTGCTTAACTTCGCAGATCGGGCGGGATGCGGTGCTTTCAACGTGGTATGATCGTAGACATTTTCCATATTCATCAACATTCCCTTTAAGCCGATGTGAGTCGAAAATATGATTTTTATTTCATCTGGATTTTTTTCCCTGATTCCCTACAACTGCTTTACAAAAACTTTTCTGCTTCTCAATTTCTATTTGTTCTCTTGATTGCCAAAGCAATTACAGCCAAATAAAGCCCAACAAAGCGATCACTTTAAACGTTGATCACGAGCAGAGCAAAATTTCACATTCAACAGCAAGAAATGGCAATTTATTAAAATGAACAAGTGGAAAATTATCAATCACAAATAAATAAAGCCAATTCTGTTGCGAATTTCAATTGTACAATGTTGGCGCTTTGAACGGAGCAAGCAGACAAACAAATGGCTAAAATTGTGAAAAATTAATTTTACACTTTGTTCAAATTTACTAGCATGTTTTTTTAATTGACTGAATATGACAAATTATCGTATTACAATCAACGTGTAACTGAAAATAGTGGTGTACAAGGTTCATCTTCATCACAATATTTTAGTATTGTAATATAAAAATAATTTAACTTTTGTAAATTGCTAAACTTTGTAAAACTGATTATTTACAAATATTTTAAAAAACTGCTTGTACAGTTAGAACAATTTTGTCAATGAAACATTCAATATTGCAGCTATTCACAGTTTTGCATTAGCTAATGAAATGCTGAACTGCAAAAGTCAATAAAAATTTTCGCAAATGACCTTAAAGCAATAAAAAAAATAATAAAGCCAGCAAAAATCTTCCCTCGCTGATCAGATAACGGAATGAAATATTTGTTATAGAATAGAGTGAAAAGAATTTCAATTTTAACTTGTATTCGTGTTAGATAATATAATTAACTGAATAAACTTTATTACCAATAAAGCAATAACCAAAAAACAAAAAATGTTTTCCATATACGCAGCAATTGATGCAGAATGTAAAGAAAATTACAATTTTCGTTTAAACGAAGCATCTTTGTAAAAAATTTCTTCTATTTGTTGAAAAATTTGTTCTGGATCTTTGGAGCTATCAACTTTTCTTACTAAATTCAACGTCGCAAAGTGCTGAATTATCGGCATGCTACTTTCCTGATAAGTTTTGATGCGTTTTTTCAAACTTTCATTATTGTCATCGTCGCGTCCTTGATTTCGACTCAAACATCTCTTTATGCAAACATCCATGCCGCATTCCAAATAAAGAACGAATTGCAATTTCGTGTGCGCAGCCAACGTTTCACACCAACCGTCTAAATTATTTTTATTTCTAGGAAAACCATCAATCAAAAATCCTGGTGCTTCGCTATTATCGTTCATAGCTTTTTCAATCAGTTTACAAGTCACTTCTACAGGAACAATTGTTCCTTCTTTAATGTGCTGTTCAATTAGCTTTGAATATGGTGAATCTGGACGATTCTGTTCAGCACGTAAAAGATCGCCAGCGCTGAGGTGAACAAGACCGTAATTTTCGACTATTTTTCTACATTGTGTGCCTTTGCCACAGCCAGGTGGTCCTAGTACAAAAACGACCTTTGCCATAAAACTGGGCGAAGTTGAATTTCTATTATCTAAAGAAAAGTGTGCCACAAATGCATGATTACGTTTTGAAATTTCAGCATACTAGCAATTCAGAAAAAAGCATTTTAAAATTAACAAACATTGGAACTGTTTAGGCCAAAAATATTTATATGTTTATAATTTGAAGATAATATATTTTAAAAAAGTAAATGTATTGAACAACATGTTATTATTACGTGTAAAGAAGTTACAAGCAATGAAAACATTTATCATACAAAAGAATGTAAAAATCAACAATCATAATTACAATCATGCTCACATTTTATAAACTGATGCCTTCCAAAGAGATGAGTGAATGTTACAAAATCTTTTCAAATTATAAACTTCAGGAAACAAAAATAATGTGTCAGTTTTCATTTTCCCATTATTTGCAATGCTACAGTATCAAACAAAAGCTTGGAAATACAGGTATTAATAAATGATTATAAACTGTGTAGTTAATTTAGATAATCTACAGGTTATTACGAATTGACGTTAAAGAGCAATTTCATTTTATTCATTCATAATTAAATTTCAATTAATATTTCTAACAGCATAAATTTATTAGTTGTTGTTGAGCACAGGCTGAATGATATTCTTGCATACTGTTTTCGAATAAAACAATTTCGGCTTCAGCAATCTTCGAGTTGGCAGTTAAATATGCGTCGCACCACGACGAAAACCTTTGCAAAACGTTCAAAGAAAAGTTTGAAATATAAATCATATTAAACTTTAATATAGCCATTGCGAGCTGTGTAATGTAACACAAAGTTTTGATAGTGTTGCACAAAATACGATGCAAAACAAAACACAAATAAAGCATTAACAAATCAAATTTACAGTTCAAATTCAGTACAGAGTATCAAAGTTAAAAAAAATGATGACACCCTAGAAATTAATAGTATTACGAAATTAAAAAAGGATGAGTGTATGATAATTAAAGGAGACCCGTTATTTGTAAAACTTTTAATAATAAATGCAAAAGTTCACCTTCATGCAGGTTTTTTAGGTGCTGGTTCACTTGGTTGACGCGTTTTTTCTCTAGTCCTTTTAGCAAAACTATTCGGCTTTACACAATAATTTGGATCAACCATTAAAACTCCTTCGGGTGGCATCGGGTTTGAGCTTTCCTGGGCATTGAGTTTTCGGGAATTGACTTCTTCGATAATGTTAAGTAGAGAATTAGGCATTCTCTCAATAACATGTTCTGAAAGAGTGCGAGCTATACGCACATCAGAAGCCGTAATAACGCTATTTCCAGCCATGTCTGATGCTATAGTAGCATTTTGCAACAATATTCGAGAGAAAGTGTGAGCGTATTCTAAAAGAAGCTGAACAACACCTTGTTCTTGCTCTTCCACGCCAAGATCCTTCAAGAGGTCTTCCAACGCTTCAACAGTGCGAGGTTTTCCTTGTGTTTGAGACATAAATAACGTTCCCTAAAACACAATTCGTTAATATCATCGAATTATCATTTTGCATCTTATCTCAACCCGTAAAACTGTGTCTAAATATTTAAATAAAACTAACTTAAAATTGCTACAATATCCTTAAAAAATCATTTATTTAAATCAAAGTTTTATTCAACAACTGAGTGAAATCCCTTTGCAATTTTCAAAAATCATTTTCATCATATTTAGTCACACATTAACGCTTAACGCATGAACTTTCAGCCACTAAAAACAAATTATTTTATACATTTTACATAATCAACAATAGTATAACTGAAAGTCATTACAATAATTAAAGATTTTCAAGGATAAACTAATAATAATAATAAATAATTGCAATAAATTGCATTAAAAACTGATTTATTTTTGAAAAATAAAGGAATAATTATTTACAAAGCATATTAATGATTTTACTGAAGGATACTTTATTTTATTTCAATTCAATCTCAATTTTATCACTTATTTGTTTCACGATTTATTCTTTTATTATTTTACAGATGAAAATAATAAAACAACAGTAAAATTTAATTAAACTAAAAATTAGTAATTTATTTTGAAAAATTTAGCCTATATTTATAATACTTATTAATTTAAAATAATTTATCAGCTTTTAAATGATTGAATTTGAATTATTAGAAAGCAATTAATTCTCTGAAGATTAATTATCTTATTATGTAAATAAACATTATTAAAAACGTTAATTTTTTAAATAACTAAACAGTTCATTTATTGAAAGTTAGGTTTGTACTTGTAGTTCAAAATGACTCACCGGTAACGTTATTATTGACTGAAAACATAACAGTTTAGTTTGTTGTTCGGAATTCCTATCGTTGTTATCTCTCTGAAAATGGTATTGAAAATTTTATTTTATTGTTACATTTTTAGTTATTTATTTGTAAAAAATACTCTTATGATATTGTCTTTATGTATTGGTAGTAATTACTTTCTAGTTAAATACATACTATATTTGCGTAATAAAGCCGTATATTGCAAAAACGGTGTTTGTTAACGTCATTTTGATGATTTTACAGTTCGAAGTTGAATTTTTAGCATATTATGCTCTGATTTATCCATAATTAGGTAGTAATTTACTACTCAGTGTATATTTCGTTCTATCATTTTTGACATAATGCTTTTAATGTGTTGGTTTTCTCTTAGAAATATGACGTGTTTTGCTTTTAATCATTAGTAATTCTAATTTTTAAGTAAGACTCTTTTAATAGAAACTCATTTACACAGTAACTGAAAAATTGACGTTAATATTTTACCTAATTACTTTGTGCAAAGTTATTATTTAACCATGTTTCTTTTGAAAATTAGTTTGTATTAATCATTTATTGTGATTATTTTGTCTTTCAGCGTGAAGTTATCAGTATTCACATTGGCCAAGCTGGTGTTCAAATTGGAAATTCATGCTGGGAACTTTATTGCTTGGAACATGGAATTCAACCTGATGGCACTTTTCCACTTGACAAGGCTGCGAATTTGGCAGATGATTCATTCACTACTTTTTTTAGTGAAGCTGGGTCTGGTCGACATGTTCCTAGAGCAATATTTGTTGATTTAGAACCAAGTGTTATTGGTAAATTGTCGAGTTGTTTTTTTTTAATCTTTTTTTTTTTACTGTATGCATTTTAGATGAAGTACGAGTCGGTGCGTATAGACGCTTGTTTCATCCTGAGCAGTTGATTACTGGGAAGGAGGATGCTGCCAACAATTATGCCCGAGGCCATTATACAATTGGGAAGGAAATTATAGAATTAGTATTAGACCGCGTTCGAAGACTTGCGGAAAACTGCACTGGTTTACAAGGTTTTTTGATTTTCCACTCTTTTGGTGGAGGAACAGGTAGTGGTTTCACATCTTTGCTTATGGAACGACTTTCTGTTGATTATGGAAAGAAAAGCAAACTTGAATTTGCTGTTTACCCTGCACCACAAGTAAACATTAGAAAATTGTTTTACACATATTTACATTATTGTTTAGGTTTCTACTGCTGTTGTGGAACCGTATAATTCAATTCTGACTACCCATACTACTTTAGAGCATTCCGACTGTGCATTTATGGTCGATAATGAAGCAATATATGACATTTGCCGGTAAATGTGAACGTTTAGTTCAATTTTTTATTTAATAAGAAAGTTTAGGCGCAATTTGGACATCGATCGGCCAATGTATCAAAATTTAAATCGACTGATTGGTCAGATTGTATCGTCAATTACTGCGTCATTGCGATTTGATGGTGCCCTAAATGTCGATTTAACAGAATTTCAAACTAATTTAGTACCATATCCAAGAATTCATTTTCCGCTGGTCACATATGCACCGGTGATTTCTGCTGAAAAAGCTTATCACGAACAATTGAGCGTGGCGGATATTACTAATCAGTGCTTTGATCCGGCTAATCAAATGGTGAAATGCGATCCAAGACATGGAAAGTATATGGCCGTTTGTCTTTTATATCGTGGTGATGTTGTGCCGAAGGATGTGAACATGGCAATTTCTCATATAAAAACAAAACGAAGCATTCAATTTGTGGATTGGTGTCCAACTGGATTCAAGGTAAACAGGGTTTCTTGATTTTTTGCATCTTTATAGAATACCACTTTAATAAGGCTGTCATATTTTTAAATTCAAACATTTAAAATTTTTTTATGATTATTTATTAAGGTTGGAATTAATTATCAACCACCTACAGTTGTGCCAGGAGGTGATCTTTCCAAGGTCCCTAGAGCTCTTTGCATGTTATCTAACACAACAGCAATTTCTGAAGCATGGGCGAGATTAAATCATAAATTTGATTTGATGTATGCCAAACGAGCATTTGTTCATTGGTATGTTGGTGAAGGTATGGAAGAAGGGGAATTTACAGAAGCTAGAGAAGATTTGGCAGCTCTGGAAAAAGATTATGAAGAAGTATAATTATGATACGAAGAATATTCGTTTTATTAATAATTTTGCTTTAAGGTTGGTCTGGACAGTCCAGAAAATGACGGAGAAGACGAATATTGAATAAATAAAATTTATATTTAGCTGATTGGCGTGCAATATTATATTCAAAAACCTATATAGCAAATGCAGTAGAAATTTCTTGTTAAAACAGTTTCTGCTTTTAAATGTGATTTTAGTCATATATTGATAAACGTTAGTATATTTCATTCTGACTTTATTTTTTTCATCTCGTATTGCGCTTAACGAATGTATAAGTGCGTGCATACAAAATTTATGCATATGTAGCTACACGTGATTTAATAAATGATATTTTATTTTTTATGTTGAAAGTAAAATTGTGCAGTTAATTTATTCAATTACAAACACGCCAATAGTTTGAATAAAAATAAAATAATTTTAATAAAAATTCAGGTTACTGTTGATAAAGTGCATTTCATTAATAATGTGAAATGTAAATTAGGTTAGAAATTTATTCCTGATTTTCATTAATGTATTGTAAACTGCCGTTCTGTATTTGTATAAATTATATTTTATTAATTCACTGATAAACTATTTGCAAGTTTTTACACTATCAGTATATTATAATAACATTATGGTGTAGCGCAAACAGATAAATGTTTACTTGTAAAATAAGTTTATTTTTGTGAAATGAAATTAGTTTTCAGGTTGACGATTTATACAAACTTCAGATATTGTTTTGCAATATATACCTGCCGTTGACTAATTTGTTTTATGTTTAAAACGTTGTAACAGTAATGTGGTACTTTAATTTTCATTTCATACAGTATTCCTTCTTTTTATAGAAAAATATTTTGAGATGGCAGTCGATAATATGTATATTCATGTTTTTGATATTTTTTATTAAAATTTTTAGTACCAGTAATGAATAATATGAGATGAAATTATTTTTTTAATTCTCATTTTATATATATTTCAGTTAAAGTTTACGAAATGGCAAACCGTTTTGTTACCGGTTTAATGCGTTCGCTTATACCAAATTTCAAAAAAATTTGTAACAGACAGTTTATTACGATTTCTACTGGAAGAATATTTCAACCTATATCATGTGGTAATGGTTCTTCAAGATTTTTTTCATCGAAAGGTAGAAACCTTTTCCTCATTTATTCCAAATTTTAAACTTTACGATATATTGTAGTCGATTCCATGCTATCAGAATTTCTGAAAGATGAAATTGAAGCGGAAAAGAAAATTGCAAAGCAACAACTACCAACCGGGCAGGTTCCAGCAATTACCGGATTTCAGTTAACATCAAATGAAGACGAAATTACTTTGAACAAAACATTTGGCTCAGAAAAGTGACTGGCTGATTTTGTTTTGTCGAAAACTAAAGAACTTTAATTTTTAGAATATCAGTTAAATTTCACGTTAGCCATTCAGTAGATACAGCACCAGATTTCGATAGCAATGAGTCTCCAGAACAACAAAAAGGACCCAGTGTATGTAACTAAGGATTTGTTTATTTGATTATTTATTGCAGTTTTATTTTTTAGGTCATTTCGAAGCCATCTTTTACAGTATCCATAGAGAAAGAGAATCAGAAGTTGGTATTTGAATGCGCATTTATCGAACAATATGAAGATGATGTTGAAACAAATCAACCAAACGATGATACCAGTATCTTTAAATGTGGTTATTTAGTGAATTATATGCATTCAATTTGCATTCCATTGTAGCTGATCTTTTCAACATCGAAGAAATTTACATGTATAGCGGTGAGGCAACAGATAACATCTATTCAGTGCGTGGCGACATAATTGATGGTGTAGGTTTAAGCACCGTTTTAAGCTGGGCTTTAATCTGCTTTTAGTTATTTATTATTTATTTGTATTTGAGAATTTAGTAGATGAATTTGAAACTAGCAGTGCAAGTTTTGAAATGTTTTAGGGTCTGTACGATCATTTGATGACGTATTTGGAAGAACGTGGCATTGATCACAACTTTGCGGAGCAGCTTATCAAGTTTTCAACACATTATGAGCATGCGCAGTACGTTGCGCTTCTGCAGAGAATACGAGAATTTGTCGGGCGTTGAATTGCATCGCTGTTTGAGCAAATGAAATAAATTATTTGAGTGAAAAACGTTGTATTCATGAAAAGTAATACATTTACAAAATCTGTTTTCAATTCTTTTTTCATTTTTGCGTATAAGTAACCGAAAATTTTAAAAATTTAACAGCACAAAAATCAATTTTAATCAATTACAAAGCAAATGTGCAGTCAAATTTGACTTGACATTTTGTTAAAAATAAATTACCAGTAGGAAGTAGTGATGATGAAGTTCCGAAAGCTGTAGTACTGTAATTGAATTACTTATACTAAAATGTACCATGACTAATATATACCAATGAATTATTCTAATTTATCTCATACTGAGAAATAAAGAGAGAGAGAGAAATACGTATAACAAAATAAAGCAAGAGTTTCTCTGTACCTGAAAATCAGTCTCATCTGCAACGGACTACCGAAGACGGAGCACCAGCCCGTGTATATCATATTCAACTATCACCGAGCGAACGTTATCCCCCTTTTTGTCGTCCCCTTGGAGCGAGCCGAGCAATCGCCGCCAGTTAAGGGCGCCATGGGTGGTCAAGCGGTATGCCGCGACCCGGAGGCATGATATATATAAGGCAGCTACCGTCCACCGGTGATCAGTAGAGAGCAAAGTGAAGCTGTGAGCAGCGTGTTCGCATGTATGGTTTTGTGCTACTGTGTTGTAATGCCGTTATGAATAAAAGCTGTGTATCGGACCTGGAGTATGACGAGACGTTGGAAAGAACAGCGTGGCGTGGTCGGAGAACTGCTAGAGAACGATGCCGTCGAGGGAAGTCGCGACGGTTCGGAATCCATGGAACAGGCCGGCTTGGGCGGCGCGTTACACATCATTTAACAGGTAAGCAGTGATATTTTTTTTTTGTTTTACACAAGTAATTGTTTGATAGTACTGCTGAGTAATTTTTTAATATAAATAGATTTAACCCTCTGATTGATTGTTGGCGCTATGAGCGTTTTCTACTCTTGGGGTCAAATTGACATCACAACAGAAAAACGTAAAAAAGCCCTAATGATCTAAATTTATTGTAAATGTTTTTCATCAGATGATATTAGGTTAGTTTTACAATTTTTAAATCAAAAATTAATTAAAATAATTTTAAAGTCTTTACGCGGTGAAAAATGCAACAAAACAGCCTTCGTAACTGTGTTGATGATTTACGTTTATTTTGACGTGCTGGGTTTATTATAGAAATTTTCACAAAGTCAAAGACAGTTATCACTGCGGCAAAATGTTACACATTTGCTGCAACAACAAGTGCTGATTTTCTTGTCTTCTTACTGTCACCAAAAGCTAATCTTTTTCTGACATCTCTCCTGCATTTCATTCATACTGTAACGAGCTGCTACTGCCAGCGTGTCGTGTATCGCCGACGCGCGTTACCGCATTTAATTTGCGGTAGTCAACGCAAAACCGAATGGAGGCATGTTTTTTTCTTCACTAGCACTACGAAGGAGCTCCACGACCCGCTGGCAGGTTCGATCACGCTTGCCTTCACCATTTCCTTTGCCACCTCAGCCACCACGGTAGTAGTCAGACTCATTGACCAGTGCGCTCAGCAAGTTGGCTCAACACGCGCCCAATGCCGAAGTCCTGCATAATCTCCCTCCTTATTGCTACCTGGGAACCATCCTTTATGGTAATTTCCGAATTTTTCACATCTTTTGGCATTTGTTTTTTCATTACTTGATAATCGAAGTTAACCTGTGTGTTTGTTATTGTAACGCCCGACGCAATGAACACATTATTTAACTTAAAGTTTGATTTTAAGGATCGCCTGGACCCGACGGTCGTATCCATTGATGGCTTGGCCTCACTTTTACATGTTCGAAGCGGCACAATTTTTGAAATCTGACGCTGCTGATGGAATGTGGCAGGTGAACCCTACGCCGTCAACGGCGCGTCCCTCGACCGTTTGATCTCACCGCTACCATTTATTATGAGGGGCCGTTTTTCTCCATCCAACACCTGGACCACCGTCAAGATGACATGATCAAAGGCCAGAAACCAGGATAAAAGGCAGCGATCTGAATAGCAGAGTCAGTCAGAGTGTTTTTTGCTTCATCGTGTGTAGCGCTGTCCTGCAGGTGTGTAGTATATTTATCTGCTGTTATTATTCAGTGAATAGTCGTATTTTGTGTTAGATTCCTGTCCTTGACACGTAGTTCCTAAGACACGCTCATCAACAACGGAGCGGGCAGACGATGAGAAAGCATAGTTGGAAGAAAATGGCCGGCACGTTACATTATGAATAGCTGAAATTGAACGGAATTCTGTTATGGATAAACTGACAGAAGCAGGGAGCAGCTCTACTGATAATTTTTATGATGAAGATGTATCCGATTATCTGGATCAACAGTTCTGAGTTAATTGTTTCTTCAGCATCTACATCAGACGTATCATGTGAGGATGAATCACCTGAGCGGAAACGTCGGCAGTGAGTCATTTACATCGAAATCTGACCGTGTTTTGACGACAACAGTACCTTCTGCAACGCAGACACGTTCACATAATTTAGTTCGTGAGATGTCTGCAGTGCTTAGAACTGCATCGGGTATTCAATGCCCAGGAGATGCATTCAAATTGCTGATCACTCCCGCAATGGTGAACCTTATAGTGCAGAAGACAAATAAGAAAGCGGAACAAGTTCATCGGCAGTGGAATGAAAAACATCCAGATGCATTGCAATCGTGGAAGCCAACCGATGAGGAAGAAATGTACACATTCGTTGGTTTGTTGATCATTGCGGGTGTGTACAAGCCATCCGATGAATCGGTATCCGAACTTTCGTCAGACGTGAATAACAGAAGACCAATTTTTCGCTCGGTGATGTCAGAAACCAGGTTTAAAAATTTGCTACGATTCTGCCGACTTGATTACTTTGGTACCAGAGCTGCGCGGTTAAAATCTGACAAATTGTCTGCTTTTCGAGATTTTTAGAAAATATTTCAAACAAATCTGAAAAATCTCTGCAAGCCATCAGCATTTTTGACTGTTGATGAGCAGCTTGTGTAAACGCGCCGACGAAGCAAATTTCGACAGTATATGCCATGCAAATCTGGCAAATATGGGATAAAAATATTTTAATGTTGTGATGCCGAAACGTCGTACCCTTTGCCCGAAGAAATTCACGTGGGCAGACAGCCAGAGCAGAAAGCAGCAATAAATAAAGCTGATTTGGTGAAACGCTAGTGAGACCCTGGTGCGGCCGACGAAGAAATATGACGATGGATAATTTTTTCACCAGTGTACAACTGGCTGAAGATCTGTTGGCTCAGCAATAATTCTGCTTTGATCGGTAGATAGCAATGGTTAGCGGTATACCAAAACGCAACAAATGCTTAGTTTTGATGTCGACAGTACATCGTGATGATGCTATGAGGGCAGATCAGGAATCATTTCAACGGCAACTCGAAAGCGGTACTAGATCGGAAAAGTTCTAATTATGTTCGACTTTTCAAAATTCGACCTTCGGGTTCAATTGATGAAGAACTGACCCCTGATAAGGGAAAAACCAGATTGCTGAAAAAGAGGCCCAACAAATGTGGTATAAAGGTGAATGCACGAATTGGAGTATCTGGATTGCTATACGACTTCTATTTTATGAGGACAAGCTGCCGAAAGTAAAAAAAAAATACCCAGTGGTCGCCTGAACTATGACATTGTCATGAAGCTCTGTGAAACGGTACCAAAGAGTCGAAATTTTAAAATATTTTTTGAATATTATTTTACATACCTGGTACTACAGCCTACAACTGCACCTGTGATGAAAGGCATCCACACCATCGGAACCGTATGGCTGAACCGCTTGAGAAATGCGACATTGAAGAGTGAGAAAGAGTTGAAAAACGCTGGTCAGTGTGACTTCCACGTCTTCACTACTGCAGAAGAAAAGTTGTGCAAATATAAAATAATGCAGTGGTGGAAGTTTCATGCCCGTCCTTTGAAGATGAATGCAATAAAAATACGTGGGTGGAGTTGATTTGGCAGGCATGTTAAGAGCATTTTACATTATCGATCACTGAATTATAACCTAGAAGAATTTTTTTGGGACTCTGATGATTGTCGCTGTGGTAAATGGATGGCAGACATATAGAAGAGATCTTTACGCAAAAGAAGCGTAAAATTCACAATTGAAATATCAGATTCCCTCATGAAAGTGAATAAGAAATATCAAAGAAAAGGTCGTGATGGCAAATCTTTGTCATCACAAATGGAAACTAGCAGAATAAGCCTGAGAAGATCATTACCAAGCACAGTCGTCCGATTCGACCACGCTGGCCATTGACCGGAAGTTGTACAGCGGAAATGTCTTGATATGGTGCGTTTGCCAAAAAAAAATATATATCCAGAGTACGCCATGTGAAAGGCTTTTGTTTTCACAATTTATTATATTTATGCATGTGCAAGATGTATTTTTTGCACTTATGCATCAAAAATTATTTATATGCTTTAAGTACTGAAATAAAAAAGTACAAGCATCAAACATTTGTTTGATTGAACGATGAAGAAATTTTGAAAAAGCAGTAATCTTTTGGTTATAAAAACAAATTATTACTTTTGCAAATTTGCCAATGCAAGTGAAATGTAAATTAAAGCAATTCAATGAAAAACAAAGATATTTATTACATTTTTATTTGTTTATTGAAAATAAATTTTTAACTACTCTATAAAAGCATTATTTTCTCACGAAGCTAAATTTTGATGAACAAGATAAATCGAACGATTTAATTTAGAAATATATTTCTAATTCTTAGAAATATGTTAATGAAGGGTACAAACAGTGAAAAAGTGGAAATCATTTTTCAGTTTAATAAGCATTATCATTAAATACTTTAATGATGTTTCAGCTCTGCTTATTAGCTATTGAATAACCGCAATTAAAATCAAACGTTTATTATTTTTATGAGTATAGTGATCAATACGTCTTATAGTTATTATTAAACTGAGATTGGAATGAGGATAAAACATTCTGCGTTTGTGCATATATTTTCCGTTATTGGTGCTTTATGAAAAGCATTTTGTAGGCTAAATTTACTACTATTTAACGTTTACTTTTATATAACTTGACATATATTGAAGTTGTTCACATCAAAATGTAAAATTCATAAAGCATTTTTTTTAGTATTCGTGTCATATTTATGATGAAAATAGTACATGTAAATGTTTTGATTTTCTTTTTCACTTTACTTAATTTATTTAAAATATTTTGTATAGTAGTTATAAGTAAATTTTGAATGCTAGTTCATCAAGCATTAACAAAGCAGGTGTACATGATGATGATGATTCATTATTTCATCACATCTGAGAGAAAATGAAATTATGAAAAGCAGAATGAAAAATTTAGAATTAAAACTCAACAAGATTTAAATATTTTTTTTTGAAAATTAATATTTAATTTTTGATTATTTTTAATTGTATACTTCACAATAGCTATAAATATTTCGCTAGCGATAGCTTAAAATTTCGATTAGAAAATTGCAGATTGTAAAATGTCCAAAAAATGCAAGCAATAAGCTACCTTTTCTTGTAAAATAAAATTTCGTTGCTTTATTTTGATTAATTATGATTAACTGTGTTAATTTGTTATTCAAACATAAATTTAAAAAATTATTTAAAACATTTGAGAGGCGCTTGTATCTGTCATGTTCAAAGAGTCGTATTATTTGTTTTGCACTAAATTTTAAAATGATTTTTAAAATTTCAAAAAAAAAACTTCAAATATTTAAAAGGAAATATTAATTTTTATAATAAAGTTTGAACAAAACGTCTCCCTCTGTTCGTAAGAGATGTTCACCATTCAAATTTCTAAGTATCTGACTGATTGCTTGATCATGTTCTGCATTGTTGCAAGTCAAATTCCACAAATGACAACCTCTGACAACAACACTGATGCACTTTCAAGTTTGATGAACAAGTGGTAAACATTAAAAAGTTATATTTAGAAAAAAAAATATATAATCACAATTTCGTTACACAAATATAATAACACTGTAGTCTACAAAATTTGTGTGTGTATTTTGTAAAGCATCAAATTTTACATCCCAACGTTTACATACACTAAACAACTTCTTTTGAAGACATGGTAAAATATTGTCTTTCAATAAAACATTTTCTTTCAGTGAATTCACAAATGTGATGAATTCATATTATATATTATAATATCACTTTAAATTTGGCTGTATTTCAATTACATTCTGCTTAAATGCAATAAAAAAATAAAAAATGCATTGTGAATTAAAGTTCAATTTTTTCAGCAATTTAAATTTTCAGAACATTCTGAACATATATTCAAATGATAAATTTTCATTTGACAATAAATTCAATTAAATAAATGGTTTGTTAAGATAAATTTTTTACTTTGAAAATTATTACCGATCGTAATGACATTTTCGATGTTCAAGTTTTAACAATTGATGTTTATTATTGTTTGAAGAATAAAATTAAACAAAACTGCAACAACAGCGAATATTTTCCGATGCTAAATTTAGAATTTCTATTTTTAAAAAAAGCAATACTTGAAATGATGAAGTACAAATTGATTCGTGAACATTCATAATGAAAAAAAGTAGGCGGAGTCGAATGGGATGCTTTGCCGGGATGCTAGTCAAATTGACCAATCAAAGATCAGCAAATATCGATTGTTCAGACAAATTGGGTTTGGTGCAGTCATTCTTCCTAGTGACGCTTGTTCTGTTTGACACTGCTGGTGGGTTCTCTTTTCACAAGTTGAATATTCAACATGGTCGATCGTCAGGCAGTTATTAAAAATTCAGATATGTCTGAAGAAATGCAAGCGCACGCAATAGAATGTGCACAAAAAGCAATGGAAAAGTAAGCTTGATTTTTGGTTTTCTAGAAATTTCTTAATAAATTTCTGAAAAGTTCTGTGAAATTCTCTGTTTTGAACCTGTTTCTTCAGTATTATTGTTAAAAATAATTTGTTTAATTGAATCAGTAATTTTTCATCTTTTTAATAATTTAATAATAATTTAAATAGTAATAATTGCAACTGTTCATCAAGTGTGTGATTGTTCTAGTTTATCAACTCCATTTTGATACTTTTACTTTTCCTTTTTTTAAAAAGAGTTTTGAATCTTTTTAGAAGCATTTTTTAGTTTAGTTTTGGTTTTGAGTTTCTTCAATTTATATTTCATAGGTATAGATGTAGATATGCAACTTCTTGGTGATGATTTGTTGACGGCTGGTTGCGCAGCTGATGTGAAAATTCAAATTCATATATGAGAATGTTGATGATAATTTACTTCCTTTTTCTTTGCTGGCGTGTGAACGGCTGTCACTTAGAGCATGATGCTTAAATATCATTTGGCGGCATTGAGATTGTTTTGACTATTGCGGGCATGCTTTTGTTTGGTGGTGGTGGTAGTCTGTGGGTTTAATTACTTGTTTTCAAAATCACTAAAAGTGTTGTTTTAATCGAAAACAATTTCATGGTTAAAAATTTGAGCACAGCAATATAAATATATATATATATATATATATGTATGAGCTTCAGTTTTGATATTATTTCTATGGCATTTCTTTACCATTTCGCACAGATATCACTTTTTAATGTGAAATTTTTTTTTCAGTTGTAACATTGAGAAAGATATTGCATCTTACATAAAAAAAGAATTCGACAAACGCTGGAGTCCAACTTGGCATTGTGTGGTCGGTCGTAACTTTGGCTCTTATGTAACTCACGAGACGAAAAATTTTATTTATTTCTATTTGGGTCAAGTAGCAATTTTGTTATTTCGAAGTGGCTAATCGACGAAATATATCTTTCGAGTTGTGCGATTACTTCGTTGAATGACATCATCAAATAAAAATATGTAGGAAAATTGTTTTCGGGTTATTTATTTATTTATTTTCTTTGACTATCTTCTTTTACTTCATAGTATATAACTGAACAACATGAATTTTGACAACAATTCTGTTTCTTTTGTAATAGTGCAATTCGTGTGAAATGTTTAAACAAAAAATATTTTGTCGTGCTTGGAACGATGAGTAAATCTTTCAAGTTTTACTTGATAGTGTTTACTACTTTTTACTTCATCATTTCATGCAAATTATTATAAGATTGATCACTAAACCGCGCAGAACAGAAACCTCACTCAGTATGAAAGTATCATAAATGAATAATGCAAAGAAAAAGTGGTAAACTATCTAATCAGTGATAGTGAAGACTGATGCAAATCCACTTTCGGCTTAAACATGTTCGACATGACGGAAATGAAAAGCATGTAGCAAGTGACTTGCGGAACGACCTAGAAATAATTATTTACGAAAAGATTTTATTCAGAATTTACAATGAAATGTTACTTTGCATAAATTGGGAACAACACCGTGGAAAAAACCAGGAATGCCGTTGATTTTGTAAGCATTCCAAGTCAGGGACAGTATATTCAATCCTTTGGCATCTGTGTAACCATAATTTGGTAACCGGGGGCTGGAAGCCTAGTAAATAATTGAACTTGTAAATAGAACTTTTTATAAAAACAACATACAAACAATACCATAACTTTATGCCGAATAACATCGAACGGTTGGCTGGCAAAACAAGCTGCACTCACTGCTATCATGCCCCACAGGTATGATTCGCCAATTATGAATGGTTCTGCACCGCGTGCGCGCCATGGCAAACCATCACAAATATCCCAGACGGAAAACATCGTGCCGCTGAATATACAACCTCCTAAAAAAGGCATTATCAATTTTAAGAAACTATAATATTAAAAATTACATTCTCAACACTTTTTTACGTACAAATCAATGATACAAAATACCTACCAATAATAGATGGAAGTAAGCCTCTATAAAGACTAAAAAGTCCTTCAGTTTTCACCATTTTCGTAAAAACATCTGCCGTATCACGATAAAACTGTCGTTTCAACATAGATGGTTGAACAAGAAGACGAGTTTTGACCACATCCAACGGATGTGTTATCAACGTGGCTATTGTATTTCCAATACATCCAAATGTGAACAACTTTACCGCTCTTGTACCATTAGGCCTTTCGATAGGCTTCATATTTCTGAATAATAATAAATAACAAAATTCAATTGACTGCAAATTTCAAATAAAAGAAAAATGCATACTTAGTAAAATAATTAAAAATGCTGCACTGGATGGCGACGTGAGGAACAATTCTTGCCACTGAAATGGGCAAAGCTTTCACAAATCCACTTGCGCCTTCTTGTTTGTATATCCAATAAGCGCCTTTGAAAATACCCATCCTGCCACCGGGCATGCCAGATTCAGTTTGTATTTTCAAAACTGAAAACGGATGTGCAATTGTTCGTCCAATACCAGCCGCGGTACCAAAGAGAAAAAAATTCGTTGCTGGTCCAAAATGGCGATTTGCCATCTCTCGCATGTCTGAAATTCAAGACAAATGTATAATTTTCTGTTGTATAAAAATCATTTAATGCTTGCAATACAATAATACAGTAAACGATATTTAAGTTCAACTTTGAAATAACAAACTGAAAAAAAATATATACAATATTTGAATAGTGATACAATTCAAATAATTAATAAACTAGGTAGAAAACTGTACTTCATAGAAATCAAGCAGCATATTTTCAAAAGTCATAAGGTTACCATAGAAACCGTGAAGGACGATATCACAGCAAACGCTAGACAAGATGCAAATCAACAATCAATGTATCGTTCACGAAGTGTTGAAAAAGTTGAACCGCGCAAAAGTGTTACTGTAAATGAGAAGAAGAAAGCAAATTTATTGCAAGAGAAAAAGTAGCTATTGTATGGTAAGTTGGTGAAAAACATTTTCCTCCGTTCTTTTTAGAAAAAAGCATTATCGTTTGCCTGAAGTGGAGAAAACTATCCAAATCAAAACTGCCCAAAATGATTCCACTTCTCTTAATATTCACAACAGAAAAAAGAGCAAATCAAACGTAAGTTGCATTGATCACAAGTTACATTATGTCGTGTTTAAAATATTGATTCAGGTGGAAAATTATTCAAATGCAAAAATGCCATCCAACAAGCGAAAAGAGCACACCATCGATACTGTATGAAATACCTTTTTCCTTTTTAGAGGTAACTTTTATTATTATTACTTTTTTGTATTCATCTACCAGGATGATAAATCAAAAGATGCTGAAATGAACAAAATACCAAGTGAAATAAATGAGAACAAAAAAAGAAACAAGGAGCAAAAATTTCATCAAAATATCCCGACATCATCGGATCAAAATGAACAAGTTATCAAATCAAAAAGTCATGAATCTTCAAAAAAAATAAATAAGGTACATGAGTTGTTTCATAATTTTCAGACGGCATGAATAATTTGTCTTTGACGATTCTGCTGCAAGTGAAATGAAATTCTTCTTTTCAGAAAAATGAAATTGCAATTGAAAAGCAAATAGCAAATGAGGAAAAGCTTGCCATTTTTGAAAAGGGAAACAATAATTTGCAATTGACAAATTTTCAACCAGCAGTAGAGGATGAAGAGGAACATTTTGAAGACGACTTTGAAGAATACGAAGACGATTTTGAAGAATATAAATCGGATACAGATGAAGAAAACCAAAGCAGTTGTGGAATTGTTGAGCAAAATGAGGATACTTTTGCCAGTTCTTCAGCGGCTCAGTCAGCAAAAACAAATGAAACTGATGTAAGTGAAATGTCATGGCAGAAATTCAGGGATATTTTAATTCTGCTTGCAGAGTTCACGCGTGAATGGTGTAATTGATTCTGGAAAGCGTCCCTCAATAGAAAAAGTGATAACCATTCCAAATCTACCAGATCCAGTGGGAATAGATTTCAGTCGCGCATCATTGGGCGAAAATCACTGGGAAGTTTATCAAGAGCTGTTGAATCGCTTTGAAGATTTGAAACCACTAATCGAATTGGAAGCAGCAACATACAATATGATCGACATCCCTCCGTTGAGCGATTACGACCTGTTTCTAAGACGTGCAGGAAGAAGTGGAATTTTGCAAGTATTGCGACAAAATATTCAAACAAAATATTATCAATAATAATAATTGCATTTTGAAGAAAGCTACTCAAACGAAAGATGACAACGTGGACCGTGAAATTGAAGTCATTCAGTCAGTAGTAAAAGATAAACAAACTCAACATCCTGCAGAAAATAATTTTACATGCACAGGTAAATTTGCTAAGAAATGAAATATTCACGTGAAACTTACTTTTCGCTTGACTTTTTAAAAAATGTGAATTTTTACAATATGAACTACAGTATATTGAAAAGATAATCATGCACTATCCGCATTTTTTGAACGGTAGAATGAATTTTGCAAAAGAAATTTAGTTTAAAAAGGACTTATTAAATTAATAAGAATAATATTGATTAATTATAAATTGTAATTCAATTTAATGTACTTTATGTAATATTTCAATGAGAGGGAAGAATGTTGCAGTTGAATTGTTTGCTTTATGAAAATTATTGAGAAAATATTTTCAAATATACTTCATAAATTAATTGAAAATATTATGGCAGAATGTTTTTGATAATTGAACTTCAAAATATGTACTTTTCAAGGTTTTAGGTTGCGAAACAGAAGACAATGACTTTATGGAGGATATGGATTTTTCCGAGTTGATAAAAAGAAATGATTTCGTTACTAATGCTGGCACTGCGTTGTTGCGAATTATTGAATTGAACAATAATCAAAATCCGCTTCTGCTCGAATCTACAGATGACAGTTTTAGTACAGGAAAAGCTTCATTCAATCTTGGATTGATTAGCCAAGGTGATTCATTTGATTTATTCCACCTGTTGTGTAAAAAAAAAGAAGAGGAATAATTTTAACATGAAAAATAGTGATATTCTTTTTTCAACATAATAATATTTTGTTAATTAATGTATTTAATAATTTGATAATTTGAATATATTATTTTATAGAATGCCAAGTTACTGCAGCTTGTTTTGATAAGAATGAAACGTTCAATCGATTCGTGATATCATGTTTGATCAAAAAGTCGCCTCTGAAGCAGCTTCAAGGTCGTGGAATTTCTGCCGTATGGAAATGCGCTTGTTTCACAAAGCCTGAAAAGTTTGATTTTAAAAGAATATTTTTCATTCATTGCATTTCTTTCCTTTTATCCACATTATTATGAATTATTGCTTTCAGATTATTGTTTAGCAACTGTGAAGTCAGTTGTTGTTGCTTTTTCACTGGACCATCAGCAAGCATTGTTTTTTCCGGATTGGTAAACAGTTTTGGTGAATTGTGAAAAATAAAAATGTTCCATTTGATTATCATCACTGCTTTAGAAAGATGGTTCCATAGTTGCCTGGGATTTATTAGAATCTGATTACTGGCATGATACAATACCGTGGAAAGAGGGTGAAATAGAAATGAAAAAGCCTACTTATGATACTGGTATGGCAATCAAGAATGAATGATGATTGTGAACAAATTTATGAATATTATTTATGACTTGCAATTTAGCTCATTATTGCTGCAAGCAGGTAATCGAAAGCGGAACAGTATTATCTTTGACAATTCTTGGTGACCTTGAGTAAATTGATTTTGCAATTATTATTATTATTATTTATGAGTAAATTTTGTAAAATGAAGTTATTTTAGAAATTCGAAAGAAAATTTGGAGGAAGTTTCGTTTCAGCTGGCCAGCTTGCACCAATATGTAGGAGTGTACTTGTGGTCAGTGATTCTCCGCCGAGGACGAAGAATCACTTCCGGTATTGGATCCTGCATGGATTTGGGTCTAGGTCCAGGCGGTTGTGTCATTCTCACACCTGCCAGACGGATTTGCACAACACCGGCCCTGTGCTTACTTTTCACAAGTGACCATTTTGGTCAATTTACATTAGCCGCCAGTGATGGCCACTTGATCGACGTTCCTCTTTTTACGGATACAACAAAAATCATTCCTTACAAACTTACTTATGGTAATGATTTGAAAACAAAAAGCATAAATACAATTATTTCTATGTAAGCAAATGTGTAAATCTATTTTCAGAAAGATGCCAAATTTTGTGTCTCGATTTGTCTCCATTTGATTCGAATATATTTTTGGTACGATTCCAAAAATGATGATAATTTGTGAATTAAAAAAAAAAATTTTTTAACATGTGAATTTCTTTTCCAAAGGCTGGTTCCGCGTTCGGAACGATTCACATATACAGTAGACGTTCCAAGCAATCTTTGGTAAGCGTTCAAGCAACGGATGAAAATGGACGTAGACCTGCGACATTTGTCCAGTGGTCACCGACGAACCCGTTGATTTTTTACAGCATCCATGCCCACAGTTCATTGTTGATTTGGAAAAAATTGAATGATCAGCAGCAGTGGAATTCTGTTTCCATCAATTTACGGGATCGGTAAAGAAAGGGTAGAATGAAATTTTCCAATTTCAACCTCATCCCTTAATTTTCTAGTGTTTGTACATTTTCAATCACTGCTAGAGTTGTAGAAATTGAGGAGAAAAATCAGAAGAAGAATGAAGTTTATGCGGTGTGTGGTGGAAATTTTTCAGTTGCTAAATGGAAATTTTGTTTAAAAAAATTTCTTTAAATTTTCAGTTGATCGGTTTTGCCAATGGAACATCAGAACTTCATCGAATTGAAGAAGAATCACCGTGGCATGCAGGAGAAAATGTTGAAAATTCACTGGAAAGTTATTACTGCGAAAAAGGAGAATATTCACTCACTTTTGCATGACATATATATATATATACATATATTTCACTTACACCTCTTGCCTGTACAAATATTTTACAGTAAAACTTTCGTTTACGATAAAATAATCGTAATGTTAATTATTTATTTAAATTTAAAACTGAAAATACTGAGAATAAAAGTAATAAGTAAAGTTATTTTCTTGATACACAAAAAAGAGTTCAAAATTCCATCTGCGACTGTTCACGCTGTGGAATATCTTCTTTCGGTAAGCTGTTGACAAATCGTTCGAATATTTGCACATAGGGTTTCAGCGTAGTGCGATTGTAATCTGAATAAAATTTTAAAATCCAACAAATGATCATATTAAAATTATGGGGAATACATAATGGGAGAAAAAAATTAATTAATTAAGTGAGTTTTCGAATAATCAGCTTTACCCAGTGGTTTCCTGTTTTTCTTTTCATTGTCAACCTTGTTTTCTTCCCCAGCATCATTTTCAGACAACTCTTTCAGCAAATCACTAGAATATTAAAAAAATAATACAAAATTATCAACAACAAAAAAATGAAATCAAATAGCCCAATTGTACTCAATTGCCGGCACGGAAGTCGGGTCGAACTCGTCAACTTTTTCCAAGTCAATCGGTACGCAGACCTTTCCTGTAAAATAATTTAAGAAAAAATATTTTCATAAAATTGCATATTAAAACAAGCAATCACACTGCTGATGTGAAGCTACATTCTTGAAAGATTGTTATTAAATTTTCAAAGTTGAAGGGAGAAAATCAACTCACCAGTCTTGGGATGAATGCAAAATGGACTTTTCAAAAGATGGTTGATTCCTTTGGAAACATTCATATCCAAGCGTGGATAAGTGTATTGAAGCAAAATCTCGCTGACGGCAAATCGACAATTATCAGGAATCTAAATCAAAATAGCAAAATTACCATAAAAGCAGTGGTGTCAATTGTTGTTCAAAAAATTTTACATGCGGTTTAGAAAGAGCCATTTTTATTGCTTGCCAACGTTCTTCAGCAGTGTCGACTTTTTCGAAAATACTCTCCAAAGCGTCGGCAATAGCTGAAAAGTTTGAATTGAATTGAAATTATTCATCATCAAATTCACAAAATCAAAAATGAATCAATAATAAAATAATCTGAAATAATTATTTTGTTGATACTTTTGAACTTTTGAATTTACTTTTATCAGGAATTAATTTTAGCATAGCTTCCCAGCTCTCTTGCGAATTCAGCCAACTGTATTCTTTCAAGAGAACAGGGAAAATATTACTGGCAACAACCAAACCCCTTTGAATAACCGGATGCAGAACACTTTCCTCATTGAGAAACACTTTCTTCTTTTGCCCTTCACCACCCTGAATTGAAAAGAAAATAATATAACATTAAAAATTTACACTGACAACAGTTTAAGATACCATAACCACCGAGATGTATTCTGCCACTGCCGACCTTTCTTCATTGTTCATATTGCGAGCTTCTTTATCAGCAACCCAACAATGCACGCCTCTTCTGCCTGAATAAACCCAAAGACGATGTTCAAATCCAAAATCATCTAAAATTAAATTAAATTTAAAAAAACAAAATACACTTCAAAATTAAAGAAAAAAAACAAAGAAAATGTGCACCCAACAATATCGGATCAATCACTTTGATCGCAGCCACAATGAAGTGCCAGCAAATTTTACAAATGCTTCCACCTCTGGAAAATAATTAAATTAAATTAAATTAAATTAAAAATACTATTTTAATTTTTTTATAAATAAAACAAACTTGCAACATTCTCGAATTTCATCATAATCAGATAGATCAATGTCAAAAACCATCTCTTTCTCAACAGGCAAAAACGTCTCTGAATTCTGCTTGCACTTCGGCTAAATGGGATCACTTGAACAATCAGTACAATAATACACAACGATACAATGCATAATAAATTTAAATATGCTGAAGTCAACTTGAAAAGCAATGTTTACTTCAACATTGTAAACAGCGCCAATGTCAATTTTTTCAGGTACAGAGGATATCACCTCTTTCTCAAAGTACGATCCATTATCGAAACTTTTATAACGAAGATAGATGCTACCTTTCAAGATGAAAGCAAATTCTCTTCTTCTGAAATAATCCTCACATCCTGAAATGGAATTCAATTAAACAAGCTTGTTAAAACAAAAATAAAAAAACTTCATCAATCTAATTAATTAATTAAATGTAAGCAAACAAAACATGCCCCTCTGGTCAAGAAACTCACCGTATCGCAGCCATTTGATGTACGGCTTAAATGGAAACAATTTTCTATAATACAATGGAAGCATTCCATGTAGATATGATTCTTCAAATTCTACTGCAGCCTTCGCTGTCGACATCATCAAGAAAAAAATCTGTGTAAATGCTTAATTTCGTTAACAAATGATAATCAAATGAAAACTATCAAAACATAAAATATACATATACACATATAACATGTATCTTTGCAAAATAGACAACATGTGAATAAAAAAGAACTGATCGCATTTATTGGCACCGACTAAAACAACTCTATCACCTGAAACAAATTGAAAATTGTCCAAATCAAAGGTAAAATTAAAAGAACGATTTCAGATTAAGAACAAGCTTTGAAATTAAAGAACTACGAATAATCAAAACAGACGCGCTGTTTTCTTTTTGATCAAATTTCATATAAAAGACAAACAAACACCGGAATTAGCATAATTAACGCCATGGTGGAAGGAAATAACCTTTCGTGGACTGCTTCACTTGAATATCATTACTGAAAGAGAATAATTTTTAAATTATTAATAAATGAATTTAAAATTTTGCTTTTCATATTTTCTCTACCCGTCAACAACATTTGCAGCAGTGATGATTCTCGCACTCACAGGTGCAGTTGTAGTGGCTAAAAGTGAAATATAAACTTAATTTACAAAACAATTGCAATCAATCAATAAAATGATGAAACAATTACTCTTGGCAACTATTCGTTCTTGTTCACTGGCAGGCAAATATTGTTTCCAATATTGTTGCGGCAATGAAAGCAAAAGCTGCATCACCTGCAATGAATGAAACAAAAAGTATATATTTTTTTTAATAAATAAAATTAATACAAAAAAAGAAATTAACTTACCGATTCACTCTTCAAACTGTCGTCAATCATCTGCGTCACATTTTGTACCTGCCGATCAGAAAACCCAAGAACAGTAGGACCAAAAACTTTCGCCAAATTTGTTTTGGGCATTTTATTCAACACGCTCGCATCGGCAACTCTAAATTCAACATTAAATGTTAATCAAAACGTGACAATTTGGCAATAAATTTAGAAAAAGAAAAAAAAATACTTCTGCAAATGCATGACAAGAAAGCTGAGAGTATCACGATTTGGATATGGTAACTCCTTGATAGCTTGATGGACGTGATCCATTTTCTTCAGTTCATCAACTTCCATCGCTGCGCAGATGAAATCCTGTCTTGAAGTGAGTGGTATGAGCGGTTCTTTGAGCTGTTGGAAGAACTTCTTCAAACAACCAGTCAACACATTGATGTCATCAATTATTTTCTGAAACAAAATTTAAATTTAACAGTGAAACAATAGCTGATTGGATGAGATGAATTTTGTAAATGAATGATTACCAAATTTGGAACACCCTTTCCAGCGACAAATTTTGACAGCAAATCCAAGATGTGTGTTTCAGTGCTTGAAAAGAAATGTGTAAAATTGCAATTGCAGAAGAAAATATGCATAACAATTAAACGTACCCTGGAACACGATACAGACCAACCACATCAACGCCGCGTCGTTCAATTTCATCTATGCAATGAACCACAATGTGCGGAATGAACGGTGCTTGCGGTGGCACATAGTCACTGAGCTTTCCATAAGCATGTCGACCCATTGGAGTTCGAGCAACGCAAAGTCCAACTGCACCTATTCGACATTCTTGATGACACTGAGTTTTGCATTCTGAAGCAACAACAACAACACCAACAATAGCGATAAAATATTGAAATATTCTTTTCTTGAATTACTGTTGCAACGTAACATCAATTTTCCAAAAGTGACTCTTTTTTCACAAACATCACAATATTCAGGTTTCAGAACTGTTTTTGATGTGAAAAAGTGCGTTCGAGTTGGTATTGAATCAACTGTAGGTGTTTTCGATGTTACCGCAGTTCTGTAAAATAAAACAATATTTAATATTTAATCAATCAAACAATAATGAAAATACTTTGCTAATGTTGGTTGACTTTTCAACAAAACGGGATTCATCACTTGCAATGTTGACATGGGCAAGTTTCGTAGTTCCATTAAATATGGTTCGGAGATGCTCTTGTTCATCGACTGTCTGTATCCAACACGCTTCACCTCAGGAACATTCAAAGTGCTTTTCGTCGGACACTTTCCAGATTCCTATCACATAGCATAGCATAGCATAACATAATAGCAACATGCCTGCAAAATTATTGAAAGGAGAAGAATAATTTAAATACAATGAAACCAATCTCCAGATCATCTTTGGAACGTTTTGGAGACTTGTGCAGCCGCAAATCATCATCATCATCATCGTTGGCAACGGTCATTTCCCTGCCAACACTTCGACTACGCTTACGGTCCAAATTGTGTATTCTGAAAATTTTGCCATACGAAAAAAGAAAATCAATCTTCAAGCCACGGTTCACCGAACAACACAACCAGCCTTCCTTTGGTCCAAGCTATCGTCATCCGTGTGATCATAGTCAATTCCCGTCTCTGACGGGGCAGATTCCACGCTGCGCTCTTCAACGCTTGAACAGGAAAAAAAATTGAAAAATATGCAAAATATTTAATAAATTAAAAAGTGCATTTTTCAATGAAAACCTACCTCGACTTCACAGTGAGAAATTCCAATTTTTTACGGCTTTTTTCTGGAATATAACTTCCATCATCGCGGAGCATACGTCGAACTAATTCAATTTGATCATCCTCAAAGGAAAATTAGCATCGTATTAAACACAAATAAATAAATAAACAAACAAACAAAACAAAATTATCATCAACTTGCCAGTATTTGCTTTTCCGAAGCCAAAGCCTGCTTACTCGCGACAAGCGCCGCTAGCTGTGAACTGAAAGAAGAAGAATAGTAAGAAAATTCTCAGCTTTGTCAACGTGTATAACAACAATAAATTGCGTTGTAAATTGGATTTTAAAACATTTTCAATAACAGCTAATTTGGTAAAAATGGAAAACGTGAAGAAATTACCGCGCTTCGATCAATTCAGCTTTCAACTCTTTCACTTTCGTCCTCTGCTTTTCAGCCTCTTGTTCATATTGTTTGTTCAATTTGGACAACGATTCATTTTCATGCTGTATTAAACTCCACTGGGATATCACATCTTCCGTAAACTGTGCAAAAAGCACCACATCTTTGAAAAGCAAGCAAAAAAATTTTTTTAATATAATTTAATCACAAGCATCAAAGTCCTCTGTTCGCTCACTTTGCTCCAAAAGCTGCAAAAAGTTATTCTTGCCGGTGTGCAATTCCACGTAATATTTGATTATTTTTTCCATATTTCACGCTGTTGAATTGAACTAAAAACAATTCAATGCATTGCATTTTTTCAAAAAGTAAATTTATTAAAATTAATTGAAAATTTTGATCAAGTTTCACACCAAAGTAGACTATTTTACCGCCAAATATAAAATTGGTTCTGCGTTCAATATATCAAATGTGAAATGGTCGATCAGAGAAGATAAGACGAAATTTCTTGCCTGCAACACTGCAAAATAGGACAAACTGATAACCTACTTTAATTTTAAAAGTAAAGTAGTACAAATTGCTTAATGAAATGCAGGTAAAACGCATTCAAATTTTCATCGCAGAATTTCAACGTTTTTCATTATTTATTCATTCATCTATTGATGAAAAATTATTTTTGCAAATAATCACTCGTAAACAATACTCATCTAATGAAATGTAATAATTTTATTTTAAACAAAATTAAAAGTTTAAATTTATTTCTGTGCTTGTCATAAATGAATAAAAATTTCATAAATATAATGCTTGATAATAATATTATCAGAAAAATATAATTTACCTTCAGCAATAAATATTTTTTTATTTAATTTGAAATAGCAAACTTTGTCAAAAGTACGGTTTACTCATTGTAAAGAATAATTTCATTTCAAAAAAATCTTCAAAACATTCACATAACTTTATTTGACTAAAAAAATGACACACATAACTAAGAATTCACTCCAAATGTAAATTATTTAATATTTTCATTGCATTCACCCTTGTTGATTTTAATAAAATCTTACAAAATCACTATAACCTGACAATGCACTTCATTTTATTGAAAAGTTTGAAAGTATTAACAATAAAAATAAAATAATAAATTTCGTATAACATTAGCATAACATAAAAAAATAAGTAATGGAGTAAAATCATTTTAAAAGCAAACAAGTATTCTATAACAATGCCAAAGAATATAAATTATGGAAAATTGTGAATTGTGCTTAAAACTGTACACATCAACGCCAAGGGGGATAATAATCTTTTTTCATCATTCCTGTTTGCCTGGATCGCAAGCCATTGCTGAAAAAAAAAGATCATATCAATTGTAGTGCAACACTAACTAACTGACGCTGATAAAAAAGAAAATACCCAGGAGTAGCGCCGGATGTGATTCTATTGCCATCTAATCTTCCTCCAGCACCTGAGAATAAACAAATAAATACATATTTATATACAATCTCAACAATAGAAAGAGCAAAATAACACAGATTTAAAGCATTTAAATTTATAATTGAGAAAAAAATTATTAAATATATTAATATTGATTACTTGTTGCTGGCATTGCTGAACGTTCAACAGGTGATGAAGAACGCAATGGTTGACCTTGACTCACAGGCAAAAATTGCATCCAATAACCATAAGGGACAGAAAGTAAAAGCAGCATAACCTAAGAAATAAAATAAATAAACTTTATGAAATTTTTTAAAATAAAATTTTCTTTTAAAAAAAAAGCAACTTTTTCAGCTTTGCTGGCATCGTCCAACATTCGCGCCACATTTTGATCACATTGATCTGAGACTCCAAGAACAGTTGGACCGAATATTTTCGCCAAATTTTCAGCCGGCATTTTATTACTCGCACTTGCCTCAGCAACTCTACATACAACAAACAAACAAACAATAAAAAATGAATATAAATTTTCCATTACAACTGTCATGCTCTTTCCCAAAGCTAACCTTTGCAAATGCATAATTAAAAAGCACAAGGTATCACGATTCGGATAAGGCAATTCCATGATTGCATTGTGAACGCGTTTCATTTGCATCAAAAAATCAGCTTCCAAAACAGCCGCATTAATAAAATCTTGCTTCGATGTAAGTGGAATCAATGGTTCTTTCAGTTGGTGAAAAAATCTTTTCAAACAGCCGGTCAACACGTTGATATCATCAATCACTTTCTTCAATAGTCAAAATATTTTACATTAAAATTACAAAAAATATGAATAAAATTAAATAAACGTTCTACCAAATTTGGAACACCTCTATCGCTGAGAAATTTAGCCAATAAATCGGCAATTTTCGTCTCTGTTCTAACAAAAGAATAGAAAAAATTATAACAATACAATAGAATAAAATACAATAATTGAATAATTTTTTTTACCCTGGAACACGATAAAGTCCAACTGCATCAATGCCACGCCGTTCAATTTCATTTATACAATGAACCACAACATGAGGAATGAACGGTCCTTGGGGAGGTACGTAATCGCTCAGTTTTCCATGGGCACGTCGAGCCATTGGAGTCCGTGCTATGCAAGGCACAATCGCACCCATTCGACATTCTTGATGGCATTGAGTTTTGCAGTCTTAAAAAACAAATTAAAATTAAAATTAAAATTAAAAAAAATTTTTTCCTTCTCATCAAATTTGCAAACCATTGCAACGCAATATTAATTTTCCAAAAACGATTCGCTTTGCGCAGACGTCGCAATTTTCGGGTTTCAAAACTGTCTTGGTAGCAAAAAAATGTCTCCTAGAGGGAATTGAATCCCCAGTTGGTGTCTTCGGTGTTGCTGGAGTTCTTTGTAAGCAGAACAAAAAAAAGCAATTAAACAAAGTTGTTTAAGCTTTCAAACGAAAGGTCATACTGTCCCAAAGTTGGTTGACTTTTAAGCAGATTTGGATGAACAGCGCTCAAGGTCGGTGTGAACTCCAACAAATGAGGCTCAGAAACACTTTTGTTCATTGACAAGCGCCTAGTGGTGGTTGTCTTCACTTCCGGCATGCCAGAAATCACACTACACGGTACTGTAAGTGTGGTTTTCGTGATGATTGTAGCCGGTTTCTGAATTGAATTTAAAAATTTCTGAAAATGCAAAAAAAAAAAATATTAAAAATTACAACATACCGCATGATCAATTTGCATGTCATCTTTGGATCGCTTTTTGCACAGATATTGATCATCTTCTTCAAGCGGAGGAGCACTGGGCTCAACGCGACCAGCGCTACGACTTCGTTTGCGTTGCAAATTAATGCTAGTCTTTCGGCCAGGTCTGAAAATATTATTATCCTTCAACAAAGAAAATTCTTCAATTTATGAGAAAAATAAAATTTACTTAGAAGTTGGTAAAAAAGTCACTTTACGATCTAAACTGTCGTCAGTTTGATCATAGTCGATTCCAGTGGTCGATGCAACGGAAGCTTGTTCATCAGTGCTGCTTAAACAAAAAATTACAAACAATTAATTATCAACAAAATGTATTTTAAAAAAAATACACAGTTTTCGATAAATTCAAATTTGCATGCAGTAAAAATGCAAAATAACTGCCAAATGTGACTCCATTTAACTAGCAAACTAAGACTGAAATTAAATGTATAAAGTTAAAAATCGTTACCATTTTGAATTTTCGTATCGTGATTTTTCTGTCAAAAATTGAAGCCTTTTTCGACTTTTCTCTGGAATTGCATTTTCATCATCTTTAAGCATTTCGCGAACTAATTCAATCTGATCTTCCTAAACATTCAACATTGCCTACATCAGGTTACAATAATAAAATCATATTTACAAAACAGCCTACCAAGCACTGTTTTTCAGAAACCAACGCCTGCTTGCCAGCCATCAAAGCTGCAATCTGTGATCTAAAGAAAATCAAATTATTTCCCATGTTCATAAACTCAAATATAATTAAATTAATATTTTCCAAATTGCGTATAAAACAGCGCTGTTTTGCCTTGTCAAATTCAAATGACAAATGTATTATCGTGAATCTGTAAAGAAAACATGCAATACCGTGCTTCCATCAATTCTGCTTTCAGTTCTTTCACTTTTTTTCTATTGCCTTCCACCTCTTGTTCGTAACGACGATTTAAGTTTAACAAAGAATTATTTTCTTCTTCAATAGAATGCCAGCGGCAGATGATGTTTTCAGTAAACTGAATGAACGGCAACACATCTCAAATTATACAAGAAATCCAGTGAAAATAAAAGAAAGCTGACATGCCACACACACACACACACACATTTCCTTACTTTGTTCCAAATTTTCAAAGATCAGCTTATTTTCGTCGTTTATCTTCATGTAAAAATTGGATAACTTGTCCATTATTGCACTGCGTTTCAATTTGTCAGAAAAATGAATTTCAGTCTACCTAAATCGAGAAAATTTATTACTTTCACCTAAAACAAAATTCACAAATGTGAATAACAATCTACAGTTTGGATCATGCTTACTACACTGAATCAATTATGCAATGAGAATTAAGTGCAAGAGTTGCAAAGCTAAGTGCAAAAGCAAAAAAGAAATGGCCACACTGGGGAGAGCAACAAGTTACAATAAACCAACATGTCAAAACGTGTCTAGGCTACTGGAACAAAACAAAAAGCATTATGAAATATTAAGTAGGTCAAAACATAAAATTCGAAAATAAACCAAAATGACAAACATGGTGCAAATATATATCATTCAAATATACAAAATATAACGTATAAATCATAACAAAAAATGTAATTAGCGTTTGCGACAGAAAGTCATTTTTAAATTTCAAAAATATGTAGGACTACCGTAATATTGATTATCAAGTGCAATTCATGCATGACATAAAAATTTAATATTTTAGTATAAAGTTAAATGAAATAGTTTTATAAAAATTTTTTAAAATATTTATAATTAATTTATTTACGTTTTATTTTTTTCGTTTTCAATTTTTTCAAATTATAACTAGTCAAGCAACTATTCTTGCAAAATTCTTCTTAAATCTTATGTACTATGCATTTCATGCGATGTTGCTGCAGTGCAGATTCAATTTCAATACACAAAGCATACAATTAATTATAATTTTATAAAAATTATGCTTCCAAATTGCGCGTTGCCATTTTGAAATTATCATAAATATTAACAACTTCATAAGGTAAAAAAAACCTTGTAAAAATTAAAATCACTATAAAAAGCAACCAAAACATAAAGAACAGAATATAGTGTTTATTTGTAAATTTTGACAAAAATCACCACTGTGATCATTCTGCACAAGATGACATTTTTCAAAAATCAAATAATTTACAAAATTTTTTATTTCAAAGAATTTTATATCACGATATATTTTTCATCGTTATCTAGATTTCGCTTGACGACGAGCCTTTTCTTTTCTGCCTTTGCCATTGAAATTGCCTTTCCCTCTGTAACGAGCCATTTGTTTGATTTTCGTTTTCGACACTTTCTTTTTAACTTTTCCATCTTTTTCATTTTCAACTTTCCGCTCACGATTTCTAATAAATAAAAAAAATTACAAAAGTAATAATTCTGCACTTAAATAATGACGCAAATTAAGAAAAATGTTCTACTTTTGCTCTTCAGCTTGATTCTGCATTTTTATAGCCTGAAACAAAAATATGCTGGTATAAAACTTGAAAACAATAAATCCAACTTTGCAAGGATAAGAGCTACCTTGTTAACATTTAAAATCTCTGTCTTGGATTGCATTGTTTTCAGGGTTTGAAAATATCGATCCTTTTCTTCCTGTGCAGATATTTCGTTGGGCAAGAACTACAAAGACAAGAGAAAAACCAAAACAATAATAATGCATGTAGAACAGAAATTTCAAACAAAAATGAAAAATCAAAAAGATATTAATAACAAATGAAAAAACTGATAAATAAAATATACGAAATTATTATTCCAAGTACTTTATTCTTTTTTCCCGCATTTTTTGGTGCTTTTTCTCCACGCAATTTTTCAGCAAATTTTCCCATCGACGCCGTTGCAAGCCGTGCCCTTTCGACCTTGTGTGCTATCTGAAATTTTGCAAAATGAAAAATATGCTCAAAAAGAGAAGATCAAAAATTAAAATTTGCCTCTTCTTTGCTTTTAATCACACTTTCTAATCCCACGCCAATGTGTGGAAGAGCTGAAACAGCATGTTTGATAAATTTAGAAATGAAATGCAAAAAAACAACATCCAATTTTACATGATAATACAGATGAAGATGATCCTTTCACTCTGCGAGAGATATTTTTCAAACGACGAAGTTCATTTTTAGCTACCCTTTCCTTCTTCGCTTCTTTTCGCTCACCGAAATAATCAACATACGGATCTGAATGAAACGATTAAATTTTTATTTTTAATTGTCAAATTTTTCCCCCAACCTTTCTGTCTTGGTATTTCAATTAGCCAATCTTTTGTATTATCATTGGCCCTATTGTAACCCCATCGTGGTTTCCAATCCTTGAATTGATGCTTCTTTTCAAAAAAAAAAGAAAGAAAGAAAAAATTTGATCAAAGAAATCACACCTGAGCAGCTTCGTCCCAAATCATTCTCGTCCTCTTCCTCTTCTGTATACCTTTCATTTTTGCATATTCTTCCCATTTTGTAGGAGGCGCTTTTTTAGGAATCTAAACAGCAACGTATTCTCTATATACACACGGACAATAATTAATTCTTTATAGTGTCTCTTTCAATTACTGGCTTTTCACGAGGTAATCTTGACGTTGGTGTTGGAAGCTGAACAAATCAAAACAATTAAATGAACATACATGCAAGGTAAAATTGCAATATATGCAAAACAATTACCTCTACAACTATAGCATCTTCTACTCGTTGAGTGGGTAACTGAAATAAAATAATAAAATTTCGAAAAAAAAACGTAAAAAACAAAAAATACACCACTTAACCTCCCAAAGTTTATTAGCCATAAGCTGAACGCTTTCGCGAACTTTATTCATAACGGCCATTTCAGTATTTTCTCTATAAAAAGAAAAAAAACAATAAATTTGCATATTTTCAATTAAAATAAAATAAAAAACCTATCAACATACTTCATCAAATGCTGATCGACAGGCTCTTGTTCATCAACAAGCAAATTGCCAAGATCAATCGTTGGATCAACGGCTCTGGTGATGTTCAAACCAGTATCACAAGTCGGCTCGATCATTGAAGCAAAAAATATGCTATCCTCCATTATTCAAAATGAATAAATAAATAAATAAACAGAATAAACAAAATAAATATTCCAGTCGAAACAAAATACGACTGATTGACTATGCGGCTAAGAACAAAAGTGTTGCTAAAGTGAACAACATTTTGCTTTATTTTTTTATTTTTTTTTTCACTCAACATCAGTCATGATCATCATCATGATTGTAACTGCCGTCAACATCTTCGACCCAATAGCTGGCAACTCGACCCAAGTTGTACAAATCATCGTTCACCATTCCTTCAAAATCCAGAGCGTAGGGATCAAATAGTTCGGAAAATTTTTCCGCCATCGACTGTCCAATGGTGTATGAACGTTCAGCGTCGGTGAACAAACTGTCCAGATTGATGCAAGGTTCAAAAACACTTCGTTCAACCATTTTCAACAAATTATGATCTTCTTCATCGCAATCATTAATTACAGCATGCGCTTCACGCAAATCGACAACATCTAAAAATTAATAACAACAAATAAAAACAAATAAATAAATAAATAAACATATGTATATTACTATCCAGAACATGCTCTGACATCGATTTCTTTGATTTGTCATTTCCAAATTTCATCATCCACGGATATCTGCATGCAAACAACATATCACTACCTCGTTGATTCATGCCAGTAGGTCTGACATCGTCGGCGGACGAATACACATCTTTCTACAAGATAACATTTGAAAATACAGTTTGCTAAATAAATTTTCAAAATAAAAAATAACTCACAATCTTCATAAAAATGTTCGGTATGAGCAAGAGATCTTTGACCATACGACCGTTGACTTGGTCACCGACACAGAGCTCGTTGCGAATGTCCATCAGCGCCAGACCCCAGTGATTGACGCCAAAGCACTTCGGCGCCGGGCAGTGGCCGCGCATCCAGTGGAACAGCAACGATGCGTTCGCGCCCACTTCCACGCAAAACTCGGACAACTTGTCGCGGTCCATTCCGCAGCTCAGCCAACCGTCCTCAACAGCATCACAGTAGACCAGCAAGCTGGTGCCAGTTTGGCGTAGTGCCCGCGTCCAATTACCATCCGAGGCAAAACGTGCCCGGGCGCAGTAGCGGACGGCGGCTAGGCCGGCAGTGGAGGCGCGCCAACGGAGCCACTGGCCCGTTCGACCGGCGTGATCAATAGCGTTCAGCGCGGCGGTCTGGCAACGCTGGGCGCTGGCTAGCTGCACGACGCTGCTTCCAATGTGGCCCATTCCCAAGGCGCGCAAACACTGGAACCAGTAACAGTGCAATGGCGAGTGGAACTTTTTCCCGTCCACTGTGACCACGCCCCCGCAACTGAAGCCCGGCCCGAGCATGTGAGTGGAATCGAACACCAGCACTTGGGCAGGCGCGTAATCGCCAGTATCGCCGAGCTGCTGCTGCTTGTCACGCCCGCGTCTCGTCTGCAACTGTGCATCCTCTCCACGCACGCGCATCAACAGCATTCCATAACGATTGGCGCCGATTGCCCAAGGACGATAATTTGGCGACTCTTCGCGCCACCAGTCGACCAGAGTCTCCACGTCCACTTGCCATTTGTCCATCCAACGACGCAGGCTGGACAACGACCTCACGCCGGCGCCGAGCACTGAACCCATACGATCGCTGGCCAAGAGCACACCAGATGGCCACGACCGTCTCGACGCTGACCACTGGGCAGCTTTGCAATGCCAAGCGGCTTCGTAAATAGCCTCACGTTCGGTCGACCAAAGCAGCGATTGGAATTTCTGCTCGCCAAAACGACTGGTCACATACTCCCTGACCAAATCTTCCACGTGACCAGGATCTGGCTCTGACAACAGTCGACGTGCAATGTCGCCCAGCGGCTCGTTGCCGCCAAGCAGTTGCACCAACAGTGCAAACCAGTGGAAATGATCCACTGAATAGAAAACCAAACCTGCCGCTCGAAACGGTTCAAAATAAGTCACGCCCAACGGTCCGTCGTCCACCAGCACCAACTGCTGTGAGGAGCTCTCCAACGGAGATTCGTCATCAATCGAAGTGCAGAGTCGAGCCAACGGCGCCGTCTCGATGTCCAAACAGTGGAACGTTTCCTGACGGCACCGCAGCTCCTCTCTCACCTCCATCAGTAGAATGCCCAGTTTGTTGGAGCCGAGTTTTGGAAAACTCGGTACCAGACTGTCCTGTGTCCAGTAACGTCGCAACTGTTCCACTGACAGACCGTTGCGTTGGGTCCAAACAACGAAAGCGCGTTGAGAAGCATGCGCGCAGCCGAACGAACTTGGACACCAGCGATCGACCGCCGGTATAACTAGCAATGCATTGCCAGAACCAAGCAAAGCCAGGCGGCAGTGTTCATTTTGACTGAACTTGGCCACCAATGCTCGGCGGTACAACTTCAATCCATGCTGTTCAAGCCAAACCCAACGCGCATCTGCAAAAGCATGACCAACAGTGTTGGCAAACTGTTCCTCCACTCTTGCTTTCACGTAGTGGTCAACGGTACTGTAACTGGCTCCGTCCAACTGAAATGTCGCCAGATAATCAAACGACAACGGACTGTCAGCATTTACAAACATCGCATTTTCCACAACCGACACACT
The DNA here is from genome assembly GCA_001447755.1 of Trichinella papuae. Lineage (NCBI taxonomy): Eukaryota > Metazoa > Nematoda > Enoplea > Trichinellida > Trichinellidae > Trichinella > Trichinella papuae. The sequence continues at coordinate 37,050 of JYDO01000077.1, forward strand.
ACTCTCACCATTGTCCATGTCGGTGCACAGAGGACAACTGAGCAATTCTCAAAAGGAAAATAACCAACAATCTTAATCTTTCTCCAATATGCAGTCAAATCAAGAAAAACTATTCAAAATTTCTTCAATCACATTTAAACATTAAACAAAATAAATTTTACACATAATTTATCAAAACATAATCATTGCATAACTTTTGAGAAACAATAGTTTTATGATTATTGCACATTTCGATCAATGATGTTTTATGAGAGAACAAAAAATAAACAATACAATTAGTAAATAAATGCTGAAATATTTTTTTATATAACATATTTAAGAAAAATAATCCTGCAAATATAAAACCCACTCACTGCATGATTCCCTGTACATTACAGGCATTAAACGATTTCGCATTTCCATCAAAAGCATGCCATTAATATTTGCTCCAAGAACAGATGGACGAAACGACGGATGAGTCAACCAAAAAACAATTGTTGATGGTTTGAGATCCTCTTTTTGGCACCAATTTTCAAAAGCAACAGAATTCATTCCGATCGACCAATCTTTATCAAATGAATTCACTTCAAGAAGAAACTGTGTACCAGTTTCCAAGAGAAGATCTTTCAACTCTGAATATTGATCAAACTTTCGTTCCAAGGCTTTTTTGAAAGCACTGGAAATAATTTATCATCAAATAGAAATAAAAAATCAAAAAAAAAAATCAAAAAGTGTTCCATTAAATTACCTCAACATTCGCTCGGATCGCCATTTCTGTATGTCCTCCGGTGGAAGAGTGGCGCATATTTCATTGATAAATAACCGTAATCTGTTTCGACGACGACAACTTTTAACTTCCTTTGCGGCGTCCATTCTATTCATATCCCTAAAAATGTTCATCCTTTTTACATTTAAAAGTATTAAAAAAAAATTGTGAAAATAATTCTTTTTACCGCAAAAATTGTGCTGCAATGTAATGTTCAATAGTATAATAAAGCGTTTCACCTGCTACAACAGGCATCTCAAAAGTAGTTGACAAGGGTGCAAAACAACGTTCAAGAGTCAAAAATTCAAAAGAATACACGTTTTCTCCACATTTAAGTTTGTCAAAGCAGTCTTTTTTCCAAACATTGTTCGTTTCTTAAAAAAAAACTCATAATTTCATGTATAAATAGAATAATTTTTTAAACCTGTTGAAGTGGATTGGAATGCTTCACGTGAGTCGAAAAATTTGTCCACTAACTGCTTAAAAGGAACTACTTTATCTTCATTGCTAAACAATGAACACGACAATTTGGGCAGTCCAAGAAATTTTCTTCTTAAATGCATCAACGCAAGTCCATTTACATTCGTACCCCACCAAGCAGGTATAAAACCATTTGCTGCAGGTAGAACGGAAAAGCTTTCCAAAATGTCAGTTTCTGAAAAATGCATTCCACAGCCTTGTAGAAGCCATTTTCGAAGCAAATGTTCATCTCCCGAAATGCCAAACAACCAGTCCGCAGTGCATTCAACGATGATACCATCTTCAAGAGATAGTAGAATGTTTTTTAAATCTAAGTTCTGCGAAAAACTTTCTTTGTAATAGTCAACCAATGTCAATCGACTAAATTCCACCAAACCATTCACAACATCATACTGTTTTTTGTTGTGAAAAATATTCGCATTCACTACATTCATTACAATGCTGTATGCGTCAACTGCAGATGCAGCGTTGACATTCCTCTTCGTTTCCCAATCGTCAACATCTGAAAAATTAAACATATCACAACTAAAGTACAGAAACATAATGTATGCAATTTTCGCAATCAGGATAAAACTTTCGTTTAAAAAATAAATCGAATAACATCGAGCATAGCATTCAAATAAACACGACAATTTTCATCCACTGAAAGTTAGTGTTACAACAACTGCTGCATATTCGTGCACTGCAAAAACTGAAAAGCAAAGTACTTTAAAAATTAAAGAGTACATTCAAATGCTCGTAAACGGACAAATGCTAAAGTGACCTGTGATAAAGCATTAAGTCAATATTATTAATATTTTAAAAGACGTGCATTCGTGAAGAAGGATCTTTATAACTTTACATTACTTTACCTAGCTCATGAAGCAACTTCTCTGCCCAAAAATGGATAAAAGAAAGATAAAGGTTTCCATTTATTTTTACTGAATATTCATGAAAAACTGATAGCGGATGCTTTTGCTTTGAAATAGTAATTACGTTATATTGAGCCATTTTAGCTGTTGTCTTCAATTTCGTATTTCTACACAAATATGCTTTAACAAAAACATTAAGTAAATCAACCACATTTAAATATTATACAATGAACAAAATTACGGTAATGAATAGATTTTCAAGAACAAATAATGGACTATAACAATAAAAACTTTCTATCAAAAAAATATCAATAGTAATTTTAGTTTGTTTCAAAATTGTAATACATATTTTTTATTTATATTTAAAAAATAAATACTGCAACGCAAATTAAATGCAGAATCGACAGTGATAAAATCAAAAATTACTATTTTTTATTTTAATAGTCTCGTAAATGTTTCAAGAAATTGTGAAATGCATGAATGCAATTAAAATAAATTTTATTTTCTCCGACAAATATATTTTATGAAATAAAAGCGTTTAATTAGTGAAAACTCGAAATAGCATTGAAAATGCTGGATGTAAAGATAATTTGAAAACTAATTTTTTTGATCTTAAAAATAATGCAAATATTGCTTAAATAAGTTTACTTTTCAGTTAGTTAATTAATCAACTTATATGTAAATGATGAAGTCATACCTGCATTTCACTTGAATACCATTTTTTATTTGTTGGTCGCCGTAATAAAAAAAATTATTGTTTTTAGCATTGTTGTTGCAAATTGGTTATGAACACGATGAAACATTTTAAATTAACACAAAATGGTAAGTTGCTTTTGTATTATACAGTACGGAATTCAACACAGCACAATTGTTGTTGATATAAGAATGCTTTTTTTATAAAAATTTTGAACTTTCAATTGTTTGAAATAATTTCAGTGTACATTTTTAAAGTTAACAATTTATATCATTAATTTATTGAACTTTGGCGTGTATATTTTTTCCACAGATTTTATAAATGATCGTGATGATACTGCAGTTTTATTTGTCTATATTTAATATTGAACAGAAAAGCGACTTTTACGTCAAGAAAATATGAACCATAAAGATAGAAGAAAAGCTGCAAAGTTGAAAAAGAAGATGCGGCACTTGGCGTACACCTCTAAAATGTCGGTATGTTATTATGCTACCGGTGCGGTGGAACTGATGATATTTCATTTTTATTCATAGTATGAAGAAGTATGTAAAGAGGCGAACACAAAAAAGAAAGCTACATCTGAAAAGCCAAAAGTTTTGCAAACTAAAACCAAAAGTACTGCATTGGAAAAACGTTCACTGAAAGAAGAAAAGGTTGGTTTTTTTAATAAATGTTAATATGTTTTGTTGAAATTTTTGAATTCAGTAAAATGAATTTCATAAATTTAGCGTCGTGAAAAGCAGCGTTTTCTTCAAAAGGAATTGTTGGAAAACGATAATAGAGAAATTAAGAAATATGAAAAATTGTTGAAATTGAAAAAAAAGAAAAATAATGCACTGTCAAAATCATTTTCCATTGATGGATTAGATTGTATGAATGATATGTTGTGTATAAAAGTGATATTGAAATCGATTGGTATTATAGATCTGCTCGAACTCTGTATTGGTAATAAATCTTATACTGACTGTTCTTCGGATGATTTTACACGAGATACCAAAGATTCGATTGGTGATGGTGAAGAAGTTCTTAGTGAGGAAGAAGAAATGGATTCAGAAGATGAAAATGAAAGTGCCGACGAATTAGAAGAAGAAATGACAGAAGAGAGAAAAAGTGAAAATGCGGAATTTGAAAATAGTAAATTTAGTTTAGTTTAGTTTAGTTTTTCATTCTTAATCACAAATTTCACTGCTGCTTTTTCAGTTGAAAGAGAAAACATTTACGGAGATCAGTCAACCAGTGAGCTTCAATGTGCTCTGAAGCATGAAATGTTGGACGAAACATTCACTTCGCCCGAAGAACAAGCGATGGCAGAAAGAGTGGAAAAAATTCTTAAAAGATTTATTAATAAGTAAATAACTATTTTTTGAAAACAATTTTGAAAGGTAACAGTTTTGATTTAGACTGAGTGAATCCAATGTCTTGGTTTCGTCCAGAGAAGTAATGGAATTGTTTCGAACTAATCCACATCATGGTATGTATAATGAGAATTTAATTTTCTTTTTAAATATCTCTTTGGTATGGAGTAAATGAATGAAATCAATGAATCTTATGTAGTGATAAAGCGTGTTTTTACGAACGTGATCCTCGATGCATGTTTCACTGCATTTCGTCTTCCTGATCGTCTTTTAATTACTATCTCCGTTCTTGTTGGCATTCTGCACTCAACGCTGTCGTCAGATTTTAGTGACGTTTAAAAAAACAGATCTAATTTAAATATTTTTAAGCCATGTATTGTTTTAGGTGCTTACTTTGTTGAAATATTGGTTCAGAAGTTAGAGGAGAAGCGAACAGATGAAAACGAACAAGAAATTGAAAGTAACGCACTCCAAAACGGTTATCTTCTTGTTGCATACTTATGTGCAATGAAGGCAAGCGAGATTTGCGTTGCAGTACTTTCAAAGGATTAATTGAAGTCGTTTTTCTAGGTCACATCTTACAAACTTTTGATGGATATTTTTAACAGTTTAATGCAATCAGGGCGTTGTCTGGATTTGCAGCTTTTAGTTCCTTTAGTGAGAAGTAAGTTTATTATGTAATATTTAATTGGAAGCTAATAAATGAAGTGATCAGTGAGGAAAAGTGATAATTTTGAAAATTTATAACGTGCTTTGTAAATGTTTTAGATTTGGGTTTTGTGTTGAGAAAGGCTTGTCCAACTGATTTAAAAGATTTTGTCATGTTTGCAATTGGGAAAATGGAGAAACATGAATCAGAATCCTCTAGGACAGAGTATGAAAAGTGATATCTCATGTAGGAAATGTATATATTGTTTTTAGAGCATTTACGAATATATTGATGAACGATTTAAACTCGATTAAAAATAACAACGCATCGAAAATTTGCCATTATGATCCTGATTTGATTGATCATTTCACGAAACTTTTGCGGTCTTGCTTGAGCGGTGGATTTTATTTGAATTATTTATTTGAACATTTGAAATATTTCTTTTCTTAATAGGAAAAACACCAGAAATGCCGTTAGCATTTGGGTTAATGGATATTTTGGAAGCACCGACCAAAGGACGATGGTGGATAGTCGGCTCTTCCTATGTAGTTCCTGTTACGGATGCAAGTAAATCAGGAGATTTAAATCAGTTCAACTACAGTGAAGACTTGTTGCGTTTGGCAAAAAAGAATCGCATGAATACTGATTTGAAAAGAAATATATTTTGTTGCATTCTTTCAGCGGAGGTGAATTTTATCATGTTTTGCTTTGAAAAATTTTAATGAATTGATGACTATTTTTTGCAGGATTATTTAAATGCATTTGAAAAGTTGCTGAAGTTGAATTTGTCAGATAAACAAGAACGAGAAATTATTCATATTTTATTTGTTTGTTGTTTGAATGAAAGAACTTTCAACCCTTTTTATGGATATTTGGTGCAAAAATTTTGCAATTATCATGCAAAATTTGTGGTAATATTATTATGACAACTGTTTATTTATTTGTTTTATATTTATTGAGGGTTTTAGCTTACAACACAATTTGCACTTTGGGATAAGCTGAAAATTTTGAAGACACTGAAAAAAGCTCAGATTCAAAATTTGTCTTCACTAATTGCTCACTTGTTCGGAAGCCTTGCATTGCCAATCAGTGTTCTAAAAGTAAATGAATATAAATTTTATGAATTTGAAATTTTCATTAATTTTAATAAGTTTTCTTATTTCAGGTGATTAACTTTGTTGAAATTGAAGAAACAATGACCGATTTTTTGAAACGCCTTTTTACAAAATTTCTGAATAGCTTTTCGACCGATGTATTGCGCGTGGTGTTTGGAAAGTTAATGAAAAAATCTAATGAATATCGCTATTTGAGAGAAGGCATCAGACTTTTCATTGTTCATTTTCTTTTGGCAGAGCATGAAGATGAAGAAAAAAAAGAGTTCAAACGTAAAATTCGCTTCGTCGATAATATATTACTGCCAAAAGAAAGTCTATCTTTATAATATATTGTTTATTAAGAGGTTGTTTAGTAAATTTTTTTGTTGTAAAATGAAAAAGCAGTGTTTAATCTGATTCATTCTTATTGCATGACTTCAAAAAGAAAGAAGCAAATGTTTGCAAAGCATTTTTATAAAATTATCTTAAAATTTTATGATTAGTATAAAATTTTCACATATTAAAATATCATTGCTTTTTATTACTCAAGTTTTATTTTTACTTTCAACATAATGACAATAAATAGCGCAACAACCGTAGAACAATGCAAGAAATACAAGTGTATTGATTTGATGTTAAAACTTATAAAATATTCTTTTAATATAAAAAAAATAAATTATTTAATTTTTGACATCACTCTGTTTCTATTGTTAGCATCATGGTAACTTATTACATCTGTAACTTTTTCAATTCGAACCAGTACAGTATGCAAAATAAACCTTGATCATCATAAAAATAGTTTTCTAATTTTGGTATAACGGTCATTGTCGATTTGCAGTTTTTGTTTTTTCTTGTCAGTTTTGCATACATATCGGCATTATGGCATCTCGAGCGAAAATGGGAAAAGGAAAGAAGCGTGCACATCGTGCGACTAGCAATGTGTTCGCGATGTTTACGCAATCTCAGATACAAGAATTCAAGGAAGCATTCAACATGATTGATCAAAATAGAAATGGTTTCATAGATAAAGCAGATTTGCTCGACATGTACGCATCGTTGGGTAAACAATCATCAATATTATTTGTTTTTATTTAATTATTCATGTATTATGTTGTTTTATTTGATCTTTTCTCAGTAAATTTGCTGTTATTAGTTTGTATTACAAAGGAAAATGTTTTTTTATCTTATTGTATTTATTTATTTATTTATTGTTCAGTTTTGTATAAAATTATTTTAATGTACAAATGAATGAAATAAATTTGTCTGCTTTTTGTACGTGGGAATATTTTTTTATTTTTAGGAAAAGAGGTCGGGGATGAATTCATAGACGAGATGATCAACGAAGCTCCTGGAGCAATAAATTTCACGATGTTTTTGACAATGTTTGGTGAGAAAATGACTGGAACAGATCCTGAAGATGTAATTCGCAACGCTTTTCAATGTTTCGATGAAGAAGGCACAGGTGATGAGTCATCGCATTGTTACAGTAAACGCAAAGTGTGAAAATAAAGTCATTGCGCTGTTTGAAGGTTCGATCAACGAGCACGACTTGCGAACACTGTTGACCACGATGGGCGATCGTTACACTGATGATCAAGTGGAAGAATTGTTCAAAGATGCGCCCATCAAAGATGGGATGTTCAATTATGTTGAATTTGCACGCATGCTGAAACACGGCTCGGAAGAGAAAGACGAGTGAACTGTTTTTATTTATTTATTATTAATGAATCCATCCATTGTCAGTTTTATTTTTTCTGTGTAAAATCAACACATTTAAAATCATACAATTGTAATAATAAATTGATTTTTGTCTGAATTCAGTTGTACAATGATGATTTTACTTAACTGACAAATATAATAATACAACAGTTAATGGATGATGCAGATGAGTTTTTAAAAAAGGTTTGTAGGTTAAACGTTTATTTTCATTCAAGAAGCACTGGATTTTCAGTTAAAACAGGAGGGATTTTATAATCTTTAAAAAAAATGAAAAAGTGAAAAAAAGAAATTTGTAAAAGAAGTTGTTTCTTAAATGACACGTGTGATTGAAAATAAAACTGATTATTAATAATTATTATTATAAGGAAGGGGGGTGGTGGTGAAAAAGTTTTCCAGTCAACAGTTACTAACTAGACTTGATAATCATCTCTTGGAGATGATTGCAATTGGTAAAAGCTGCTTGCAACTGCATTTCCTCGAACATTTATGTCAGCCTGAAAGTAAAAATTTAAATTTTTTAAATTAAGCACAAATTTAAATAATTAAAGTGAAGCAGTTACCACAAAATCTCCGTATGATTGCAGTGTTACCGATTGTTCAGAAGTGGGAGCATTTTCGTCGTTGCGTTTCTTGGGAGGTGACGTCAAAACAGCTGGACTGGTGGGTTTGACAAAAACCAAAGGCGATTGAAGCTCTTTGAACTGGCGCTTGACCGGTGTACGACGTAGTGACACTCGGGGTGTGACAAAATGCGCCACATCTGACGAAGGTGTCTTCGCCTTCGCAGTTTTACGAGCAGAGGTTGTCTGAAAAAAGTCCAAATAATAATAATAATAATAATAAATTTTATTAATAATTAATTAAAATAATAATTTGGATGTTAATTCTACTTTGGGTGTTGGAGTTCGTATCATCGTAGCGAGACGACCTCTCACTGGTGTAGACGAACCGAAACGAGCTTCACTTTCCAACTTTCTTGTTTTCGCCAGCTTCTGCAAAACAATACATATTTAAAAAATTCATAAATATAATTTTTTTTAAAAAATAACCTTTTCAATTTTTTCCTTTTCCTTCTCCTCATAATAAGCGGCTTCAATTTGTTCCAATTTCTTTAAAACAGGCAAACCATCGTAAAGAAACGTTGCGGTCGGATTTTCCGCATTCCACTCGTTCAACGCCTGTTGAATTTCTAATCGAACCTATCAATTGAGCAAAAGTTGATTAAAACAATTTTGCAAATATATGCAGGTAACAAAAGCAAAATATATCAAACTTTTGGTAATTTCTTTTCAAGCGCCTTTCGCTCTTTTTCCTCTTGCAAAAGCGATCCACCACGATTCAAAAAACGCATGGCATTACTGTCACGACTCTGAATATTCATCATTTTAAATAAATAAATAAATAAACAAACAAACATCAAAACAAATAACCTCAAAATCAATTTTTTGTTTCCACAAATTTTCCCACTTTTCGATCAAATCGAACAAACATTTTCGACTCTCATAAAACGTATTCAAACGCTCAATCTCACGATCATAAAGAGCCAACGCGTCAGTGGAATATTTGTCTACTGAAATTAGTCCCATTGAAAAATGAATAAAAATTTTAAAAAAACTCAACAAACCTTCAATAGATTGTAAAAAGCAATTGCGTTCATTCTGAGAAATTTTGCACTTCTCCCAGTAAATTGTCAATTCGGACAATTTTTCCTCGTTTCGCTTTTTCGCTTCTTCCAGGAACACTTCATATTGCACTGACAGCTGAAATTGCATTCGTTTCATTCATTAAATTTTAATGTTGCATTAAATTGAACAAATAATTTAAATTTCAAAACTATTTTCACTGACTGTGCATTTTTTGAAACCTTTTCTTAAAATTATCAAATTTCAAACTTTCTACCTTCTCATAAAAAAGCTTCACTCTTTTAACCATTTCATCTGTGTATTCAGGTCCACCTTCGCCTCTTTCGATGATGTTGCGTTCGAACAAATCTTCTCCATGATGCGCCATCACATGAGCCAAAGTTTGAATCTTCGTCACATAACTAGTCACCAGAGTAATTCTTTGATCCTGAATTTAAACAATGCAATTAATTTTTTTAAAAAATAAATTTTTCAATCCAATTTTACCAAAATCGTTTTCTTGGAGGCAAGTTCCGACTCAAGATGGTTCAAATCATCCAAACGCAACGTAGGCTTGGAAGATGGAGAGTTCATGCCAAGACGATAACTAACCATTTTCAACTCTTCCATAATTCTGGATCGTCTCTCCAATCTCTGGTCTTTTTCTGACGCCAAATGTTCAGCCCTTTTGCGATAGTGGTGCTCTTTATCCAGCAAAGGCAGACTTTCATTTATCTTCAATTTGACATACAATTAAATATTGCTTAATAAATATGATGTAAATAAAAACAAAATTGCCATACATCCGGTTCAACAGACTCATTCAATTCCAATTCAAGAGCACTGATGACAATCTTATTTTTCTCAATACTTTCAATTGCCAAATGAAGAGTTTCTTCTTCTTCATCTATCATGCGATCCAAAACTAGCTTCAAGTGATTGATTGTAGTTTTCAATCGATCTGCCCTCTCAGCATCCGTGAAACCAAGATTATCCCAAATGTTCTTCAATCTTTCAAACTTTTCTTCTACTTCACCAAAAAGATCACTACCCATTGCAAAGGATTCACTTACTCTAAACATTTCACTGCAATTTCCAACCAAGCAAAAATAAACAATTCAATTAAACAAAAAATACACAGCGAAAAGAGCATTTTAAACTAAAACAATATTTTAAAATCATGTTTAAACTCAATTATATTCAAAATATTACATTTTAAACTAAATTTTGTTTAAAATTAAAAGTACTAATCAAATGCATTGAAAGAAATGTGAAAAATATTTCAAACTTATGTTAGAGAAAAACAATGCAACCTAGAATTCTCACTTGAGAAAACATATCGCACAAAAAATCAAAAAAACTAATTTCAAAAACGTGAAATAAATTTAATTATAATAACAAATTTCCAATAAAATTCAAACAACCAACTAATAAAAATCAACAGAACAAAACAAATGGTTTATGCGCGCTTCATTATCAAATTAAAATCACTCGGTTAATTAGTTAGAAACAAAGTCATAAAAGAATAAATGTACAAAAAATAAAATTTTATACTTTTTTCTGTCTTTCGGTACAAAATCCATTAGCGGCACTCGTAAGCGTAACTGGCTGTTCAACCAATGCAAATGATTACCGCAATCAAAGGCTACAGTAAGCACAACCTGAAGATTTTTAAGTTCTAAATTTTTAAAATTATTGACCTATTTAAATATTAACATAAATATTTTTCATTATATTAATATAATATCTATATAATTAAATATACTTTAAATATGCACAATTTAATAATATAATGTGATATAATGAATAACATAAGTAATATAATTTATAATTTCAGAAATATTAATATAATTTTATTGAAATTAATTTAAAATAATCTCTTTTCACAATAGACAAAGTTTTGCTAGCGCTCTTTGTTTTATATTTTTTAATGACTTTTTTAAATAAAACTTTGCATCTTGTAAAATGTTAAAATATTATTTCAACATTTTCAATCTTATTTGTCATCAAATTTAAATATTTTATTTACAAAGTTTCATTAAGTATTTTAATAAATTGTTTCAATTGTATTTTGAAAGAGAATAACCAAGAAAATTCCATTACTAATCAGTGAGCACTGGCAAAAAATTTGTTCCTTGTAGGACAATCACTTATTTATATAATTGTTTAATGCAAAATTACATTTCTTGAATAAAACACGTAAATTGTTTTTCATTTATTTTACTATTTTATTACAAAAATATGTCATTCCTTAAAATACCAAAATAAATCTTTTCTAATTTTCTTTCCTTAATACTGCATTAATGAAAAATATCAATATTGCTCCACTAGCAAAAAAATGCGCGCCAGCTATATGAGTGCTCAGTGGTTCGCAGTCCACTTTGATGGATTCCGTTCAGGTACGACGTTGACAACTTCTATATGCTCTTAATTAAGCACGTTTTGATTACATTACATTACATTTACATTAATACATACATTTTGAAAGCTAAATCAAAATTACATTTCATATTTGAATAATAATAATAATTTGACAAATTTTGAAGACGCTAGAAAACAATGGTTGAAAGTGGATAAATATAAATTTACTGAAATTTGGATTCGCTTTTAATTGTAAAATGCAAAAAGATTACTGAAAAAAATTTCAAATTTCAAAATTTCCAATTACTAGTCCATCAATCATAGTATTCCAGTAATTTATTTTATTAAAAGAACCAGATACGACGCTTCCTAACGATTGTTCAATTATGGCAGTGCACGTAAACTGTATGCATAATGCATCATGATTGATCAACAGTGAACAATTTGATCAGTTCTTTATAACGACAAATCATAGTATTATAAATCTAAAAATTAAATTAACAATACAGTTTCTCCGAAGTTCGTTAAACATTTACCTCAACAGCAAACGGCCTAGGAAGAGCAACTAATTCAGCATAGTTTCCAGAATGAAAGTTGAAATTGAAGTTCTTTGATTCCGACACTTAAAAATACTTTAGAAATAAACAAGTAAATAAATAAATAAAACACAATAATACTTATTGCTCTTGCACAACCACCAAGAGCGGCTGAATGAGCAGTCTTTATTTTATACACAGGTAGGTTAAAAACATCTGACAATATCTACAAATTTTATGTATTACTGTTCATAGAATATAAAATATGTTCATAAAAATTTAGCATTACTTGCACAAGAGCTGAATTTTCAGATGCACCACCAGTTACTTGAATATGCTTCACTTAAAAAAAGTACTTTTAATGCTCAGACTTTCACCAGAAAAAACTGCCTACATACTTTCGTCTGTTAAGCAAACATTCTCAAGGCTCACCCTTTTGCTTAAACACTGATGTTCAAGAATAGCTCGAGCTTCAACATTAGGTGCAAATGACTGAAGCTAAAAATTACCAAAATATTTTTAAAATGCTCAACACATAATATATAAACACACACTCACCAACTTTCCATCGACATTAAAACGATAATATCCTGTTTTAATTGAACAACTAGTTTCTGATTCATCAAAATATATTCCTAATTAAAAATTCTAATAAATTCAATTCAATTCAAATAACACTGCCAACAATACCAATGTATCCATCATTGCCGGGAGGTGTCTCAGCGACGAGCAGTTCAAATTCATACCATGTTTTGCAACCGCACAGTGCCCGTATGTTAGTTCGTGTACCATCTCCATTTCTGAAACTAAATCAAAATGATCAGTAGCATTGAGACAATGGACAGTGACTCAACAAATACCAAATAAGACCCATGTAGGCATCGTGTTGTAATGGATTACAGAAAACATGTCCACTAGGGATTGGATCAGGTTTATGTAACCAGAAAAACAAAGTGTCGCTGGTACCCAAGCTTATCTATAATATTAAAATGAGGAATTTTATAGTAAAGCGCTTCCACAACTTACTCCCAAGCAATCTGAACTTTGACAGAGAACAGCCAAAGATGCTATAATATATTAAACGTTACAATTTACAAAGCTACGTAAAAAATAAATTTAATCATGCATAACTCGGTTAAAAACATCTAAATCAGTATAACTCGCATTATTTATTAAAGTAATAAAAAAAGTGAACAGGACAGTAATTAATCATGAAATTTTAAATCTATAACTGCGTTTTGTTATACAAGCATTTGAAATGAACATTATTCCGCAACTAAGATTTAAAAAAACTACAAAAAATTTCCAATTAAAAAAATATCCTGAAATCTCAAAAGAATAGCACTAAATTCAACCCATATAAACAAATAACGTAAAAAACGTGTTGCAATTATTTCCAAAATTCCATCTATCACAGTATGCTAAATATAACTTAACTGACAACTACTACTGTAGTTGATAGGCCATGCAGATGTAAAGGGAACGATGTTACACAAAATATGTGAAACTGCAGGTGGGCTAAAATTAAAATGTACTTCAAAGGCATTCCTAATCAAACAGTCAGGCAATGGAAAAGTTAAATGGAATGCATACGTTTATCACAGTTATGAGCAAATTCATGCTACGAAACAACAAGCAATGACTGAGATAAGTGAAATATACTACAAACACATTCCACATTCCTTCTTACCTATCCTGCAATTTATAAAGCAATTTTTCAAAAAAATGCATCCACGATTTCAATAAAACTGAAAAAATGAATAAAAAATTCTTGAAAAATACTGAATCAACTTTTTTCACACCAGTAAACATTTTATGGATGGAATAAATCAACTTGAACTTACAAGGATTATCTCCAGTAAAAACAATTACAGAGCATGCTGGAGAAAATCCATATCTCTTCACAAAATAATCTGCTATGAAACCCTAAAAGTTTTTATGATGTTAAAATTTTACTGAGCAAAAAATGTGAAATACAATGGAAGTTGTTGATGGCACGCAGTCCCCAAGTTTGCTTTTTAAATCTTTGCCACAAACCTAAAACAATAATTAAAAATCGTTACTTCTAATTCTAATATAAAATATAAAGTAAAATGAAAAACTTACATTAACGCAATGATCATCCCATTTAAAAGTTGCAATATTGAATAAATTTGTACCAGATGCATCTCCAAAGTCAACTGAAGCATAACAACCACAAAAAACTGAACATAAAAAACTGCTAATTAACGATACATGCTAAAAGTATGTGTAAATTTCACATAAAAATAAAAGAATGTTTCTCTTTTACTTCAGTGGAATCATAAATGTGCCGTTCTTTTCTATATTTCTTAAATATCTGAGGTCCAGTAAAACGTTCGCAACCAACTGATCCAGTACGCATTGCTAATTGCTATAAATCGACAATACAAATCATATTCACACAAAGTAAACTTTACCATGGGTCCACCACAGCTGTCTTCCAAAATTTTGCATTCACTTGTTGTGCTAGCATCCATCCAAATAGGACAGTTGTTTGTTGCAAAACTTTTCTAAATTTATCAACTCATTTTCCATTCTTATTGCGTAAGAAGAAAAAGAGATTTTTTAAATACCTGTAGCTGATTAAATAACGTTTCACGGAAATTCAACGTTTTTAAAATTTGCTCTGCACCATGCTTCCAAAAGACACTTCCATGTTGCTGAAATACATTTTAAATAACTAATATAGTACATAAAATAAACTGATATTAACTTGTGCTGCGCCAGATATAGCTTTAATTGAAGAAAATTCAATTCCGTTAAGTTTCAAACGATACAGCACATTATCTAACGCTTTAATCCACATCAATACAGGTGCAGTGACCGTTTCACCAGCACGATGTACACCGCCGACAGTACTAAAATATAGTTACAAATTTCACAAAATAATTCATTGAATCATAATAGCATTACTTAAATTCTGGAAGTTCATTGTCGTAATTGATGACTTCAATACAAACAATATTCAAATTTTCATCGGTTAATACAGCTTTCAACTAAATTCCATTGTCAGAAATGGAATGAGAAATTAAAATAAATACCTGCTGCGTTCCCAAATCAATCCCAAGAAATGTTTCCATAACAATTATTTACCAATTATGAATTAACAACTGGAGATGGAAAATCGAGAAGCATAAAAGTTACTGTAAAAACACAAAATTGATTTTTCTGACTGTAGAACAAGAATACCACAATAGCCATAGCAAAAATTTAATAAATAAAAGTATGAAAAAATAAAATAATAATTAAATTACACAAAAAGTCGAAGAAAATAACAAAGTGAATAATATTTTTAATTTTTACTCAAATTTCTTTCAAATTTACACATTTTTAATCAAAACAAATCGTAAAATATAAAAAAAGATCAATTTATTATCAAAACAAAATTTTAACTTATCATATTTTATTATTAAAAATTTAATTTAATGGAACAATTTGAAAAAACTTGAAATCAAATTATTTAAATTAAAATGTGTTTAGGCTAATATAAAAACCATTTTATACATTCAAAAGATGGCAATACATTAATTAAAAAAATAACCAGGAATTATTGGAGAGGTCCCATGGTGTAACGGCTAGCACTCTGGACTCTGAATCCAGCAATCCGAGTTCGAATCTCGGTGGGACCTGAAATTTTACAACCATCAGCTTTTTATAAATATAAGTAATAATAAATAAAAACTTTAGTAAACAGGCAGCAAATACTATAATACACCTTATGATATAAACATAGTCTTTTATAAACCATTTTACAAGCATAAATACAGTGATCCATAATAAATAAACAGTCGATAAACTACAGGTGTAGATTGTTTATTTAGGCGAAAAGCAGAAAATATGTACACATATTATTTGAATTATTGAATCATTTATTAAGAAATGAAAATAGTTGAGTTTCCTTTAAGGATTTCTTTTGTTCAGCAGAATGAAATACATGAAAAATTTAAACACCACTAAATTTGTTCGCGACTTGTCTTTTTCGCAATATTATTATTTAAATTGGTAACCACAGATGTGGTTCCATGGTGTAACGGCTAGCACTCTGGACTTTGAATCCAGCAATCCGAGTTCGAATCTCGGTGGAACCTTGAACATTTATTGAACTTTAGAACCTATCTTTTCATTGTAGAAATTATGATAGAAAGGAAGTTCACATGAAATTCCAAATATAAATTATATAAAACAGTTAAATGCTCTCTGTTTGTGAAATAAGTTTATATAAGCTCTGTATTTACAATGTTTTAGGTTTAAAATGAAATTCCATTGGCAGCTTGGGCCAACTATGATGAAGTTAACTTCTCAAATTCTCATTGTCAAATAAAATTTAAAAGTTGAATGTTTTTATTGGTTTAATGAATTTCCCTACTTACGATTTGCTTATTTGTAAATACTTCGTCTTGTCGCCGTTTTTGGAGCCACGAAGAATTCTTTCCTCGCGTGTTATTATTGGCCTGAAGTTTTCATTGGCTTTGTTTGTTCATTGGTTCATGGAGTTCTAGTATGATTCGATCTCATGTAAATGTTTTCATTGGTTTCTGTGAGTCAAAATTTCATTAGCCCATGATATTTCTAATGCTTCTAATATTTCATTAGCTAATGAAACCCAATGATGAATAGCTGCAATATTTCTTATTTCATTGGTCAAAATATTTCCTTTTACAACATAATTGTGGAAATTTATATATTTTAAAGTTTTATTATCGGTGACAATCTTTTATTTCTTGATTTAGTGGTTATTGACTTTTTAGTCCTTTTTATTTTATCAATAAAACAACAGTTGAGGAACACAATAACAAACAGAAATCAATTTGTGTTGAATTTTGAAACAAATCTCACAATTTGCATATAAAGTACAAATAAATTTCTTTTAGGTTGTCGAAATTTCAGTTGTTTATTTTAATAAAATAAAAATCATTACTGTTGAAAAATAAAAGGACTGATATTAAAAAAATTAACAGAATGCATCAGTCAAGATTTCAAAATAAACGACAGCAAAGTGTCAAAAAATTGTAAGAAACAAGTGCTCTGAATTTCATGAAAGCAGTATTCAACCAGTATGTTATTCAGTACACATCAGCTGTACAAAAAGTGCAAAGCAGCAACTATGCAGCATAAATACAATATATACACAACAAGTACACCCAAGTGTAGAAATTGTGTAAAACCACTATTCACATAAGGTTGTCTTCTCATTAAGATCAAATTTTTTGTCTGTTTTATTTCTGATAAAGGGTGTTTCAGAACCATTTGTATTTCTTTATTATTAAAATTATGTCTCTGTTTATTTTATTACAAAATTTGATTTGTGCATTATAAAGCAATTTTGCTTGTTTTGTCATTAAATTTGATCAAAATGTCAAATGCAAATATTTATTTATACATATTTATTTTGTGCAGTTGTACATCATGTTTATATTTCTTTCGTGATGAAGTAAACTTTTGGTAGAAGTTATTACGTTGCTTTAATTCAGTTTCACAAAATTTCAACAGTTTAATCAGCATGTTAACACAATTGTAAAGTAATAGCACAGATATTTAAATTTCAATATTTTTGCATTCATTATTTCGATGGACTATTTCATTTTGTATTTACATATACGACTTTTCATATATTTAATATTTTATGAACAATTATTTGTTATTCCACTCAGTTTTTGCTTATTTCAAATTGTTACATAAAAATTCAATCATTTTTATGCATGCATTCATTCACCATTAATTATTTTCAATTATATTCATCTCACTGTGGTGACATTTTATAGCATACTAGTATAATTAATTTTATAACAGAATCATACTTTATTTAATTTCAGCATAGTTACTGTTGCAAAAGGATTTTGCAATATTTAAATTTATACTGATAGTAATTTCATTATTAATGTTTTATAACAATTATGTTATCAATGTTATTTTATCATCAATTTTGAAACAGTTCTGCATTTTATTTACATTGCTTTATTGTAATGCAACAATAAAATGATTTAATACCAGAATGTCTGGTGTATAATGTCACCCACTTTTTGCAGTTGCAATATGTTGGCATTCGCTTTAACTTTTCCCTTTAATTTTATTTCATTATTTGTTTGGTGTGCTTCAATTTCTGAATTTTAATTTTAGCATAAAAATGTAATATTTGGATAAATAATAAAATAAATGTTATAGATGATATACTTGGAAAATCTCAGTATAATAAAATGATGTATGACCAGACATGAAAATAAAATTATAAATCCCATTCACCACCAAACAAAAGTTTTGCAAATGGTGCAGCTCTTTGGTGATTCGCATTTTTTGAAAGAAAGTAACAATGCACGGAATGATTTTCTACTTCAGTACCTTTATAAAGGAAACAGTGATTTGCAAAATATTAAAACAGATACTTAGCTAAAAGCAAATGTAATATTTAAAAAATATATGCACAGAAAACAAACTGATAGGTAAAATAATCTGCTCAAAAAGTGAGCAGAAAATTTGATTAGTAACTCATTTTTCATAAACGCTCTTTATTATATATTGCATTTATATTAAAACTTCAAAAAACAAATCTTTTCAATCCACATTCTCAGCCAAAAAACCAACAAAATCTTTAATCAAAGGTTGAACTAAAAAGTAGCACCCGTTGAAATAAACAGAAATTAAAATATTATCTTAAATGTATAAAAAGCAAATCAAAAACTGTTTTATTCCTTTAAAAATAGTTCGTTTTAAAAAATTATTATTTGAAGTCATAGCTGCATTATATCTTAAATTTAGCATGAACATCCATTGTTTATTCAGTGCACCTTAAAATTTATTAATTCTCGTAATCGAATTTTTTATACAATAAAATCTTATAAATTTTGAATTTTAATATTTTTCCACCGTCAACTTTTCTATTACTGAAAATGTTATCGTTGCATTATTTTATTTAACAAAAGTTTGGAAGTAAAAATGCCAAAATCATCGTAGCGCTTGCATTTGAGTTTGAAAGTTTTATAGTAACCAACAAAATAATAAGATATTGAATACATTTTCATTATTCTGATAAAGCGTTTGAAAATGTCATATATGAACTTCATAAATCCATGCAGCAGTGATTGCTTCTCAGAAAACCAATGAAATATTTCAATATAATCTCAAAACAAAGATGATATATTATATACATATTTGCCTTTTATTCTTTAACAAATTTTATGAATCAAAAATAGATACATTTCTTAGATATCAGAAGTTTACTTATGCGCGATTATATTAATTGATATTTAAACATATACTTCAAAAAACTGAAAAATATCTAATAGAAATCTAAATAAATAATCTAATAGAAAGTTGAAATTTAATGAAAATGAACATACAAAATTTGTCAGAAATCATCTAATGCTTATTAGTTTGAAAAGTTATTTCTTGAAACATTTAACAACAGCAATGACAAAGAGATGTAATTTATTGGTTGAATTTTAATAAATTTCTTAAAGCAAAAAAATCTTCCTATGCTATCATACATTTTAATTTTGATTCTATTCATTATAACATAAAATTAACAATATCTGAAGCAAAGGTCTTAATATTTTTGTAATTATTATAAAAACAGTGACAAAGTTGTTTATTATTTCAAAGCAGAATTTTATTATTTTATAGACACTAAGAAATAAAACTAAAATACAAAGATTATTTTTCATATGACGTGTCAAATAATATTTGCATTTTTAAAATTTTTCATTGAGTTATATTTTTTATTGTTTGGTTCGTGTTTTTGATTGAAAATACTCGACGTCAATGCTAAACAACTTTTCCTTTGTTTCATCCCTCTGAATAAATAGCTGTGTTTACTAAGGTCATATTATGAACATTTTTAGTCATGCATATGAAAATAAAACAAATGAGGTGTGCATCGTTGCAAACTATTTAAGGCGGTGTTCTATTAAGATTCAAGCATCAAATTTAAAATGCATTTCATTGCAATCGGCATTGCATTTATTTTTGCATTCCATTTTGGAGAATGTAGTCCCCCAGTAAGAGCCGCTCAACAACAACGCGGGTAAATTTGCTTTAATTCAATCATTTTAAATTACTTTATTCTTTAAAAAAAAAATTAATTCAGGGTTTTGCTTGACATCACGAAGTCGTACGTAACTCTTCCTATAGAACATCATTATTTTGATTTTGAAACAAGACATCCTGAACATCCTTACAAAAAGATAGCAGAACTTTTATACGCTGAACTCCAACATGACAAGATATATGTCATTTTCAGAGGTGAAGATACGGAATGTCGTAAAGGAACAGGAGTAAGTAAATTTTTATTTTTCAACTTTCTTTTAATATTACAAATCTTTCAAAAAATCTCTAATATTTTTCAAATTGGCAAAATTATTTAATATTTATTTTCAATGAATATTGTTTGTCGTTTAAACGATTTTACAAATTACAATGCATTTATCAGAATAATGCTGCTTTGAATAATAATTAATCCCTTTGCATTTAAGTTTTCATATGCTGATGTTTATCATCGTGTATCAAATCATAAAAATCCTTGTCCAGTAGTAAAATCACGCCCAATTGAATATTGCAGTGGTTACGTTTACTTGACCAAACCAGAGTATGATGACTTTAAATGTGGACAACAGAGAATTCACCTCCCACAAGTGAGCATTTAATTATTTAATTTTTTTTTTCATAAACGACAAAAATTAAAGAAGTAAATTTTCAGCGATCAGCTAGAACTTATTATGAAGAAGAAATTCGAGTTGAAATTTATGAATATTCTTATTTCCTTGAAAGCGTTCAACATAGAGGCCACTACAGGCGTATTGCTAACTTCCGACCTGTGGGACCTCTGGAAAATGGTCGAATGTTGTACTTGTTCGATTTGATAAAAACAACCTGCCCAAGAACTCTTCGAGTACATTTGCATTGAAAACAATGGAACTTATGCTAATTTGATTTATTTTCTATTTTCAGTTATCATTCGACAAACTTAGCCAATGTCCCTTGTTGCAAGATCAAAGTGTTCCATGCAGAGCTGACGTTGATCCTACCGGCTTACGTCCAACTATATTCAAATGTGCTGATGGAAGTCACAGAAAACGACGACCAGCAGCAATTCAACAGCAATCAGCAGCTTCTTCCTATCACTACGAGTCATATGCATATTCACGTGAAACAGTTTGGAAAAGCACTGAATATTTCATACATTAATGCTTAATGTAATTTTGTAAATAAATCAATTTTCATTTATTGTAAGTGTATTAAATAGTAAAATAAATGTTAAAAGTTAAATTATTTATTGCATCTTGGAAACAATATTACCTTACAAGATATGCAACATATAAACAAAATGGATATTCCATTATTTAAAAAAAAAACTAAACAAGTATTTAAAAAACAGTTTCTTTAAAATGAAAACTAAAATGCTTAGTTGTGTTGTTTTGTATTTATTATTAAACTGATACATTTTTTTGAAAAACAATTGAAAGCATTGAATTGAAACGAATTAATATCAAACAGAGATACAAATGTTGCAAAAATACGCCGCCGTATTTATTTACTTCTAACACGCCGACATATTTTTAAAAATATTTACAATAATGGAAAAATAATATTTCAGTTTGCTTCATATTATTTAAATAAAATTTTCAGTGTATTCAACTGTTTATACAATTTGAATAGATTTTTGAAGCTTTTGCGCATCCATACTGCTACTGTTAAAATAATATTTCTTAACAAATGACATTCAACATGTTATTTATTGCTTGTCTAAGATTTATGAGCATCGGTTTTGAAATTGAACAAAAACATCAAAAAAAATCATGCACAATTCAAAATTATTTAGTCAATTATTACAAAATGGATTCAGATGTTTCATTATTTTGTTATCGATATTCAATATCATATCGACATCATATTGGTTAATGCAAACTACAACATTCTATTGCAAAAAGCATAATTAAGTTATATCTTAAGATAATTATTGCAAAGAATTGCTTTAAAAACCTGTAAATTAAAACTCAACAAAAAATGTTATGAAAAAAATTTTCAATCATCCAAATTTTAATTAATTAAATTAACCAACAATATTTCCAAATCGAATGATAACAGAAAGGAATTTTTTTTCCAAAAAATTAAACATTTCTTTCATCAATGTGAAAATATTGCAAAGATGTTTCAAAAAGTAATAAACTGTGCATTAATAATTCTTGCAGAGCGTAAAGTTTTTTCACCGAAATATTGAGATTTTTTAAACTTTCTTTTTCTGCGTCCGTAATGTAACTAACTTTCGTTTCAGCAATCTGCCGCTCTTTTTCCTTGGCATCCAACTTTTCATCATTTCGAATCATCTCGCAAACTGTATGGCACTTCTCTTCACGATGCAACAATTCCCTGCAATCATATTACAAAAAAAATGTATATATCTATAAATTCAAAAAATCCATTGTGAATAAAAGAAAGTGTACTTCTGCATTGTAAGTTCTGCATTTCTTCTGTGTATACAATTCGCTATGGCCTACAATTATAACACTTAATATACAAGTTCAAATTGCATGCCTATAATTCACCCTGAACGTTTCATCCAATGCTCGCTTTGCAGCCTGTTTACGATCAACCGTTAAAAAGCTTATAGAGCTTGAGTTAGCATCTGCTCCTGGCAACTCCTAAAGAACAAACACTGAAGAGCTGCAAACATTCAACCAACTCAACTGACTATTTCCTCAACAAAGCTATCTCTGGTCAAAATATATGAATATCGTGCTACATCATTGTGCGACATCAGGGCTTTATGTTCCAACTTGAACAAAATACTGCATTTAAAAAAAATTTCGATAATAAAGCAATGCAACAAAATACTTCACTCTGCGCAACCACATCTTCTGCATGAATTAAACGAAACAGTTGAGCCGCTTTTGGATCTATCCTAAAGCACTGGACGGATTAAAGCACCAAATGAATCGAGCCAAAAAAAAATTACCTTTGGCTTATAAGTTTAGTTATTGCAGTGAAGCAGAGATGTTCAAATATTGAAGCATATTCTAAAAAGACAAAAACTATGTTAAAAAATTAAAAATTAAAGGAAAAACATTATAAAAAAAAGAAAATTATGATCTATCCACTTATTATTATTATCTTACCAATCGTATAAGTTCGACTCCCAACAGTGGTATTAACGGATATCAATTTCACCTATGATAAAAGTATTCTTAAAATCATCAACATTGAAAGTGAACAACTCACAGAATCGTTGGCAAACATATCAAAATAATGTGGCAATTCAGCTTTGACTGTAGAGCTCCCAGGATATTTTTTTAATATCTAAATAAATAATCGAATTTCGAAAATTAATTTTTATTTCTGTTTACCTCGGAGTGTGAAATAAGATTGGATCTTTTACTACGGCATGGATCTATTTCGTTCACATGCGTCATGAAGCAAAACACCTCAGCAGCAGTCTAAATTGAAAATTAACAAATCAATGCACAATAAAAAAATTATTTCATACTTGGTCATAACGATCAGTGATAAAATCGAGAATAAGCTTCTGTCTCAAGCAGTTTTCAATGAAGTCGAAATTCACAGACCAGTATATAACTTTCTTCATTCTGCTTTCTCAAAAAAAAACCGTATTTCCATTAATCATATAATCATCACATAAAACGTACGCTTACCAGAATTCGACGCTCTGTCTTGGTTCAAACAAACTGAAGAATCATCTTCTACAAGACTCCAATTAAAAACCCCGCACTGCTTTATTACTTTGCAATGAACCAAGTTCGAGAACATTTGTTGCACTTCAGATTTGGTAGTATAAATTAAATGAATACTTCTTGACAGTCGTTGAAAAGTGAAGTTAACACAATCGACTTCGCTTAATTTACCAGAAGTCAACAGTTCAAAAACAACTGCTTCTGCAGTATTTCCAAAAAGCAGAAGCACCATACGCATATACTCGGCATACCGAAGCAGTTTTAATATAGCAGGTGAATGAATTTTGTATACAATACGTGACTT
The DNA here is from genome assembly GCA_001447755.1 of Trichinella papuae. Taxonomy (NCBI): domain Eukaryota; kingdom Metazoa; phylum Nematoda; class Enoplea; order Trichinellida; family Trichinellidae; genus Trichinella; species Trichinella papuae. Next base: position 61,159 of record JYDO01000077.1, read on the forward strand.
TTCTTCGATAGTGAAGGTTACAATATCGAATCGTAAAAATATTCTTAATAATTTCCGTACCTAATAGTACACATTATAATAGTAATCATTACTATTAACTGTAAATTAATAATGAATACTTCTATTGGCGGTAAATTTACAAGTTGCACAAGTTCGTTCAAATCGATGGCACAAGGCATTTTCATTAATATTTTCGCAACTGCTACAGCATTCTTTCCAAAATATTCTTCAATAATTAAAATGCACAGTTCATAACCTTTACGGCCTGTGTATTTCAATTCCATGTCAGACTTTTATCATGAAAATGATCATAAATAAAAATAAGCTTATTGTCGGCTAAACTGAAAATCATGTTTAAAAAAGTATTACTGTAAATATGAGATTCATCAGGCAACAATAGATTTGTGAAAGTATAAAATTAAAACTGGCATGATGAATACTAATTTTAATAAAAAAAATTTTGATCTTTTATAAAAAGCAATACTATAAACAAATGACAGTCTAAATTTTTTCAGTACAGTACAGTACAGTTGTTTGTCGGAAATGACTTAACAGTTTCTTGACATATGCAAATGTAATAATTTTTATAAATTGCATATATATGTATATTGAATGTTATTGTAGAATTCACAGATGAAATAACTAAATATGATTTAAAAATAGGTTTTCATGAACTCAACATATTTTGTATTATGGATGTTATTTCCGGATAGATATATATTACAGTTCAACAGCTTGATTGTCCACAGATGACTTCTTTAATAAATAATAGGATGACTGAAAAACATATAATTAATTATCATGTGTATGTATTTATAACAACATTATAACACATAATTAATTAGCAGTGTGTATTTATTTCATAAAACTGAATCAGAAAAAACCATAATTTTTTCTACTAATTTAGTACAACAAGTAAGTAATAAAAACTTGCAAATGATTTTCATCTGCAGTTTCATTTCATTTTTCTAAAATTTATTTGAAATATGAACACTTTCATTCTTCATTTAGAAAATTATCCTTCATTTCGGCCAACGCATTCAGTGATTTCTGCGCTGATTGTCTTAACAAATCTGGCTGCTTTTCGTCCAAGTACATAGTAATACAACTGACACAGCTTTCCATTATTTCCAACGATACTTGCAGTGTCTCAAACAATTTCGGCATAGCACTTATTAGGTGTAGTTGGAATCGAAAATGAACAGTTTGCATGTAAGATGTACCGGCTCTTCGACTTCGTTCAGCCAATTTGAAAAAAAATTTATCAAATATTGGCCATGCCTCCTTCTGTATTCTCATTGAATAAAATGTTCCGGAATTTTCCACACAAGCAATCAATGTTTTGAAAGCAGCAAACTGACAAATGACATCTGAATCATCCAGACGACAAAGTAGGGCTGGCCAAAGTCGGTGTAACAACGGCAGTAGAGTTCTACGACACTGACACAACGCTTGTACACAATATACGATCAACTCCAGGAAGCCGATACGTGTCTGTATTGAGCCTGATCGAATCCATGCACGAGCTCGATGCATGATTTCCACCACAAGTACAAGATGCCATGGAAGCTTATCCTTCCTCTCGTCCTCTGCTTGTCCTTCAATTGGAACATTTGCTTTTGAATCCAAATTACAAAGTTTGCAAAAACGAGTCAACGCAGAAATGAGATGGCATAAATTGTCTATTGGATGTTCGTCGCTATGATCCAGAACTAGCAACATTTCTTGCAAAACAGGTGCCAACGGTTCAACGTGCTTCAAGTCCACAAACCGATCCAATAACGCGCTCACCATCAACGACAATTCTGGATAGAGACTGTAGAAACGAAATTGAATCAAAAGTGTCGATGATAAATTGCCAATATTTGATAAAAGAAGTTCATCTACGTTTGCTTGATTCAAAGCAACGGCAATACTATTCAAAGTTAGCATTGCAGAACGCCGACTTTCTTCACGCAGTGTTAGTCTCAAAACTGCATACAGAGATGGCATCAAATGCTCTTTGATTTCCTCTTTCAACAGCAATGCACAAAATTTAATCGTCTCCAACAGTAATATCACGTTCAATTTCTCAAGGCTTCTATTTTCGACCAGCCGGGCTAACGCTGACGGTAGCAAACTTCTTGCCAACTGAGAGCCAACTGCTGGTCGATTTACCATTAAAGCATGAAGAATTGAATTAACAACAAATAATTCTTCAGGTCTGAAATTTTGACGACATCGCTTAAAATTTAGACAATCAACAAGAAGATCCAAATCTTCGATCAATACTAAAAGATTGAACGCATCCAAATAAAACGACACTGCTTCATTGTCGGTTGGTGTGACTAATACAACAGAATTATCAAGTTGTATCAGCAGCACCATTTGACTTTTAGACGAAGACCAAAAGCAATCGCAATCTTCAAAAATATCCACAACTCTCATTCTTACTTCGATGCTATTTACTAACGCATTCACTAAAAAATGTCATTCATTATTTTATAAAAGTTACATTTTCCGTGTAATTTTAAAAATCAGCTGAAAAACTGCAAATATACTTTCAATATTTTATGATTTACATTTAATTAAATGTTTCATTTGTTTATCTTTTATTCTATGTAATAGAAAATGATATTAAAACGGTAAACTTTCATATCTTTCACTCACTCCAAACAGAGAATTTTATACACCTGAAATATCTGAAAGTTATGTTAAAATTACGTTATGAATTACCATTTTAGCTTTAAGATGATAAACTATCATACGAATAGCATAAATGCATCAAACTAAACTTTTTCAATAAAATATTACAAAAATACATAACTAAGAAATGTTGAAAAATTAAAAATAAACATACTTAAAGAAAAAGCTTGTTTTCTGCACAAGCAAAACATAGTTAAACCACTTTTGCCAAACATTTTCAAATAACCACAGAAAGTTCGAAGCAAAACTTTTTGTTGAACTGGCAATAAATCAGACATTTTTGTCATTGTGACCAAAGTAGTAGTAAAATTTTCAATAACTAAATTTTGAATTTTACAGTTTGAACAATAAGAATTTTTCACACTAAGCTGAACTTCTTCGTCGGAATCATACAAGAGTGTAGCAACAACATCCAAAAAACGATGTTCAGCTTCAACAGTAATGGCATGCCGCTTTCCAAGCAAAAGTGTAACTTTTTTACCCAAAATTATTCTTACTTCCTTATTCGGACAGTTGACAAACTTTTTTAACACTTTATATAGCAATATTTTCAACTTTGTGCAAGTTGTGGTGCGCCATTCTTTGTCCTGCTTTTCTTCGACACTTCCAGCTATGCTTATAACATCGAATAACAATGCCAAATATTCAGAGAGCATAGAAAATTGACTGGACGAATAGCAATCAAATAAAAAGTTTGTAACAGAAATACATACACCTGGCAAAACAGATGTAATCAAACAAGGAGTAAGCATTAAACGTAGGCAACGGCAGACGTACAATAAACATTCGGTTTCCATATCAGTAGAAAGCAGTTGCATAAATGCATATGTTAAATGACAAAAGAGTAACAATCCATTTTTCTCTTCCTGTATATGTGAAAGTACATCTTTACCTAAATTATAATTTCAAGATATTTACAAAGTAATGTACAGTAAAGATTAGACAAGTGTTCATATAAAAAAAGAAAAACAAAATACACAGCCTTTTCAATAAAATATGTAAACTTTCATCCTTAAAGAATAAAAAAATTACCTGATTTTGAGAATAAATCACACAAGCCTTTAATAATAGTGAGCAAAACCATTGGTTCAATTTGTTTTAATAGCATATCATCTTGTAAAGGGCAAAGAAAATCCAACACTCGGTTTATCACTTCAGATATTGAATCTGCATCTTCAATATGCTCACATTTTTTTATAATTTCAAATATCAGTGAAAACAACTGGTGGATGTCAGCTGTAGAAATTTTATTATACTTCAAAACGGTGAATGGCAAGGAAAGCAAACTCGCAACATTCTCTTCAACTATATGTTTTTCCATTTGTGAAATCATTCGCATATAACGATTGTTATTTAAAATAAAACTAGGATTTAATTCTTTTGAAGCATTTGCTAACAACTCTTGTTTGATATTCAGCATTTCTATCGAAAAAGCAGTTGAATATGAAAAGTATTTTGATATAATGACAGTATGAATAATGATTTCAAGTTCAATTGTTTTTTTAATATTCATTAAGGAAATTGCTTAAAAACTTATTTTTCACATAAGATAAATTTTTAATTAAATTATTTAGTAATAAATATATGATGCTAATATTATGAAAAGTAATACAAAAAGTTGAGCACCGATTTCCCCAACGAACCCGCCTGTTTTTTTATCTAAATTTCATTGGTTGTCACTCTGATACGTTCTATTTGTTCAATATTTGTTTCATATCAATGGTCAGCTTTCGCATTCAATTCACATCTTTCTTATTCTTAATCTATGTATTTTAAAAAATTAAGTTGTTCTTAATTTTACTTTACTAAGTTGGTACTTATTTGATGAAATTTAATTTTTATTAATTAAATAATTAATTTAATGAAATTTAAGCAAAATGATTTTTTCTTTTGTATTAATCAAAAATCAACCTGGGGGAACATGAGAGTTGTTCATCTGGTTTTACATGATATTGCAGTTTTCTGAAGTTAGATATAATTTTGCATGGAGCTGAAGCTCTAGTTTGAAATCTGATTTAAGCAGAAAGCCATTAATCAGAACACTGGCTTTGCGCCAAGATAGAATCTACCAACCTCTGGTATTTAGTTCCTGTATTCTCCCTATTTGTATATAAATCCATTATTTTAATCGGGATGTTCTAGCTCGGCACAACTTTTTCATCGCATTTTCTTGTTGGTTATTGAAATCGGTTTCTCATCAAATAATTTATAGCGTAGTGAGACTGGCTTTTATTATCTAATTGTTCATTGATTTGAACATTCCTGTTTTGATTACCTGCAATATTTTTTATTTCATTGGTCCAGATATTTCCATTTACGATATTTAATTTTAGACGTAACTTTATTATTTTTAAAGTTTTACTAAATTTATTTTTATCTACATTCATGAAATTTTATTATTCATATAATAACTGTTTTCTTCCAAAATATTTGTTTTACATTTCACACGCTTCAGTGATCAATATTTTTAACACATCTTTTCATTCTTCGGCATTTTGTTATTGTACCATAATAAACTTTTATAAAATAAATTATCAACAGCTCAACAAAAGCAGCAAAAATATATAAAGCAGTGATTTTTATTTTTCAAAATTCAACATCAATAACAACACCAAAGAACAGGCAATAACGGAAGTAATGAACAACAGTAAATAACAGACAGTAACAGCAATAATAAACAGAAATGACTAGAACAAACAAATATAAGTTATCAATATTAACAAAGTAGAAACGACGAAAAAGGGAAGAAAGCAATCAATAAAGCATAATACAAGACTACCACTTGGAAGCGACATTAAATCGGCAAAACTGGAAATAACAGTCCTGGAACCTCCATTTCGGGAAGTAGCCCTGAATCGCAGGGTATGAGGGCAGTTTCAAAATCACAAATAATCATTTGTGGATTAAGGTCGACCTCCAGAAGTGCTGCTCTGCTTAACCTTCAGATGACTAAAATATTTTGTCACCTTCCGATGTCTAAAGCCGAATAAATTTTGACCTGGATGAGAAAACACCGTTTTGTAGTTGTAGAAGTACAGTGTTCTGGACAAACAAATATTTTACACTGATCACATTTCACTGAATATTTTCGATGCACCGTGTGGTACGCAAAAACCACAACGACTCCGATTGCTACTTGATGTTGTCTCTTTTTTCGTCTTCGTCAGTAGAATTTCATTTCCCATTACCATCAGAATGCAGCGCAATATTTTTCTGTAAATATTCTTCACCGAAATTCTGCGTTCAATCAACGGGCGTTCTAGTTGATCTAACGAGACAAGCCAGACAAATTATCAGTGATAATGCCATATCTTTTCCCCAGACTCTGGACCAGATCAAGCACAACTCTTTGTTCCTGTTCCCTCTCTGGTCGGGGCTCTATTTTGCCACAGTATACCTGATAGTTCCAAACATGCATCGTGACGGTGTCGCATAATGTCCATATTTTGATGTCGTAATGCTGTGGTTTGCACTTTATGTATCCTCTAAATGGACATCGCCCACGAAAGGGAAATAACTGTATATCCACACACAAAAGTAGATTTGGATAAAATGATTCACCACTGTTACGGACGAATTTATTGGAAACCTATGCGCTCATATGTTGTGCATGCGACGCTCTGCTCCTGTTCAAAAGTCTTCGAATTTCTTGGAATTGGTTTCGCGGCATTGTAGTAGTGAAGATTAATCGCTGAAAACAGTAACTTTCTTCACTTTACATATCCAACACCGGTTCTTTCCTACCATGGTAGCAACAAGCAGTAAGCAGCAAACCAAAAACTGCTTTCATTTCGATCAGGTTCACATCAATCCATGTGTCTTGCTCAGCTTTATGCAATTCATATCAATCTGTTTTATAACAAATGATTTCTACAATTTCAGCATCGATGAAGCATTCGAATGCATCAGCAAGACGAGATATTCTACCATCGTCTGTAGTGATTGATCCCAGTCACGAACATCACCTCTACCACTACCTACTACCGTACCCTATTATCCGGAATTCAGGTACTGATGAACAGGATTCGCTACGCCTGTAAAAATTCCCAACATGGTAATAGAATTTACGAGTGATTGCTAAATTTTACTTAACTTATTAAAAAATAAATAAAGAAGAAAAAAGAAAATCAGTTGAGCATTGAAATTATTTTGTATTGCATGCTAAGATCAAGTGATTGTACTTGAGAATCAAAAGTTTGATCAAAAAACGTCTATACAAAAGTAAAGTGAAACTGAAGCTCTAATTTTGTTTATCGCCTACTTTCTTATTTATATCACTTTATATCTTATGCGCAGTGTGTTAATGAACAAGAGTAAAGTTTCTGTGAGTGATAATAAATATATGCATGTGATAAAAGAAAGCAATTTTATTTATAATAATAATAATAATAAAGAAAACAAAATTCTAGTTATACAAACAAAAAAATGGATATTTTTATTGAAAACATCTATTACGATTTTAAGAGTTAGTACATTTCTGTTATAAACCTAATTTTAATATTACTGTATTATTCTTTATTATAATTATTTTAACAGTAATATAATACTTTAATTAATTTTTTATGACTATTTCTATTTTATTATTTATTAAATTCAAAGATAGGTTGCATAAATTAAATTTTTTGGATTAATGTAAGTAAATATGAGCTTACATGCTTATTTTTAATTTTACTGTGACCCATATTATTTGAAGTTATATCTTCGATTAGTGTCAGGAATTCTTTCGTCAGTATACTTAAATAGTAATTGCTGTATCATTTATTTTGTATTAAAGGTAATAATATAAAGTATAAACATGTTTCAGGTTTTTTATTGCAATGGCTACTTTTGCTGATGAATGTAAACAATATTTTAACACCGAATGCCTTTATGAATTATTGAATTTATCGAAAGATGCTAAGCCAGATCGTACTACAAGTATGTGATATATTATTTTATATTGTTATAAATATTACACTTCATCTTTGAATGAAAATCTTTGATGATTTCTCTTAAAAAGCATATTGGGCTTGCTATAATCTTAATTTTTGAAAATTATTTACATTATAAACGTGTTAAACATTTTGAGTGTATAACTCATTTTTTGAATAATACTAGTTTAAATGTAAAGTCTGGCAATTTTTTGACATTGATGAGCTAAATGATTTTAGACTGTATTATTAGAATATTTGTTAATGTTATTATTTGTGTAGATAGTTTCTGAATAAAGTGAATGCATATATAAAATGTATCATATGTTTAGTTAAGAAGGCATATTATAAAGCATCATTGAAATATCATCCTGATCGAGTTCATGGGAAGGACGAAAAGGAATTAGCAACGAAGAAATTTCAAATTTTATCTAAAGCGTTTGATGTGCTTTATGATGAAGATAAAAGAGCAGCATATGACGAAATGGGTTAGTTATAGTATTAAAAAAGAATGTATACTTTTTATTTTATAATTGCGATTTTAGGATTGGTTGATAATGACTGGCTTTCGCATGTTTCTGATTGGATGACTTTTTGGCGTACATTATTTAAGCCTGTTGAAAAACAAGATATTGATAGCTTTTACGCAAAGTATATTGGTAAATATTGATATTATGATATCATTGGTGTATTTTATTTAAATGTAGAAAATTTTCTTTTAGGTTCTGAAGAGGAACGTTATGATTTAAAGAAGGCTTACCTTGCAAAGAAAGGTGACATGGATTATATTGTAGATACCGTTTGTGGGATCTACTCACCCGAGGAAGAATCTCGTTATCGAGAAATTTTATTGGAAATGATAAAAAACAGAGAGATTCCTGCTTACAAACAGTTCACTCAAGAAGATCCAAATAAAAAAATGAAACGAATGAGACGGGTATGAATTCAAATGTTTTTAGTATAAATTACTTTACTGCAATTCATTGTAGTTTTGAAAGTGTTTATCACTAATTAATATGACGAATTATATTACTTTACTTTTAGTTTTTGGAATTAGTAAAAACATTTTCAAATATTAAAATGCAAATTACATTTAAAATTTAAGATACAAGTGCATTTTTATAGGCAAAAAGGGAAGCACAGCGATTCAAAAAAGAAAGTGAAAAGTGTCCTTCCGGTGATTTATTTGCAGAAATTGCCAAAAGAGCCGACAAACGACGGAAAGATGGGGAAGCACTCCTGGATCGTCTAGCTGCATCTTGTTCAAAAGTGACGAAGAAATCTGGCAAAAAGAACTGATTTGCAACTGAGTTTTATAACCATATATCTCATATACGCTGCTTTTTAACTTTGGTATATCTGTTGATTCTGATTTTTTGAATACAAAAGAATATAGGCAATAATAAATGTTTTTAACGAGTTGATTTGATAGTTTATGAGAGGAAATGAGTTTAGTCCGAACTAACGCATTGTTCAGTTTTGTCAACCAACTAATGATTGCGTTGTATTTGATTTTCAAGAGTGAGCAATTTTGAAGTTGATATTATGTGATCATTTGTATCATACGTAGAGTAATATCATCATACGACGTGTGCAATGTAACTTTCAAAAAAGCTGCTAATGCAGCTAATGCAAACATTGATGTGAACTGTTATAATTATAAATCTTGCAAGTCGGAGAATTTTATTAACAATGTGGTTGTTTTATAGAGAAAGTTTTTCACACTAGAAGTCTTTGAGAGAATGCAAGAATCTTATGATAAAGTTTAAATAAGGTTATTTAAATTAGAATCTAAAGAAGAGCATCGCATCACTGCTAAATGTCTTTTCTATATATTAAAATTGTTGTCTAAATAAATGCAAAAGTAAAATACAATGCCGTCTGTATCGGCTACAATACATGAATGTCAGACTTCATTTTTACATCAGGTGAAAAAGCGGTCATTAAAGTGAAATAAAATTAAATCATCACAAGAGTCAAATTTATGAAATTTGAATTGTAGAAAGAGTGAAGTATTTGTTTTACGTTTGTAAATCTGAAAATACATATGTGTACATAAAACAGTATTATTTTTCATTTTCCTTTGACGCATTCTTGGATTGGTTTTGCATAATATCACCATCAAAAGCAAAATTGAAATCTAAATTTGAAAGCATATATTTGAAGAATTTCTCGTAATTGAAATAAATCACCTTCATCCCGGAGATCAGAAAAAAAATCATCAATTGATTTCTGCGTGATAGCTGTAGAATCAGTGTTCACGTTGCTCATTTGGCAACTGACTTCCATTTCCAATTTTGAATTATTCACATTCTGATAAAATTTAAAAAAACCATAATAATAATACTGAAATACAAATTATAAAATGGTATATTTAACTGACTGTAGTGTCAAATGTAGAATCCGCGTTTGCACCTTCCACCGATTGAAAACTCTGATCACTCAGACCACCCATTTTCAAAATTTCCAATTTCTTTTTGATCATTGTCCAAATGTTGTCGTCGGCGGTTCCTTTAGCGACGAGATAGATAATAAGAACACTATTGATCTGCCCAACCCGATGAGCTCGATCTTCGGCCTGAACTAAAATCTGAAAATAATGATAATAATAATTATTAATATTTTCGTAAAATATGCATTTAAAATTAAAAAAAAAATCAACCTACTCCTGGATTCCAAAATAATTCCGCAAAAACAACCAGCCTAGCAGAAGTCAACGTGAGACCTGTCGAAGCTGCCGTTATGCTCAACAAAGCTACTCGAATTTTGTCACAAGTTTGAAAATCGTCACAAAATATTTTGCGACGATTCGAATTCACGGTTCCATCGATTCGAATAAATTGAACCCCATAAAAAATTTAAAAAAATAATCTCAACAATGGCAATTGGATATATTCCGTGTGCACCACCTCAATTTGCATACCTTTGATGATAAAAATTCAGAAATTGCATCCAGCATGATCATGTGATGAGCAAAGATGATGAATTTCTGATTCGATTCAATCAACTCTGAAATGTATTCAATTGTTGCTTGGATTTTCGCCTGAGCAGTTTCGGCGAAATAGCTGAGCAAAAATTCATGCTTGCCAAAACTCTGAAACAACAAAATAAATAATTGAACAATTATTATATACAGCTTTTGGTTATATAATTTACTTGATCCATTTTTTCCTTGGCCGACTGTAGTGATTCCAAACCTAAGTTTATCAGTTGCTTATTCAATACGACAACTTTCCGAATTTTTGGAGGAAGCTGAGATAGAACTTGATCTTTTGTGCGTCTACATTAATAACAGCATATTTAAAACAAAAAAAAACTTTCTATATTCATACATAATATGAAAATTATTTTCTGCATCTTTTATTGTTAATGTTTTTAACACAATTCACAACCTGTATCATCATGAACAACTTCTTTACCTCAGCATTATTGTTTCTTTCAAAATTAATTGAAGCTCTTCTAAGTTCGATGCACCAGAATAATCATAAACAGTTTTTGATCCAAGTTTTATCTGAATATTATTAATTTTTTTTAAAAAAAATCAAATAAATATACAAATAAAGAAAAATACAAGTAATTTTTTTTTAATAACTCACCATTTTCGGATTGCAATAACGTTGACCAAATTCGAGGAAATTTTTAAACATCCTCGGAGCTATGCAGTCGATTTGGGTGAACAATTCACTGGGCTTCGACAAAGCCGGCGTTCCACTCAGCAGAATTACCCTTTTAGCAGCCTTCAATAGACATGATTTGAAATGAAAATACATTTTAAAAATATATATCATTTGAACACCTTCAATAATTTCGTAGCTACTTTATAACGCTGGGTTCTGAAATTTTTAATATTGTGACTCTCATCCTACAACAATTTCAATGTACACTTTTACTGTTCAATGCAAGATTAAGCGATGCACAGTATACTAGTATAACGATGGAGAATTTACGACCAATCATTGCTTCACTTTGGTTCACCATAAAGTCGTAACTGATGATCAAAACTGAACAATCACTTGGATTTGGAAGTGAATCACGACCAGTATTCAAAACGACTATTTGATTCGAATTTACAAAAGGAAGACGGTTTTCAATTTCCTGTTGCATATATGTACAATAGAGAACAAGTGTGAAAGATATCTATTCAAGAAAGAAACTCACTTCCACCCAAGTATATTTCATAGAAGAGGGACAAACAACGAGCAATGGCCATTCGTTTCTATAATATGAAGCAACAGCTAGTGCTTCAACTGTTTTTCCAAGACCCATTTCATCAGCAATAAGTAATCTGCCTTTTCTGCTAATAGCAAATCTAAAAATATGTGGAAATTTTTGGAAACAAAAATTTCATCACAATGATTTTACTGAAGCTTACTTCACTGCTTCAAGTTGAAATGGAAAAAGTTGATTTTTTATTTTTGAATCAATACGACAAAGTTCACTTTCAATCCCCCTGCAATAGGTCTGCTTTTGTTTTAGAACATTTTGCACGATCAACGGTAGACCATCAAATTTCACCGGTGGTTTGCATTTTGAAATACTTTCCGCTTTAAAATTATTATATTAAAGAAAATTTGAGCATCATGCAAAATATCATAAATTCCTACCAACAAATGGATACATATCAACATGAAAAGTCCAACTACGTTGTACAGCATCTGTGTAAGAGAAAAAAATTCTTCTTATAAGGTGAAATTCAAAATGTATAAAACTTACTATAGAAAACCTTTTCTTTAGGAAGTGATCGAAACAGCTCAATCATTCCAGGGTGATATGGAGAACGGATTTCAAATCTTCCACCGCTGATTAATACACATTTCGCTGTTATTTCTTTATTATTACTTCGTCCTTTCCCGGATTGAACGGACAAATTGTTTGAAATTTTACTTGCTAATCCACTAAGGGAAGAATTTTTTCCTTTTGCAGCCAACGTTGAAGATTGAGCAACGTTGACTGACGTTTTCTCACCGGAAATATTTTTCAAAGCACATCCTGAACTGGACGGTAAAGAAGCATTATTCTGTTTCGCTTTACGCAATTGTAAAGCACGATTTCGATTCGCCTCAATACGACGAAGTTGTTCTTCAGATAAAGCCATTACTATATTGCATAATGCTATATTATTTATACAAGAAATTATTTTCACTTTGCTACAACTACAATGTTTATTTGTATAACCAAATTGCTGCTAACCTTTTCTTTCATTTTTATTTATTAAAAATCGAAATTCAAAAAATTACATGACAATTTTCAACAGAACTAACTCATTTAATTATGTTCCATATTCTTTTTAAAATCTTCAATGTTACCATATGAATTATTTTCATCGTGGCATAATAACAAATCTTTTTATTTCAATTTGAAAAAACATATATAGTGGACATGATGGTTAAAATATTTGCCATTTTTTAAATCATTTTCAGAATTCATCAAATTAATTTTAATTAAAAGGAACAATAAAATTAATTGAAATAATCACTTTCAATGGCATCCTCATTCCAGTCACAAACATTATATTAAGCTAACCAGTGAAACCGTCAAACAAGTTATACATTTGTGGCAAAAGCTCTTAAAATCTCTCTTTCCATAGTCTGCATTAACTATTTAACATTTTTGAAAATTCTGAAAAATAAACTGAATAATAAAAAACATATATAACTTCTAATGATTCTTAATTTTTTGCAATCAATAAAAAGTTTTTACGATTAATAACATTAAAAACTAAATCATAAAAACAATAAATTCAAGAAAACTCACCTGATTAACTTTTTCTTTTAAAAATAACAATATCAATATGTTTCATGCAATAGTAAAAAGTCATTCGTACAGTGATATCGACTTGAAAGCTTCAACAATATCCATCATCATTCGGCAAAACAAATCTGTAAATTTAAATTTATAATATTATGTAGGTTGAAATAAAAAACTGCTCTATCAAAATATGTTTATTGAACTGCCATTATCACATAACACCAGTTTCTAAAAACATTATTATTTATAAACAAAACGTATTAGAACTGAGCGCCATTAGCATTTGAACACGTTCAACAATTAATAATTCAATAAAATATTTAACAGTTCAATATTTAAACATTTTAGTAGATAAATAAATAAATAAATAAAGATATATATATATCTTACAATATTTCACAATTTCTTTTGTTTAATATTATCTTAAAATGCGCTAAATTATCTCTTAAAATTTTTTAAATTATGCTAATGTTACAGTATACACAAAAGTTACTGTAAACAAAGTTTATTAAAAAATAAATAAATAAATAATTTGAATTTCAAGCGAAATGTTTATTTATTCTACAAGTTTAACAATATAAAAATAAATTTACATAAATTATGCCAAGGTCCACGTCACAAAAACAAAGATACTCAGGTACAATTTGTCGAAAGCTCAACGTGGCCAAAGTGAAATATCATTTTGGTGATTTGCGGGTCGCAGTGAGCGGTCCATTTTTCATTGCTGTTTTCGGCTTCCGGGGTTTTTGCTACCCCAGCGAAGCTTATATATTTTTTTGCTTTATTTCGTTTCGCCACCTTTCCTATTTGCCTTCCCGAATATTTGTTTCCATTTTTTCACTGTTGCAATGGAACATTGTTAATTATAAAACATGCTGATGAGTTCGGTGATCGTTGAAAAAGTTAACTTTGCTTTGAACTTTTGCCTTCAATCTGGATTCGAACGTGCCACCTCAAATTGCGGCCAATCACCATCAGTTGGCCGAAAAGTCCGACTTCGATTCTGTCTCTCCAAGTATGCTATTACTTTCTTTTCACTGATTACTTGCATGATGAATTTTGCTAAAAATGGCATTATTCTTTATTAAGTATATTATATAAGTTGAACTTTATAATTATTTAGCTACGGTTTAATCTTTGTTTAGATTTTTTGTGATCTGATTTGTTCACCATCATGAATGAAATGTTTTGATATAGTATCATGAAAAAGCATTATAAAAATGAAGTGTCATATATATTTGTATTACAAAGAATTGAAAGTTTCATATTCTTATTCATTTTAAAATAATGGTTTTAATGTAAAACAAGTGTACGTTTAAGTAATATGAAATTTATAAATTATAATTTGGGATAAAACTAATTATTATAATTTAATATAATATTTACGTATTTTTATTTATTTATTTATATTATATTATATTATAGATAATCAAGTTCTAAGTTACTGTATTATTGTTGTTTATTTTTACACATTGTATTTAGCAAAGATTAAAAGGTTATAAGTGAAAAGTTGTATTTGCATATGTCCCTATGGAGATGCAAAATAGGGCAATATATTAATACAATAATGATGGTATAATATATTTGGAGTATTATTTTAAGTGTAAATATTTTTGCTTATTTCATACATATGGGCTTGTCTGTTTTTGAAATCAAATCATTTGAGCATCCACAAATAAAATTCTGTTCTGCTTCTTTAAACATTTTAATATTTAGATGATTATAGAATTTCTGTTACAAAGGTGTAACCTCGATTTAAGTCCTTATTTTACATCTAGTTGTCACTGGGTTCTGACTATTGTTAGATGTATCAAATTTATAAATTTATTTTGAAAAGAAGGAATATAAGAACGTTTTGAATTGCTTTTTTATGTTAAAGTCCTATCAATAGATGATGCGTAATTTGTAAGTGGTAGAGAATGGTCTGTTTTATTTTTAGTTAAAAAAAGATTATTCATTATTTATTGTAGAAGATGCTTGTTCTGATGTGGGAAGTTCATTTCGACATGCTCAGAAGTCAGAAAGCGTCTCGGTTCTTCCACGACATTCTGTTTCTGGTAGGGAAATTAAGTCCAAAATTTTGGTGAGTCTTTATTTATTTATTTATGCATGTATTTATTTATTTTTATTTTTTTTAGTATGCAAAGAACAATTCAAATGGTAGAGGCAGACGAAATTGTGATGAATTTATCAATTTTTCCATACGACCTTTCAATAGCGCATTAGCGTCGAATTATTCTTGGCGAGCTACTGACGCTGCTGTTTTCCATCATCAAACACCACATTTAAAAAACAATAATTCACAGCAGTATTTATTGACAAAGTAATTTTTTTGTTATTTTCGAAGTGTTTTATTTGTAGACAAAAAATAAATTTTAATTGTAGTGCCCAGTTTGTCGTGAACGATGTCCATGATTATTCTTCGTATTTGTCCAATCCAGACAAAGTTATTGATTGGGATGTTGTTGAAGAAATTGTAGGCTGGATTTAAACTGTTATGTTTTGTTTGTAAAAGATGTTTTTAAGCGAGTTGTCAACACTGAATCATTCTGTTGTCCAATTTGCTTGGAATTTCCAGTAGCTGCTAAAATTACCAAATGCGGGCATATATATTGTTGGGCTTGCATTCTGCATTATTTGGCATTGTCGGAAAAAGCTTGGCGCCGGTGTCCCATATGCTTTGAACCAGTCTATGAGAAGCATTTGAAGAGTGTGGAGCAAAAAATTGTTCCTCGTCACGAAGTTGGGCAGAAAATATCCTTTTTGCTCATGGAACGAAAGAAAAAAAGTCATATTGCATTACCAGTACGAGAACGTCGAACTTCAAAAGTGGACAATGCGTTATTGAACATAGCTGGTAAATGTAGCACATTTTCGTTGTTTTATGGTTATATAAGTGAATTGTGTTGTTTTTAGATTCTTGCAACACATTTTCCAGATTATTAACAATAAATTCATCGCAAGTGATATCTGAAATCATATATCGGGAACGTGGTGAGTTGGAATCTCGAAAAAGTATTTCAGATGATCTTGAGGAAATGCATTACATACATGTGGCCGTTGAAAGTAAAAATATTTGAATAGATGTTTGAATGGAGAAGCTGTTTTTATTTACGAATTTTCAGATTTAAATGAAAGAGAAAAAATGTTAATTGCTGAAATAATGAAATTTTCGTCATTGAAAAGCGACGTGCAGTCTGTCTCAGATGTAAACGCTAAAGGTGAAAGTGATATGAAGGTGCTGAAACTACTGTCCATTATGTCATATTGATTAATATCTTATTTTAATTTTTTTTTCTATTGTTATTAACAAGTCAACACACGGCCTGTATAGCTGTCCTTGTGACAGTATTGCAGCTGCCGGCGCATCTTTAGAGAGCTCTTGATAGAGTATATTCTTCGATGCAGTGTTGAATAATATATTTGTCCCCGGTATGAGCACTTGATGCTTCATCTGGTGTGGGCATTCTTCTGTATATTCCATCGACTAGGCCAGTTTCTATGAAACGATTAAGCCTTAGTAAAACCATGCAGAAGACAATACTTGTTTTATTAAGAAACATTTTTCTTTCTTTTTAAACTTTTTGAGTTTTATTCGTTGTATTTAAGAATGTTTATTTTTAGAAAATTTCCAATGAACAATCATTTGATCAATCAAATATTGTAGTTGATGGCAGTGATAGTGTGATTGATTTAGATAAAGAAGAGAGCTATTACTTTTATCAAGGTAAGAAGGAATATGATTTTGTTATATTTTTTGTTAATTACGAGAAGCATGATGAAATATTTTTAAAAAGTTGATATGATTGATGATGTGTATCCATTTGGATCGATAGGCCTGAGTCGATAAATTTAATAAAATATTACTTTACAATTTTACCTGTATTTAGTGATTTGTTATTATATTATTTTAGTTGAAGATGGGCAGTATTTGTTTTTGCACTTTTTGAATGTTCAGTGTCTTTCGAGTGAATATGGCAGTTTGAGGCGTTCGCCAAAGTTATTAGTTGGTAAAATAATGCAAATTGAAGAATTTATCATGACTCGTGAGTTGCGCCGCAAATATCGATACCTATGTCATTTGCCGTTGGGTACAAACTTTTCTTTGGTGGAAGTGGAACTACAGTCTGGTATTGTTTCCGATCAAACACTGAATATGTTTGAGGGTGAGAAAGAAAGTTTTGCATATTAAAAAAAAAAAAGCATCTTTTCTCTGACTTTATATAAAGTAGCGTTGTTATTAGAAAAATTTATTCGTCGAATGTTGGCTAGAGAGAAAAGATTAGCAGACGAGGAAAGATTGTCACGTGATGCGTTAGCTTGGGAACGCAAGGTGCTTTTTAATAAAAGTAAATTTTATCTTTTTCAATGTGTCTGGTTGTTTAATGAATGTTTTTGTACTTTCAGAGATTATTTCTACTCCATCTGTAGTACAGAGTTTTGGAGAAGATGATTTTCCTTATGAATTGAGTTCTGGTATTGACGAAGCAGGCGGCAGTTCAGTGCATCAGATTTTCACAACTGAAGGATCTATATCATTTGCAGAGGTATGTGATGTTTGTGAAAAAAATTGGGTTGAAACAAGAAAAAAAAAAAATATATATATATATATACTGAAAGTTAAAAATATGTTGTGATTATATATTTCCAAAATATGTATTTGTGTGATTGTGTAGAATAAAAATAATTTCTGAATTGATACGCTTTTTTGCAGGCGTTGAAGCTCTCCAAGCCAGTAGCCATTCCAGAAGTTGGAGTAGCATCATCTGTTGAAAGTAATACTACAGTTGGAACATCAACTTTATCGCGTCCATCTTATAAAGACTCGTTTGCATCAGCGTTGAATGAAATTTTCGATCAGATGCATTTGCCAGATAACGTAGAAAAGGATAAAGGGAAAGATGTAGATAGAAATGAAAGTGGAAAAAAATCAAAGAAAGGTCGTAAATCCAAGTCGATTGTATTGTTTTCCACGTGATTTTTGATCAAATCATTTTGATGTTTGTTTGTGGTTGAAGAAAACTCATATGAGTCTTATGAAGGCACAAAGTGCTTTGTTATGCTTCATTTCATAATTATAATTTGACAGGTGGAAATTTTTATTAAATAATAATATTGTTATAAATTGGAATGAAATTTTCTCATTTTCTAACTTGTGGTTTTGGTAAAAAGAAGTAATTAAGCAATTTTTAATCATACAAAATTAAAAATTTTGATATAATTAAACTTTTGGATTTATGATAATTGATTGATTGATCATAAAATTAACAATGAAGTGCGATTGATGTGCATAAATTTGTAGCAAACAAGTTTATACTTGACGAAAAAAGCACACCGGGCTTTATTATCGTATAATTGTGCTTCAAATTACCAATTTCTTCAATGTAAATTTTTAACTTGACGGTTATTGGAAAAAAATTTTTTTTCAGTTATCACAATTATCATATTTAGGACAAATACATTACTCAGAGAATAATACAGTGCATCATTTTGATTGATTTATTTCTTGAGCAGGGTTGTTTTTTACTTTTTGTTAATCAGAAAAAGATTGAATTTGCAAATGAAAAGAAATAAAAAAAATTTCAAATTACCCGAATGCATAATTGTTGTTGCATAAACGCTCATTCCGAGCGTAAAATGTGAAAGGCTTGGTGATATTGGCTTGGTGACAAGCATTGCATTGTATTGCAAAAAAAATTAATAACAGAATTAAAAAATAAAAGAAATAGAAATAGAAATAAAACAGCAACCAGCAAAGAGACGGACGACGTGCTTTGAGTAAGTATGTAAATATGGAACTTGTCAGTATGTAAATATGAGAGTAGATTGTATTGTTACAAATCTGTGTGTGTGTGTATGAAAAGCAACGAATGAATGGAATCAGTCCTCTTTGCTGGATTTGAAATTCACAATTCACCGTTCCAAGCTCGAACACTCCTTGCATATGGCCATGACGTGCCGATCATACGGTTCAACTTGGACCGTTGAATACCAGGCATGGTATTTGAAACGCAACAAACGTGACGCTTCACATTGCACTTCATAAAATTCATGATCTGCATCTTGAAGAAGAATATGAATGAAATGAATTGCGCTATTTCGTATGTTTCCATCAATAATAACATTATTGAATTCAAACTTACCAACAGCCAAATGTGCATCAATGACCACTTTGCCGACAGTCAAAGCCCACACGTGAAGGTCATGTATTGCCCGAACGCCTTGAATCCTTCTCAGATCAGCTTCCAACTTTTTGTAAGCAAAATCCAATGGAACCGCTTGAAATGCAAAACAAATTATAATGAATAAATAAATTGATTGATTAAACGGACAAACAATACTTTCGAGCAGTGTCCAAATGACGTCGCGGAACACTTTGACCGTCGTCGCGATGACCATCAGTGAAAAGATGAACGTGCAAATTGGATCGGCCAATTTCCATTGCGAGTTCACTTTGATCAAACTGGCGCCAACGAGCACGCCGACACTTTGCACGAAATCGCCCAAAATGTGCATGGTCGCCGCCCGGATGTTGATATTATCCGTCGGCTTTTTGCTCTTCGGCCTCTGAGGAAATTGCACTGACGTGCCACCGCCTGCGCCTGCGCCGACAATGCTAACCCGGTCGTTGTGACCAACGGCCGGCGTGAAATCTTGGTCAGCCGCAACATCCGACGAACCGAAATCCCCGTGCGAGTGACCATCCACACCGCAACGGTGCAAAACGCATCCAATGCTGCAAAATTGGAAGAGAAAGAGAAAATTATTTTTTTTACACTTGTTGAAGAAGAAGATGTGTTTTGATTTATTTACACCATGTTGAATACAACTCCGCAACTTGCGGTAATTAGCATGGCGTCGGCATCGATGTAATAATCTTGGTCAATGACACGCAAAACTGCCAAATAAACAAGCACGGCAGTCATGGTCCAAATGATGAAAATACTCAACAATGCGCCGAGAATTTCTAAATAATAATTTATTAAAACATAAACAAAAATTATTAATAACTCGTCATATGATCAAACAATACAATACTTTGTAACTTTAAAATTGACATTTAAAGTTTTTTTATCTTTAAAATCTTCAAAATGTAAAACTTTAAAATTCATTTGAAAAGAGAGAAAAAAAATGACCAGCAGTTAAAGAACGCAAATAAGCGTGCGAAATTGGTGGGTGAAAGTTGTCTGCTTGCTTGTTTGTTTGTTTGTTTGTTTGTTTATTTGTTTTCTTTTTTTTTAGGAAGAAATGGCATCGCCAGACAAACAAATTAGCAACATGAACAAAACAATTTTGAAGCCGACCATCATCGAAAGCGAGATGAACAGTCAAGCAGAGTCGCAAGCAATTCTCGCAGCAATGGAGGCGATCCTTGATGGCAAAAGTGAAAAATGCATCGCTGCATACGTAAGGATGGTCTTTGAAAAGACATTCCAATGCAAATGGAGTTGCGTAGTTGGCCGTGAATTTACTGCCAATGTAAATCACGGCAAGCATTCTTATATACATTATTACGTTGGCAAATATGCCATTCTGCTGTGGCGTTGACTTTTTCTGCATCATCACTTCGAGTAGAAGCGAAGCAATATAACAATTACTATTTAACTTATGCTAATTCTATTAATTGTATTCTAAATATTCTTTTAACAATAATAATAAATTATACAACTATTCAAACTGGAATTAAAAACAAAATTAAATATATGCAACCTTCTTTTCTTACAATTCTGACCTTTTTATAATATAAAAGTTATTCATGAATAAATTTCTGTTTAAACTGCTGAATCAAAGAATAAAGTATATATTCGAAAAAAAAGAAAAAAAAAACAAACAAATTACTACATTTAAATTAATTTTTAAAATGCTAATAATGAAAGCAGGCGTGTATAAAAAAGAAACAATTAATATTGCGTAAAGTGGCCTGTCAATTTCAAATTTCAAAAAAAAATGATGCTCACCGGATCGATAAAAACCAAAAGTGAAACATCTTGTTGCCGGACGTTTGCCAATCCAAATGGCAAAATAAGCAATCACAAATCCAGCAACATCACTCAACATGTGCGCCGCATCGGTCATTATTGCCAAACTGCCCGCAATTGTACCTCCTGGGGCAAAATTGATGATGAATAATTTAATTTAAAATTAATTTAATATTTGTAAAAGTTGAAAATTGATCATCCATTTCCACTTACCAACTAATTCCACAATCATGAATAAAACGCACAAGCCAATGACAATGACCAGCCTAGCCTGGGCGTTGTGATTGTCGTGCGCTTTCAAAGGCCGGAAATGGCAATGATCCTCGACAAAGTCTCTTTCACATTCTTCTGAATTATCAGCTTCAGTTTGGGGCGTTGGTTCGGCTTTCAGTTGCTCGAAAGAGGAGAACGAAGCCACCGGTTCAGGGTTCCTCTTGTGTCTCAAACGACCGGATACAACCGCGGCCGCGCAGGCCGTGTCCAGCGTTGTTTCACTGCCCAATGCAAATTCATTCTCGAAGGCGGCATTCACTCGTGATCTATCCGAATGAGTTTGCATGTGAAACGGTTGAAATGCTGAAATCTGACAAACAAACAAACAAATAAACAATTATTTCAATATCTATTAGCAAAAACAAAAAAATTATATTTCAAGCAATAACAAGAAAAAAATGAATTTCCTGTTCAATAAAATCTTTATAAATTAAAAAAAAAGAAACATCATAATTAATCATTTAATTAAAACTATTCAATGACAAGTTTCAAAGTTGATATTCAGCTTTGAAAAGCACATTATCAAAGTATTCTTGTGACAACTTACCAAGGAAAAATATCAATTTCAACAACAGTAAGAAATAGAGGAAATAAATATATATTACAATGTAACATAAATTGATTAAGAAAAAAAGAAACAAAAATTGGGACAGTTCCTACATATTTGTTCCTACATTTCGAATAAAAAGATCATCACATACATGCATGTGGATGGTGTAGAGAAGTACAACTGCACACTCTTCAATGAGAAACCAAACCAACACAATCTAACTTATACTGTTTTGATAATTAAATGAAACTATATTAAATCAAATTTTTATTAATGACGTCAAAATATGACAAAACAAATAATCAATAAGAGAAAATATACAAATATACGAAAGAGGAACAAACAATCTATTCCAATGATACATGCTTTAAACCAAATTTACACTACACGCATTCTATACATGATACAAATTTCTGCACAAAAAGCGACACATCTTGACATTATACATTAACATTAACATTTTCGTTGAATAATAAAGAAAACATTTGCATATCTATTAATAAATATTACTTTCAGTTAAGTGCAACAAATTTAGAACGCAGAGGAGAAATTTTCATCCAATAATGAATAAGCTTGAAGCTTGAAATTGCATTTGATAAAAGTTCAAACTAGACAAAATTGTACAATTTTAGCTTATGCTCACGCGTGAAATTTGCTACACTGCGAGCAAAACAGGTCTTCAGCAAATAAACAATTCTCAATTGACATATTTAAAATCGCACCAATATCAAGCACCAAATTATGAAATCAATGCAAAAATAATTTTCTCTTTTCACCCCACTCTCAAAAAAAAATCAACTAAAACTTAAAATTCAATAAACAAACTTACTTCAGGTGTAGTGTGCTGATTGAATCAGGTCTTTGATAACATTTTGGTGGAAAAATTGTAGAATTACTGTATTTAAATAACAACCTGTAGGGCGCAATACGATAAATGAATGCACGGTTAGCTGTTGGGTGGTTTAACAAGTTTCACAATTTGAAACAGTTGCTTTAATTTGCGTGTGCAATGTAGATTTGTTTCAAAAAATGAAAAATCATAAATCAGATTAACTCTAACTGAACAGTGTATTTATCAAAAATGTATTGTTGTAAAGTTGTTTTGTGATTAGCAAGATGCGTTATTCGATGACTGAGTGAATGAAGAGAAATGCAAAAAAATTCAACCTTGATTATTAGAAATTGTCGAAAGAACGTGAACAAATTATATTACAGTATCCATATTATACTTGCACATATTTGCACTGTAGTAGAGTGGTTGTTTTTTGAAATTTTTCAAATTGTCGGTAAGTTTGTTGTATTTTTGATTATCGCGAAGTGAATTTCAATCGGAATATATACGCGACGAGCTAGGAGAGGGTAGAGGAGCATGTTTGAACTGTTCGGAATAAAGCCGCCTGTGGAATCACCGCCGTCGGATGGGGCGTCGGCGTCGGCGCCGCCACCGCCACCGCCCCCGCCTCCTGAAAATGGACAAAAACCGCCGGACAAGAGTCGAATGGCTTATTCGTTCGATTCGGCAGCGCTCGAACGGGCCGCGAAAGCGGCTCGTGAATTGGAACAGTCGAAGAATGCGAAAGAAGCGTTGGAGTTGGCTCGTCTCCAAGAGCAGACCAGGCAGATGGAGTTGCAGCAGCGGATAAAAGAGTTCGAAGCGTCGGCCGAGAAGAGCAAGGTGGAGCAGAGGCGAGTTTTTGAAGAGGAGAAGCGCAGGACTATGTCCGAAGAAAGCAAGCAGTTCAAGTTGAAAGCTGAATACCAGGACCAGTTGGCCAGGAAACGGTTCGGCGACGAGCAAGCGTTGAGACGGCGCGAGCAAGAGGAGGCATTGAGGAGGCAGGAGGAGTCGGTGCAGAAGCAGGAGGCGATACGCAGGAGAACTATAGAAGAGGAGCTGAAGTTGAAGCACCAGTACGACGTGCAGCGTGTGGAACAGGAAGCCCGAGCTCGGGCGGCGGTGGAGCGGGAAAATCGGGAAATATACCTGGAACAGTTGAGGGTGCGGGAGAGGGAACGTCGCACGACGGTGTTGGAGGCGATCGCCGCCGGCGGCCAAATGATCGGTCGCGGTTTGGGCAGCTTCTTCTCGGACTTGGGCACCCTGATGAACACGGCCGTCGGCTTGACCGTGCTCGCGGCCGGCTTGTACACGGCTAAGCGGGCGACGTCGGTCGCGGCCAGGTACGCCGAGGCGCGTCTGGCTAGGCCGAGCTTGGTCCGAGACACGTCCAGACTGGGCGTGGCCGATTTCGTCAGTGAGCCGTTGCGGTCGGCGGCGAAAATGTTCCGCCGGCCAGGCGACCCGTTGGCCGGCGTGGTCTTGGAGCCGAGTCTGGAGCGACGTCTACGTGACGTGGCGATCACCACCAAGAACACCAAACGCAACCGCGGCCTCTACCGCAACTTCCTCTTCTACGGTCCGCCGGGCACCGGCAAGACGCTGTTCGCCAAACGGCTCGCCTCCCACTCGGGCATGCACTACGCGGTGATGACGGGCGGTGACGTGGCGCCGTTGGGCCGGCACGCGGTCACAGAGATCCACAAACTGTTCGACTGGGCGTCGACCGCCCGGCGCGGCTTGGTACTGTTCGTCGACGAGGCGGACGCGTTCCTGCGCCGGCGCGACTCGGCCAGCGAACACACCCGGGCCGCGTTCAACGCCTTCCTCTACCGTACCGGCGACCAGTCGCGCCATTTCAGCCTCGTCCTGGCCACCAACCGACCGGAACAGTTCGACTGGGCTGTCAACGACCGTCTGGACGAAATGGTCGAATTTTCCCTGCCCGCACTCGACCAGTGCCAACGTCTGCTGCTGCTCTACTTCGAGCGCTACATTGCCCAGCCGGCGGTCGGCAGACGGGCGTGGCCGTTCGCCGTCGGCCGTCTCAAATTGGGCGACTTCGACTGGGTGGAGAAGTGCAACGCCGTGGCGACGAAGGTTGTCGGCATGTCTGGCCGGGAAATCTCGAAAATGGTCGTCGCCTGGCAGGCGGCCGCCTACGCGTCCGACGACGGTTGTCTCACCGAGCGCATGATCGACGACTTGACCGAACACGCCGTGCGACAGCATTCGCAGAAGATGGCCTGGCTGGCGATGGAAGCGGACCCAGCCAGCGGTGAAAAATACCCCCAGCCACACCCGGTGAAATAGCGAACGAAAACTAATCAAAATTCGTGCTCTAGTGAAAATTCTAGTAAAAAAGAGAATATTCGAGCAATTTTTTTCTCTGCGTTCAGTTAATTATTAATCCCGGAACTTACATTTACTGTACCAAGTAAATGATGGGCGTAATTTTACAAGACAACAACAACAACAACAAATAAAATGAAAAAAAATCAAGTTAACATTTTTTTTCAAATCAAAATTACATCAGTTGACGTTTTCCTCGCCGTCGTTCAATCTCTTCATCATACCCCGAATTTTGTCTTACTGTATTCTTTTATATTTGTACTTTATTTCTTTGAATTTACTGTATTCACAACTGCTCGCAAATATTCAAGTTGAATCTGGTGTGTTATTCGGTATGTGTTCGTTGTTCGTTTTTCATTTTTGAGTCACAGTTTGCATCACAAATTGTTTTTTCCACAAATCACTTGAACATGACATTCACATGAATAATATCAACAAGTGAGCGTTGCGTTCACGATGGCGTTAATTTTACATTCAAACGCCAGTAATTGCTGTTGATTGCGGAAAGTGTCATTGTTATGCAACATATGAAAAGCAGGTACACGAAATTTGTATAGCTTGTTGGAACATTGCATGCCAAGTTTGCAGTTACAAATTGGTTTTTTTTTAAAAAAAGACTTTCACTTCATTTTTCTATTGTTGAACGTTTCATGGTTTTTCCTTTTCAAAATTCCCGCATGCAAATTGACCGAACTCACTTTTCGTTGAAGCTAATCAAACAGTTTTGTTTTTTGCACTTCAAGTGATTGTGAAGTATTCTTTACTTGTTGACAGTGATGATCCACTGCCTCAGAGTTTGGGTTTCACAGTAAATTACAATCATATACAAATTTTTGTTTTTCGTTTTTTCTTCATCAAATTTTATCATAGGCGTGGTGAAATGGTTTTTGAAAAATTCTGATGGAATCGCCGAAATCGCACGCATGTCCATTTTCGTTGTTCAGGGAATTTTTCCCAAAGGAATCTTTAAGAATTAATTTACTCAACAAGTCTCCTTGTCGTTATTGTTGCTCTGTTAAAATTGATCACAAAATCTACAACGGTTATGGACAAACAAAACAGCAAGCCAAACATGAGATGGGCTTGAGCGTTTTGATGTCGCTCTTTCCATCGTGCACACCATTGTTAAATTTGTCCATTTTTAAGAGATTTAGCAATTGCAACGATTATCCAAGCAAATACAGAGAGTTGCTAGAACGGCAAGGCGAGGACGAGAATGTGGCAAATTACGACGAAGATTATTTGTTACAATTGAAAAGAGAAGTCAAGTTACGCCATCGCATTTTTGTTTTAACAAGCAATTATTGGAGAAAAAGCCCTTTGCAATTGTTTAATGAAATTTGTGATGTGGCTAGAAATGTGATTTCGGTAGAAATAACATACGAGGACAATCCGTCAGAAGTTCCAGCGTTCAATTTGCCCCAGTGCGTCTGTTGTAAAGTAGCGTGGAATGGTTGTCTGATACGAGGCTTTGGAAGCAGCCAGAAGTATGCGAAAATCGACGCTGCTCAACAAGTACGCTGAAATCATATTTCAGTCTCAAACTCTTAAAATCAGTCTTAAAAGCTTTAATTTTTGTATTAAAATGTTTAGTTTCAAATGAACAAAGGTGGGGGCGGGGGAGAATGATCAAGTAGATGAAGATGTGAAGAATAATTTTCTAGTTTGTTCAACATCAATATTAATGAATGATTTTTTTTGTTTTGTTTTTTCATTGCTTAGGCTTTGGTGAAAATGTTCAACATGGATCCGAATGTGGTGATAGACATGATTTCCAACACGCTGCTGAATGAAGTGACCGGCTTGCTGCCGAAAGAGGCGCTGGTTAAACTTTGCTCTTTGAGAGCAATCAAATTCAGCTTGGAATACAATGTCGGTTTGGAGCCGAACGTCGGGATGGCAAAATTGGTCTGCGGATTGGACACTTTTGAAACAATCGGAAGTAATGAGTATGCGATCACGAGCTTGTGCGAAAAAGCCTTGGAAACTGTATTTGAAATCAGGCTCGTCAAGGATGTCTCAGATGGTATAAATTGAGAGTTGAACTTGAGGGGCAGTGCCCACCACGTTCTTCTCTACTTCACACTGTTGTGTACTGTTTAATTTATGCATGTAAAAAAAAATTTTTTTGTTAATTTATAATTATTCTTTATTACATTTATTCGTGTGTGTGTGTGTGTGTGTGTGTGTGTATTTTGAAGAAAATTCTTTTCCATCATCTCGTTGTTTGCAGATTGTTAAATGAAACGATGTCGTCGTGCTCATTTTTGGTATGAAAATGATCACATTCTACACACATTTTTTTCAATTATGAATATGAGAAATTAAAAAAATATATATATATATATATATTTATTTATTTTTTATTTAACGTCGCCGGTGTTGAAAATAATCAAAAAATTTTGGCCGATGTTGCTGAGAGAGAGAGTGAGTGAGAGAGATTGGAATATGTTGTAATGGTGAAACGTTGTTTGTGATGTGGAAAATTTTGAAAATAAGCACTTATTGTGATGATGATGATGATGATGATGATGATCGATGAATATGATTTGATGAAGCTGGTGAAATTTGTCGAAATGAGAGAAAATAGAAACTTGTCGACAAATGTTTACATGTGACGATGATTTTGAGCAAAAGCTGAACGATGATAATTAATGAAAGATTGTAAAATTGGCATTTATTTATTATTGGCTGATTCAATTGTTCAGCTGGCACGAGCGTTTCAGTGTCAGCAGCTCTGCTTTTGCCAGCGTTGTGGTGGCCAACGTTGAAAATTGTGAACAACGAAATCCAGTCGCTTTCGAAACTTATCTATCACTCAGGTTCGAATTCTTTTTTTTTTATTTTATTTTTAAATTTCATAAACAGAAAAATTATACATGTTTTTTTATGTCAAATTTTCGATGCTTTGTTGTTGTTTGACAAAAATTATTGAAAACAGTTTTTAAAGCAGTTTAAAATTTCCATTTGTCAGGTTGATGTTGTGAATAAATGCAGTGAGTTTAAATAATAAAAACAGGGGAAACATTTTTGAACATTTGAATTTTCTTCAATTAGCAATTTCTATAGCTGTATAAAAAAAAAGGTGCTATCTATAATGAAAGCGGCAAGTCGTCGATCATCTTCGAGCACTTTTCGAAAACTTGGAACATTTATTAATCAAACCAACCACCACGTCTGTGCACTGCATTTGCACTCGTAGGCGTAGCAATTTTTTTTTTATATTATAATTTATTCAAAAATTATCATTATACAATTTGAATTCAATTGGAGTGAAGAATATATTTTTCTTTTCTTAATTTGAACCAAAAATGCTGTTGAATAATAATGAATAATAGTCGTGATAATTTTGAACGAATGCGTTGAAAAATTTAGTCCATTGTTAAGGCTTTTAGGAATTTTTGTGCTGTTGGAATTTTATTTTATTTTCTTTTATTCAGGACAATTGTCAGTTGAAAATTTTAAAAATTTTCATACGCATCAATTCATCTTTGCTGTGTTTCACTTCCAACAGTAGTTCAGTGTGCAAAAATTTGCTTAAATCTCAAGAAAATTAAATAATATACAAAAAAACAACAATTAATAAATTATTTTCCTAAATATTATCGAATGCGTTCTATATTTAAAAAAAAAATTTCACTGTTCTATTGACACAGTTGTTTGTCTATTTTTATTGCCAATTGCATGACTTGACATGACAACTTGACATACTGTATTATTTGTAAAAATTTTTTTGAATTTCAAAATGTACATATAAATGATAATGAAGTATTTATTTATTTTTTAAACAATTCTGTGAATGTGAAAAAAAATTTTTTTTAAATTAAATATAAAAAAAACAATAATGCGCAAAACAAGGTACAACAAAGGTGAGTTTGATTAATTTTTACCAACTACAACCACTGATCCTGTAGATCAGATTGAACGATTTTTATTCGTTTTGCCTTTTTTAAGTGAACTAAAATTTGCAACTTTTCAACTTTTGCATAATTGTATTTTCAATAATTATAATAATCATAGGGTAAATAAATATATATATATATATTTTTTTTTTGAATATTTGTCAACAATTGGACGAATGAATATTGGTCCGGATGTTCTGATTTGGCAAACAATTCTTGTCTGTCGTTGTCTCTCCTGTCCGGTTCAAGCGACGTTCGGTGATTTGGGAATTGTTGGGAAGCATCGTCATTTTCCGCTTCAAATCTATTGCAATGGAAAATATTGCTCATTTTCAAATGTTCATACAATTATTTGATAATACACCGATCGGTGATGTTGTTGAACATGTTCTCTTTTGTTTACATTAAATTTACAAAAAAGAATTATCATAAAATTTTAAAATTTTGTTTATTTCAATTTTGAATTTATTTTGTTTTTGAAGAAAAAAAAAATTTTTTTTTTTTCGCTCAACGTTGGTGATAAAAATCTCTTCAAATACAAAAATGGGTTATTTTCAAATTGAGACAACCTTTAAATGAAATGGTTAAAATTGTTGTTGAAAATCGAGTCGCCTGAATTCAATTCGACCCAGTATTATTTTCCATCAATTTATGCTAATTTCTGATAAATGGGTGAAAATTTGAATAAAAAATAATAACAGTGAATATTGTTCGATCGAATGAGCAACAAACAACACAATTAATATAATATACGACACCGACTCCTCCGATTTTTGGGGGGGAGTTAACAGTAATAAGTTGGCTTGTTTCTTTGATTTCTTTTTTTTTTTTGATTTGTTTTCTATAATTTATTGTTCACAAATATGAACTATATTGTTGTTGTTTTTTGCTTTTAGCAAATGAAGCAGCAATTTGATGCGCGTATGATGTTGCGTAATCAGTGGCGGTTGACGCGCCTGTGACAAAATTCCAAGAGTAAAAAGAATAATAAATTACATAGCTGCTAGCCGGCTAGCAGGTAGCTGACTAGCTTGCATGGTAAGCGACATCTCTCGTCGACGACAATCGTCGTCACCAATCTGAGACTCGGATCTACCCACGCCGGGGTACGGTACAATACTTGTACGGTATTGCCGGTGCGTTTGCAGTCAGTCGGGCTTTTTGAAAATCAGCAGATGCGCTTTCGGATACGCTATTTTACATTGCTTTTGGTCAACATTGTTGGCTTGTTCATTTTGATCTATTTGGTCAACAGAAAATGCATCCGCTTGTTCAAAGTCGACATTCCTCAAGTTCTGTTGCCAAGACCTCAGAGCGGCAACGATTTGAACAATTCGTTGAAAAGGAAATTTTCCTGGGATACGGTCAGTATTGAAGTTCAAGAACAACTACGACGACTCTCGGCTATCGACTGGCACCGGGTGAAACCCACCGCCGACTGTAATCATCGTTTCGGTTATCCACCGACTTCGGATGAAATGTAAATATAATTATTAAATTAATCGTTCATCTTCTGAAGTTTTATTTATTATTTTTTTTTATCTCAAATAATTTTCTTCAATCATAATCTTTTATAATTAATTGAATTTAACTTTTATTTTTATATAATGAAAAAAAAAAATTTTTTTCTTTTATTGTTTTTTTTTGTAATTTTAATTTAAATACATCATATATATATTCACACAGATGCACTTACATTTTATAAATTTACATCTATTTGTGTATGCATGATGTTCAACTAAATGAATTGCTTCGAGATGTTTATCATATTTTGATTGATTTTACTGGTTCATTTTTCTGCCAGTTTCTTTTCATCGTTTGAACACCTGTTACCAGTTTCCACGTTCAGCAATTTGATTGAACAAGCAATTGAATAACCGCTGACTGTTCGATTAATGAATGAGTGATAATTTACTTTCAGTGATATTTCATTAATTTCATAATTTGCAAAACATACTTCTCATATGATCATCTGTTTCATTTTCATTTCCTTAATTAACTGAACAGCTTTTTGCTTTTCAATTTTCTATGTAAATATTATATCATGTTGACATGATTGTATCAATAAAGTCTATCACTCACACATATACACAGTAGTGATAGAGACAGAAAGAGAGAGAGAGAGAGAGAGAGAGAAGCAGTTTCATTAGTAAACATGCTGTATGCAAGCATTTAATTTTGATCTTCAAAATAACTTTTTGTTTATCATCCGATCAAGCATTAAATGCGTTAGAAATTATAATTACAAAGCAATGTTTGTTTTTTATCTTTTAAAAAATTTATTCAACAAAACAAATGGATATATTTCTCTTTTTTTTTAAATGATAGACTGCATAAATTTGGAGGGATGTTCATTTTTCATTGAGCACAGTTGATTGATCATCGTATCAAACGAAAATTTGAATTACTTCATTTCAATTTGAATTCATTTCAGTTGAAAATAAATAATTTATTTATTTTATGTTGTCAATTGTGAAACTGTTTGTTTGTACAAGATATTCCTCATTTTGAATTTTAGATATTTTGCGTCAAATATTTACCTGCTTTACAATTAGCTAAACAGTACTATATGTTGTCTGATTTGAACACACATGTAACGTTGAATTTCTAGCCCACGTATATTGATAAATTGAAATCTGAAATAATAAGGAAAACTGCTTTGTACAAGCTCGTCAGAAAACAAATTCATTGAATATGAAAAAAATGTATTATTAAAATGAAATTGTTTTCATTTTAAAACGTTGTCTATAATAATTAATAATGGTGAATATATATATATATATATTTTCTTATTCATTACAGAAATCTAATGGAAACTGGCCCGGGGGCTGCGTGGCAACGGTTTCTCAGCTCTATAAATAGTTGTGAAGTTTATAAAAGCGAAGAAACTTTGCAAGATGTGTTGCAACTGATGAGCAAAGAGCCTGTACTGGAGACGGCCATAATGAAAGGTGGAACGCAGGTGAAATTGTTGATCACTTTCAAAAATGGTCGACAAGCGGTTTTCAAGCCGATGAGGTGAACCAGCTGAAATGAATTATTATTCAATTGGATTTATTTAAATTTTGCAGATTTGATCGCAATCACGAAGCTGATCCGAATCATTTTTACTTCAGTGATTTTGAACGGCACAATGCTGAAATTGCAGCGTTTCATTTGGACAAGTAACTGTTGTCATAAATTTGAATAATTTAATTTTAAAACAAAAAGCATTATTATATTTTCTTTTCTTTTCTTTTCTTTCAGAATATTAGGTTACAATCGTGCAATTCCTACTGTTGGTCGGGTTTTTAATATGACTTCAGAATTGAAGGAGTTTGCTGATCAACAGCTTTACAGTACATTTTTCATATCTCCAGGTAATTGAAATCAATTGTGAAAAAAAAAACACTCTAATTGATTTTAAATTGTTTGATAATTTTCAGTTGGAAATGTATGTTTTGTCGGTGTTTGCAAATATTATTGTATGACGGGTATGGCAATCTGTGGCAATCCGGATATGATTGAGGGTTCATTGCAAATGTTCATCGATACACCTTATACACCATTCGATCGTATCATTTCTCCTTACAGAAGGTAAAAGGATAACTTTGTTTATTCGTTTATATTTTTAATTTTATAGAACTTATTCGAAAATGAAACAAAAAGCTGAATGGCAATTGGACAACAGTTATTGTAAAACGAAACTTTTAAGTAACAGTTCATCACCATTCAGTGAAGGCAGACTGTTGTTAGATCTTATTGATATGAGTATTTTGGATTTTTTAATGGGTAATTGTTATTCATTCAATTCAATTAATACGATTAACTAATTAATTCATCTCCAATCCAGGTAATCAAGATCGTCATCATATGGATATGTTTCATTTCGAAGATGTTCTCGAAGTAGCCACTGTCCATGTTGACAATGGACGAGGGTAAAATTAATCAAAAAAAAAATTTTAATTTTATTCCATTTATTTGCTTTGTTTTTGGATATTTGCAGTTTTGGACGTTCAGATTTCGATGATCTGGATATAATCTTGCCATTGGTTCAATGTTGTGTAATACGTCCAAGCACAGTTTGGACATTGCTGAAATATTATTTCGGCCCGTCCAGTTTGGGTGACGCGTTGAAGCAGTCCATGGCCTCGGATCCAGTATCACCAGTTTTAGCTGACAAGCATTTAATAGCAGTAAACCGTCGTTTAGAGATTGTTTTGTTCAAATTAGCTGAATGCATCATCCAAGCTGGTGGCAATCACAGACAAGTTATTCTTCAACGATTATTCAATAACAATGATGGTTTTATTCATCATCAACAACAACAACAACAACAGCCTGTCACGAAATAGCAAGCTTGAAAATTATTTTACAAATAAGCTTCTTTTCCAGTTAGGCATTTTTTATGGTATTCAAAATTTGAAACGTTTGTTAACATAATACTGTTGATTTTTTGTTTGTCATTTTTCGCTTTGAATTATTAATTGGCTTTTTTTGACTGACTTTGTTTGTTGAAATAAAACTAATTCCATAATTTTATCTTTTGCACATTTAATATAACATTTTTTTAAATAATTGCAACAGAAACAAACAGCTTTTATTAAATGGATTATTTCACATTAAATTAATATAACAATAATCGATTTTTCCAACAACAGATTGATTTACGATAATAAATCTCTCTCCTCTCTCTTTATTACTAAATATTCAACTGTTGTAAAATTACTTTTTCACATATTTTCGATTGGATAACATTCAACAATAAATTGCACAAACATATAAATAATATCTAGCCCAATTATTTTCAACATGTGCTCTTATTTATCGACTGAATCAAATCTGTTATGTTTTTAAAATGCTTCGACTTTTATGAACAAAAATATCGCAGCAGCAACAACAACAACAAATTCGAAATATTGAAGATAAAAAAACGCATATTTATTTATCTATTCACAAAGCAACGATAATTAATTATGAAAAATTTTAAACTACATATTAACTACTAAATATTGCTTGCAATACATATATATAATTTTCATTTAGAAAAAATATTACACATGAAATTCCTCTTAAATAAAAAAAGAATACATCTCATCAATTCACTCACTGTCAATTTAATTGAACAGTTCAATTAATTTCAATTTTTGATTAACAGCAAATTGATCAACTTGCAATTTTACTTAGTCTTCTATTCTGAGGCTGTTGCAACAGAACAGTAACTGTCGCAGACAAGTAAATTAATAAACGTGCAATCAAGGAAAAAAAAATGTCGAAAAATTGAAAAAAATGACAACCATTGCCAAACAAATATTTTCCAGTGCAAATAAAACAATTCCATATAAAAATTACTAAAGTTAAAAATAATAATATTAATAATAATAAACAGAAAACAAAAAAAAAACATACAGCGTAAACAACCAAACTGATGTATTATATAAGTAAATAATGCTGCTGCTATTTTAATTAATTGCAGCATCATGCTCTTCGTTTTTTACGTCGGGGTATTATTATCTGTCTTTTTGAAACATTACTGCTCATGTCAGATGCACCGGCAAATGGAGTACTTATACTTGGAAAAAAAAGAAAGTTTTTTTCAATAAAATTAGCATTTATTGATAAGCATATCAACATCTTACCCAATCTGAGGTTGAGCTAATGTTCCAACGCCAGCAGCAGCAGTAACAACAGACGGAGGGGTTGCAAAATTGAATGTCGGAGCCATTGAAGCAACTACATTGGAAGCGAATGCTATAAATTATTTCAAAGCAAAAACATCCATTTTCATCATAAGTAATTTGTGTTTGTTATTTAAAAAAAATAAAAAATACCTGGTGTAGATGATGGAATTTGAAAATTGAAGCCAGAATTCAGAGGTGCTAAAAGCAGACAATACAATTAATTCAAATAATTGTACTTGTAAAACATCCTACAGTAACGTACTTTGAGAAATACCTGCTGCTGCTGCTGCTGATGCGTTTGCAGAAAATGAAAAAAAAGGAGAACCAACATTGCTAGTTGAAGTTGTTACTACAGTTGGAAATCCGAAATTCATCGTCGCCGCCGCCCCTGCTGGTGTTGTTGTGGTTGTTGTCGTTACCAAGGATTCAGCTTTACCTAACATAGGAGAAAACAAATTATACAGAAAAATCTTGAAAATCATTATAAAATGTTGAAATACTTCCAAAATTGAAAGCAAATGGAACTGATGTAGGAGTAGTAAAAGAAAATGTTGGAAAAGATGCCGTTTTTATCGTACTAGCAGTGGTCAAGCAAGGCAAAGATAGTCTTGAATTTGTCGATGATGTTGGAGTTTCATTTGAAAATGCTAAAATGGATATTATTATTTTTTTTAATAATTTTGAACAATGAAAATTGTGAACAAAACAAAAAGCATACAAGGAAACGTGAACGGCTTTGCAAATGGAGAAGATTGAGCAGTAGTACTGCCAAAGTGGAAAACAAATGAACTACTACTGCTGCTGCTGCTGCTGCATGTAGTTGTTACTGGTGTTGTTTGTGGTTGTTGTGGTGTTGTAGTGCTTGTAGTGGATGCAAAGTTACCACTGCCAAATGAGAAAATACCGCCACTAGCCGAAGAAGTCTGGGAAGCAAACATGTTCTCACTGCTCACTAAAAGAAGAACATCTACTTTCAATAATTGAGCAATAGCTAAAAAGTTGAAGTAAAAAAAATCCATTCTGAATATTTTCTTTGTTTTTAATATTAAAAATAAACAAAACAAAAAAAATACCTGGAGTAGAAGAAGATTTTGATGGAGTTGAATCACCAGTTGTTGCCCCAAACTGAAATACCGGAAAAGACAAGGATGAAAGATTCATTTCACTAGCTGTAAAAGCGCTGGTAATAACATCGGCTGACGAAACTGCTGCACTCGAAATTTTCGTATCTTCCGAACTAGTGACTATAAAAGCAAAAATATATTTGTACTCATCTTGTTGTTACAGATGTAATAATAATACAACGAAGTATGCATATTGCAAAACTAATCGATTAATTTAAAGTTTAAACCAATATTTTCTAGACAAATCTCGCATTGCCGTATTGTTAAAAAAAATGAATTACTTTAATATTCATATAAATGCATAAACAATCAAGAAAAAGTAGTACCCGCATCTGTAGAAGCTTTCTGCTGTCCAAAGTTAAAAGTAAATAACGGTGCAGAAGCGGTCAATTCGTCACCGGTGGAAAACAATGACCTTTTCGCCGTTTCTAAATAAAAAAACAAATTAATTAATTAATTAATTTGCAATTTATTCGCATTAAAATAAAAAAACATTTTCAATACTTTTGGGAAATACAGTTTTTGATTCAATGCCTAAACGAACAACTGATGATGATGTTGAAGCTGTTTTCGGTTCTGAAATAATTTCATTTTCAGTAGTCGAAGAAGGAAATTTGGAAAAAAGTCCCGTTGGTGGTGAATTAATCGATGATGGTTTGACAATTTTCCCCGATTCAGTAGTAGTAGTAGTAGTAGTAGTAGTAGTAGTAGTAGTAGCAACAGTAGAAGGAGGAGGAGGTGTGCTGCATATTTGCAACGTTGTTTCCAATGATGCAGTGCTGGTTTCTGAACAACCAGTCTAAAGTTTGAAAAATAAAAAAAAGAAGATATTAAATATTTATAAATATTTAATCAATTTTGGAAAATTTCATACATGAAACAGTTTTGAACGTTTTTTTTCAAATAAAATAAATCACAATTGATATTTATAAAATCACACATTTACAGCTTTAAAGAAAATTCTGATTGCAGTGAATTATTTTGCAATGACTTAAATTAATTATTTTAAATTTTCATTTCACATCAATTCAACAATAAATCAAGAGTTGAAAATCAGAACAATTTAAAATTATGAACAAATTATTAATGAAATTTAAAAAAGTAGTGAACAGGCAATTTTCATTGGTTGAAAGAAAAAACTTACGATAGAAAGAACCGATGAATCAGAATTGAATACAGTCTCAGTGTGCAAAGGATCGGAAAAGTGGACTTTCCTCTTGCTGATCTTCCTATTTCCACGCTTCAATGCACTGCGCAAAACCCGATCAGATGTGTTCAACTGTTGCTGTTGTTGTTGTTGTTGTTGGTCATTGGATTTCGGTTGAGGTTGTCCAATTTTGCATAAATGTTCTTCATCTGGTTGAGCTTCAACAAAATCTGCTTGCTTCTCAGTTGTACCAGATGGTGAAGGCGGCGGTGACAAATCAGGAGCCTTGAAATGCACTGCAGAAGTGGTGGAATCATCATTGCCCTTTGTTGCAACAGAGGTCGAAGAATCATCGACCACAGCTTTCCCATTTTCTTCCACGCTGGTTGATTCATCTTCTGTTGTAGTAGCGAAGTTAATATTTACTGAAAAAAAATCATTTTTAATACAATGTCATCATAATTATGAATATGAAAGATAAGCAGAAAACACTTACCAGATTGGAAGAAAGATCCCGGCTTAGGTGCATTGCAAGAAGAGCAGAAAATCTGTTCAGCGGAGTTTCCAAGAAAACATATAGTGCAATACCATTCTGAAAAAAAAGGAACAAAAATATACCCATTCGA
Organism: Trichinella papuae; assembly: GCA_001447755.1. Taxonomy (NCBI): domain Eukaryota; kingdom Metazoa; phylum Nematoda; class Enoplea; order Trichinellida; family Trichinellidae; genus Trichinella; species Trichinella papuae. Next base: position 98,953 of record JYDO01000077.1, read on the forward strand.
TTATTTTCATCTTCGGTTAAAACAACGCATTGAGAACTTACTTGGTAAATCACTCTTGATCGATGATGATTCATTTGCAAATTTCTGCACATCATCAGCAGTTTCATCATGACTTACAGTGAAGGATTGGCTGTTTCTAAAATGAAAAAAAAAAGATAAAAAAGCTAAAATAATAAAACATCCCCTCCCTCCCTCGTTCCCTCCCCCTCAGAAATGAAAAGGATAAAAAAATAATACAGATGATCATCTAATACACACGTACGAAGAAGAAACGTCGGACATATTCTCCTTTAAAATTAATCGTGGCATCTTGCAATGCAAGCAGTTGTCGAAATTGTCACTGTTCAAAACAAAACAGCCGGTACATCTCCAAGATTTTTCATTTTTCAATGAAGATTTGCTAGGTCGCAATGCAAGACAATTCACACATCGCTTGCTATCGGCATCATTGCTAACAAAGCAAGCTGGACATTTCCAAGCCGAGGAAGAAGAATCTCCACTTTGGACAGAATCTGAGGAACAACCACAGCGAAAACAAATCTGACTTATAGGCTTATTTAAAAACAAACATCCTTTGCAAGTCCATCCACTGAGGACGGAAGTTTGTTGTTCTGCGGCAAATCTGCGTCTATTCCATCTTCTCCTGATCGTGCTATCAGAACTTTTCGTCGTTCTCAACAAATTTCTCTTCACATCACTAACTGGCTCGTAAAAATTAAACTTTTCACACGATGAACACTTTCTACCACCGGAACCAAAATCCAACGACAAACCACAAATTATACACTTTTCACTGGGCTTGAATTTTTTCGTAAAATAACTTTGAAAATTTGACGACCTCTCACCGCTTCTCTTATTGTCATTCAACATTTTCAAATTCAATTCACCTTGAACATGCTTTTCTGAAATTTAAACAAATTATCCCATATTTAATTTATTCACATTTCAATCTTTATTTAATTAGATCTTTACCTGACAAATTGCCGACACCTTCTTTTTCAATATTTAATCCAGTCGATTGAGGAAGAATTGTCTCTGATGATCTCGGAAACATACATAAATTACAATACGACAACTTTTCACTGTTTCTACCGTTACAAGTCATGCATTTCCAAGTTGCTACATTAGCTTCTGCATTTCAAATCAAAAAAAAGGTATATATATATATATATATATAATGTAGCATTTTCAACAAGAAATAAATTGTACCTGTATTCACAAAATCCGAAGAGACATTATGCTTCTTTTCGAGCTAAACATATATTGTTAGAGAACAACATAAAGATAAATAAAAAGTACCTTTTTAGTTGAAAACAATCGTCCAGGTACAACAAAAACATTAGGCTTGGAAAAAGAAAAATGCGTACAAGTAGCACCATCCCGTATTGCTTGGCAAAGGTTTCTTTCGCAGACTTTGTAAATTTTATCAATGTGAAATCCACATAAATGGTTTTGATCAATACTGAATCCATCTGAGAATGTGGAGCTTTCTTCAGTTTGCTAAAATAAATCCATGATACAAATAATCACGTACAATATCACGTAAATATAGGTTACTGTTTCATGCTTTGGAAGTAGTGACTGCACTTTTTCTGCCCTAATTGGTTGTTGTTCTCTAAAATTAAAAATCATATTTTTTCTTTGAAATAAAACATAACTTCATTTTTACAAATTTATTGAAGCATCACTACTTGAAGTAGGAACATCTTCACTCTGACTGCTTAGTTCTTTGCTAATCTACAAATACAAGCATAAAGCAGATTCATATGCAAACGGTGAAATGTAATTACTACCTCAGTAGATGGTGACTTTGGGGGAATAGTTATTCGCCGACATAAGTCATAATGATTGATTAGTATTTTTCGAGGATCCTATTCAACAAAAACGGAAAATTAAGTTACATTGAACCCCAACATACTAATCGATAACATCTTATTTCGATACTTTGCAAGAAAAAGTTAACAAAGGTAATTTAAAAACAAAATGAAATATTTTTTCAACTCTAATTCAAAATAGTTAAAATTCATATCCTTCATATGAAGAAAAAATACCAATTTAAAACATAAAACCATAGTATTCACATAAACAACAAAGAAATTGTTCAACAATATTAGAAACTTTACTTTAAAACGCAACTTTACGCCATCCTAAACAAAGGCATTACGGAAATGAAACTGAAAATATCGTAAATGTTCTAACAGCTGTCATCAGTGTTTCACAGCATTTACTCACTTTAATTTTTGAGCTCCAAGATCCTTCTGATGAAGGAGAAAGTCTAGAACGTTTTTTAAACGTTAAAAAGTTGTCATTGTCCAGTCGTCTCTTCCCACAGGCATCCATAAATCATACTTTCTAGTGAAAATCTAAATATGACAACTTTTCAATTAATAAACTAACATGTCACCCAAACAAACGCCACGAAACGAATAAACAACTTATTCCAGCTTACGTAGCACCTACGAAGAATTGTATAAAGCAAAAGATAAAGTTCAAAAATTATACACTATATCCGAACATTATTTATATTTTAAGACTTGAGTATTTCAATATTACAATTTTGCAAGTTCACTTTATTCACATACGCTAATTTCAAGTAACAAAAACAATATTATACTGTAAATTTTAATAGTAATAAAGTACATATTTCATACTATACTATGTTCACATCAAACGCTTTATTTTTCAATAAGCACAAACATAATTACAAAAGAATATACCATCATAGATCACAGTAATCATATATAACAATAGTGAATTGTAAAAATGTCATGCCAATTTTAAAAAAAGACGTTTAAAAATTGTATTAATTTCTTTTATTGGATAGCAACTGGAGGTAATACAGATACTGTGTTGATGTTTGAAGTCTTTATATTGCTCATTTCCTCTGTTTTTTCTGGAAACACTCGATTATGCAAGCATTTGTGAATTATAAATTGCCACAAAAATCTTCCCATTGAGAATGTTATTCCGATAGACATAAATATTATTACTCCCATAATGTCCATCATGGACATTCCAGTAATCTTTGCATAACTGGAACAGTCTTTTTTGTTTGGATTATCATCCATCCATTTTTTCTTTAACTGAAACATCTTTCGTTCATTTACCAAGTCCAGTATTCTGTAACATTTAATAAAAATATCAGTAGATAATGTAAAAAACGTAATAATTGTAATTACTTAACAATTTTGATGAAATCACTGTAAAAAAATTATTTTTCAATATTTTCACATATTAATGTTCAGAAAATAATTTAAGGACATCAATTTTTAAGAATAATTTTAACATTATTATTATAAAATAAATAAATAAATGAATAGAAATAAATAAACAGATATTTATATTATTATTCCTAGAAAAGATAAAGAATTTTTATCTGTGACAATTGAGCAGTTTATGATAAGTAATTGATTTGTAATTATATAACTAATATAATATTTAACAATCAGTTTAATGAAAAATGCAAAATTAGTTGATCTTTGCAAATAAATACACAACAAAATGTCACTATTTACAAATATTGCATTACCCTTTACTCAAATTCATTTTCAATGATGATCCTTCTTGCACTGCTATAACATATGGAAGCAGATTAAGATTTAGTGGAACTACTTGTAATTCACAGTGCAATAATGCTTCATATTCAAAGACAGACTGTTGTCCTATAATAAAACAGAAAAATGAAGGAATATATTTCTAAAATGCAAACAATATTTTATTTGAATTCAATTTGTTAACATGCACATTTTCTAATAAAATAATTTTGAATTAATAAGGCGAAAATTTATTGTTTTATATAAAAAGTTAAAAAATCAAATTATAATATATGTATTTACCAATCAATGCAAATCGTTCGTTAAGGAAATTAGTTTCAAGTACGCGTCTCACTCCTGAAGCAACATCCAATGGCTGACCAACTTCTTTTATTAATCGTAACATTTCAGTGAATTTATCCTTCATCGGATAGTCCCAATTTGATAAAGATACTCTTTCATTTGCTGGCAACCTTTTGCTTTTTACGGTCACTTTCCATTTTCTAAAACAAACAATTTAAAAACTATTTAAACAAAAATTTTTAAAAATGAATTTACTCATAAAAACTGGCTTCAATGTCAGCCTGACGTTGGATGTAAGCTTCGGCTGCTGAATGCAATACTGTAGAATACCTTATACGACTCTGTTTCAATAAATCATCCAAACTTGTAACTGTAGTCTCAACTCTAGTGGCACTGAACATTGCGGCTAAATTAGCTGTATATGAAGCAGATATGATGAAACAGAAGAACCACCATGAAGCAACCACAATTCGTCCACTCATGCTTTTTGGAATTTGTCCACCTCCTGCATCAGTTTAAATTTCAATATTTACGAGCAACTTTTTTAAAAGTAAAATTTTATTTTTAGAAATCAAACTATTTATATCATTTAAATAAATTATTCGTGTATTCAAAATTAGTTTCCTATGTCATAAAGTCGAAATAAAAAAAGAGTTGATTATTATAGAAATTTAAATAATAATAATAATAATAAATAATATTTCACCTTGTGGTGTGAATGATCTTAAACAAAACCATAAACTTTCTTTATAAGTAAAAATACAATTGTCTGGATCATCTTCTCCATAATTGGATCTATTGTTACGATAACTGAAAGGGCTGTGTTGGTCTATTACAGTCAAAACGGCGCTCATGATTAAAATTGCAAGACAAGTACAAATCCAAACAGGCCATTCCATCAAAGTTACACAATTGAATACTGTAACATTGTAGTCATATTTCAAAAGCAACAATGCTAATCCAGTTCTTTCATAAAATGGATAAGTAAAATCCAATACTTGCTCGTTTTCTGGAGTTGTTACGAAAGTCATCAATCCTATGTTTGCATTCTAAAATTAGTCGTTTTCAAGTTTTTATTTAAATAATTATTTGAGTTGAAAAAACAATTTTTTTTTTCCTTAAAAACATATCCAAATTATGAAGCTAAAACAAACTTTTAATTTAATGTTCACCAAAAGACCATTTACAACATTGCTGAATTTTGAATTTATTCAAAATTTAACAAGAAAAAATAATTACTTACTCCATATATTAATTCACCTGCAATACCATTCCATCTGCCAACTGCATTGCGAACACCCACAGATTCTAAAACTGTTGAAATTTCATACGTAAAGTTGCATGACTTTGAAAGAATCTCCAATAAATCAATGCATAAGCCACGGAGTTGAAGCGGACCACCTGGATACTCACTGTATTCTTCAATAAAAGGAGGTAGCTGAAAAAATTTTTTACTTTCCTTTAAACTTATCATAAATCTTTTAAGAATTACAACTTACAACAGATGTCGCCACTCTGAAATGCCTCACTTTTGTTGCTTCCAAAGAAAATCCAAATTTATTCGTATATCTTATTCCTCTTGACATTGTCCAATTTCCTACCTGCAAGTACCATCTGAAAAGCAAATAAAGGCAACAACAAATACTACACACGAAATATATATCTTTATATTTATCATTTGCTTCAATTCTGTAGGTGTTAAGAACAATATCCTGAGCAAAAACAGATTTTTCAAATGCTACATAGGAACCATATACGCAATACCATTTGCACTAAATAAATATCTATGCAATGTGCGTGCCATTTAGCTGAAATTTATATTACCTCATTTTTGAATTGTCGGTAACGTAGACTTTGTTCTACAAAACAGTTCACTGTTGTATCACTGAATGCAGAGTTTTCTTTCCATTGATCAAACTGTGTTAATATGAGAGTTGATAAATCCAAGAAAAATGAAATTTTAACCTGAAATTTAATTTTAGCAGTCTTTTTAATTGCAAGTATATGATAATCACGTTCATACCTCATTTCCACTATTATACATTGGTTGGGTAAAATTATTCTCCATTGCCCATTCTATAAATCTGTCAATAATTTGTAATGAATCTGTGGTAAATGGTCGTGTTAATAACATTCTTGCATGCTTAAATTGTTGGCTGTATTGTGTAGTATCCTAAAATAATTAATGACATATATTTTATTTTATAGCTAAGAGCTTCTTCAATCACTGTAATTTAAACATGTCACTTGTATTTATAGGTAAAATTTCCATTGTAAAACTTTGTATTTTTTAAAATTACATGTAAGTATAAAACAAGTAGGTTCGCTACCATGGTAAAGACTATTAAATTAACGTAGCCAAATATGACACATTTTTCCAATCGAGCGGCATATTTTTCTACTGTACCAACATTGCATATCATAATGAATGTCCGCATAGTAATGTTTTTGTTAGGTTCAGAACACACTGGCATCCACTGTGAATCTGTTTCTGGCGACAGTTTTATTGCAGTAGAATTTCCAGTTTTTGATGGTAGTAATGAGTGGGCAACAGTATAGTACTCTAAATTATATAAGATTTCTCGTTAATGTATTTTGTACATGCATTAAACTATCATAAATGTGCATTAGCTAAATTTTACTGCATGCAATGCTTTTACCACATTAGTATTTTCTTATAAAATATTCATTTACATTTCAGTACATATTAGGTGGAGTATGCTTTGCCAAATAAATTATATTTATCTAAAGAGTACTAGAATCCTTTGAACTGTTTAAAAAAAATCATTATTATATGTAGCTTAAGAACTGGGAAAAAATGCAATGACATGACTAATAGAGTCATCAAGAGCGTTTATTCATTCATCTCTTTATTGCAACAACAATATAAACTACTTTTTTAGATGCTTAGTATTAAGCTATCCATACTGTCTTGGGATGAATTTTTCGCATATTATTCTGATTTTATTATTTAAATATGAATAAATAACAAATTATGAATTACAATAGAGCATAAAAATGATAGCTCAAATAATTAATTCTGTGTAAAAACGTTTAACTTTTTGTGATTAATTGAGAAAATAAACATGACGTTTACTTTTTGAAACAGATGTTTCAAAAACATTTAAATTTTTAATAAAATTTTATAACATTTACCATGATCTTCGTCATATAAAATAGTAAAGGATAAAATTCGCTCTCTTTTCCGAAATGATTTCAAAAATCCCATAGCTACTATCCACGGTGGAACAAGAGTAACAAAATTTGATGGATCCTCGAATTGCTCTGAAAAAACTTTTTAGTTTTAATTAAAAATATTTTTTATATCTATCATCAACAAATAAATAATAATTCATTTACATTATGATGCAAACTTTCGTTATTAGAAATTTATTTTTGTAAAATTAGGACATTTTAAAATAAAGCCTCATATAATATTTAAAAAACTTTTAAAAATAAAATTCTAAAAAATGTCTTCAAACCTGTCTCTGATGATGAATAGGACCAAGATTCCAAATAAAGCTGCACAACTGGTATGTTATTTGTCACAGACAACGATCTCAGTTGGCTTATAATATTTTTATCGCTTGAAAAGTTGATGAATATTATAGGGACATTGATGCTTTCATTGTATTTGACTAAATTAATGCTAAAGTTATTTATTTTTATTTAAATTTAAAGAAAAATACAACATTGGCTATGTACTGCTGTATTATTCATTTATAGTATTAATTACAATCAACAATGCACTAAAGAATATTGTTGATAAATGATCATAATATTACAATTTAATTAATAAAAAATCATTGAATAAAATATATTATTTAAAATAAATATAGATATTACTTTTATGAAGCATTGAGTAATTAATTATGAATGAAAAATGCAACAGATGAGACTAATGTTACTTTTATCTCTATTTTAACAGTTCATGAATAAGCAGTAATAGATTTTTCAGAACTTACCCTCATTTGAAACTTCTATTTTCATAACAAATTTCCTATTTGTAGGATATCCTACAGAATGCTGGTACTTGAAAATGGTTTGAAATAGAGTGATGAGTTTGATGAGGTTGCCATCTTCCTCATCTTTATCAAATATTATGTCTAAAGATTTTTTAAAATGTTGATTTCACAATTAAATTAAGTTTCGTCCTGTTTCCCCCAACTGAACTCCGCCTATTTTCGCATTGAAGTTTATTGGCTGCCGCGCTGATGGATTATTTTAGTTTCTGTTGGTTATATATTCTTTTCCCATCGTCAATTAGTTTTTCAATGAGTTATCAAAAACTCATATTTTTTTGAAATAAATATAATTATTTAATAAAATTTTATCAGAGTAGACTAAAATGAAGGATTTAGAAAAGTTGCAAACTGAGATCAGTGGAATAATCAGTTATAACTGACTTTAAAACAAATTTCAGACACAGTTCCATGAAACGGCAAATGAATGGTTTTTCTATAAATTAATAATTTCAGATTTTTTATTTTGCTACAGAAAATTAAATTTTCTGATTGATATAAAAGTGAGGTGCTGTTCTCACCGACGCAACGCAACGCAACACAACACTAAGGGGATTAGCATAAAACTAAACTAATAATAATTTTTCAGATGTTGAACAATACGTAGCTTAAAGGTAATAAAGTTTTTGAGGCTTCACCAGATGTAGCAACATTAATTATACGCAAGAATATTAGCAGATTAACATGGAAAACCTTTTTCTTTTAAGCTTATCAACTGCAAAATGATAACTGCTGTGATTTAGCAGTTTCTTGATTGAAACGGTTCATTTAAAAGCGGTCATCAATCAAAAATGAATAACTAGCTTGATGCTAACTTTTCGTAAAGCTGTTTCCTGAAAATAAAGCTGAAAGATGAAATGTTATACTATTCTTATCGAAAATAAATAAAATATTGTCAATGTTTCAACAACCATTTCTCTTATTTACTACTTTTTCACTTCATTTTGTCTTTAAATGTAAATATAAATTTAATAGTATAAATTAATTCTCATTTTTTAAGTTTTTCAGTTATTAATAGTAAGCTTCTGAGCAAGAGACAAGAGAAAAAACAGCGACACTGTCTTGATTCCATTGAATTGGTGAAGTATTCAAAAATTTTCAGTCAATTTCTTATTTAAAATTTACAAACAAAAAGCATTATTAATAAATCATAAGGCTTTAATTTAACAAGGCAAGAAATTGCTCTGGAAATAGAAAAAGCGTCAAGCTTTCTTTTCCCTGATCAATAATTTTGAGTAATTTTGAAAATAATTTTCATCATCAATACTGATTAACTAATTTAACAATAGCTTGATTTAACTGTGCTACTGTCTGCTCATGATTATCAACAAAAATTTGCATTCAGCATTGAAATACTCACAGCAGTTGTCATATGATAAATATATTAATTGTTATTAAATTAGAAAACGTTAACTATAATAATAAACATAGGGTATGTCAATGAGTAAATTACTTTATAAAGTGTACGATTATTATGAACTGTTCCATTCAGGATGCAAAATGCATTTACATTAAAATATTAAATTAACTAATTCACTAATATTGAGTACATCACTTGCAGCAAAAAAATAATATTTTAGAAAAATTGATATTTTTAATTATATTTGCATTTGATACTTAATGTAAAACAGAAAAAGTAAGCAATATTTGAGGAAAAAAGTTAGCCCATTACTGCCTAAATGTAACGCTGAGCTTTCATGCTAACCACATGGAACTAGTATACAATAGGCGGAGTACGTTAGGGAAAATGAGACACTCTGTTATTATATTATCCAGGAGAGACAATGAAATTATTAACATCAATATGTACTTAATTAAAAATATTGTTAAAATGTTTGTTTTATATTAAAAAACCAAAATATGCAAAATTTTAAATTGTACATTCAATGTGATAAAACTGCATTACAGTAAAGTATTTCACACCAAAAATTTACATATTATATAAAAACATTTAATTTAAATATCAGTGCAATAAATTAAATATTGCATTAGTAATACTGATAATAATTATAAGAATTACTGTTTATTATAAAGTATGCATACTTATTCGGAAAGTTGTTGTTTCACTGCATATAAAAATTGAAAACAAGCAAAGCACAAATAATTTTTTTCTATAATGATTTCCATTTAGCAAAAGCTTACTAAACAACATCTTATTTCAAGAAACTAAAGGCAGTTACTGCAAGAACTATAAAAAGTAATGTAAATTTTAGCAAAGCCATATTTATGTTCACTTATTGAAAATTTGTACAAATGCTTTCAAAAAATCCATAAATTTTTGTTCACATGAATAAGTGTTTTCCATGAATAATAATACATTTTTAAAAAGATCTGCTATTATTATTTTTGCGTCTGTTAACTTGCCTTTTGTATTTGAATAAGTGCAAGTATTCTTTGTCTTATGACTAATTTAGCACATTGAACACTTACATCTACGTGTTTATATTTTATAAAATCAATGTATAATTTCAATTCATTAAAAATAGAATGCTTTGCAAGAAGATTCAATGAACTAGCTGCAGCATTACATATATTATTTCAACTTTAAGTATAAATTATTGCTTTTCCATATAAGAAAGCAATGAAAAAGCAATAAACAGTTTGTTTTCCCACACTAAACAACAGCAATATGGAACACTGCCTGCGGTGAAGGATGACATTTCTGTGACAATGACAACAACATTGCCACTGACTGCACGGAAGAAAGGCCTGCCAATCCCATATCTTACCAGAAGAATTTAATAGATAGCTAAAATAATATAAATTGCGATACAGTGCTAGAAGATGCGCTCTTCAGGTCAGAAGGCACTAAAAGAGCTACTGTAAGGAACTGAAAACTTTTCATAGTAAAGCTAGTGCTTTGTCATGCGGTTGAATCAAAGCCTTCAGAAAGTCCAACTGCTGGTGCTGCTGTGCATGAAATGAGGGTTAGAAGCTGCACTGACGTCTTGCATATTGGGATATGGAAAGTGCAATGCATGGACCAAGGTAAGCTGGATGTAGTCAAGAATGAAATTAAGCATTACGATCTACTGGGTGCGGTAAACTAAAGTGGCCTAGAAACAGAAACCTTAAAAAAATATCATGCCTGAGTAGATTGAAGGTCAATGCAAAAGAAAAAGATAGACAATACAATGGACTGATGCAACAGTAGCAAGTATGGATGCCACCTTATTAAGAATTAGTCATCTGGTAAAGGAATGAGTACAGTTAAGGAAAATTATCTATGGAGTCGTCCAGAGTCGATATTGATTTGATGGAGCTAACGATAACAATAACTTTGCATACTACTTCATCATAGATCAGAGCAGCCCATGTGAAAAAGATAATTGAAAACAAAATATAAATAAAAAAATTAAGTTGTAATTAATGATACATTTATGTTCATATTATCCATATTTTTATTATTAAAGAATAATTTTTTATTTCTTAAATTCTATTAAATTAAACTGTCTATTTTCAAACTTTATGATATAAATCCGTAGTCTATAAAAAAAAACAAAATTATATATATTTATCTATTTATATATTTATTTATATTTGTATATAATATATGAAATGGTCACTTTATGCATGTATTTTCAAGGTTTATTTTGAAAAACATTACATTCACGAAGATTTTTATATGAATAAAAACCATATCACTAAATCGATATAATTGGAAGGCGACTGTTAGGGATCACTTGCAAATTGCTTTCTAAGTTTTCTGATCTTTCAGGCTGATTGTCAACATTAAGTTTACATAAACTGTTTAAATAAAATAAAGCATTTTTATTATTAATATTGCTGACGTTTACGCTATTTTCTAATCTTTTAAAATTTGTAATATTTTTGGATTCGGAAATGTGTCTTTCTGATTTTGCACAAATTAACCACAAAAATCTTAATAAAGAAGTAATAAGTCCAGTGATCATGACGATAATAATGCCAAGCATTGCTGATACTGGGATACCAGGTTTCTCACTGCGACCAGGACAACTGCTTTTATTGTTGTCATTATACCACCACTTTTTGAACAATGTTTCCCACTGTTGTTCATGCGTCAATTTTACCAGTCTACAATATAATGATATATACTTTAGAAAAACAAATTCTAACTGAATTTTTATATGCTTTTTTATTATTTTATTTTCTTCGAAATGCTTTAGTTATCTAATTTTTACAAAAATAAATATTCAAAAAATGTATGATTGTGAGCATTATCAATGAAGTTAAAAATCAAAAAAAAAATCTAACATACTCAGCACTCATTTCTAAACCTAAAGGAGATCCCTGCTGAACACCAATAGCATATAATTGAGAATTCAAATTCGTGTATATAAGACGAAGTGAACAATGATGTATAAATGCATATTCCATTGACATACGCATATCTAAAAAACAATAACTATTTATTCATTCTCATTAAACTGCTATTTTATATACCTAATAATGCAAAGCGATCTTCAGGAGAGTTTAATTTAAGCACTCGCTGCAGGCCCTCATTAAAACTGCTTGGTTGGTGAGCATTCTGCATTTCATGAAGCATTTTTGAAAATTTGTATTTAATGTCATAATCCCATATTGCCATATCAACTCTTTGTTCTGCGGTCAAGTTTGGACTTTGAATATCTTTTTTCCAAGTTCTTCAACAGAAGTTAAATAATCACTCTTGATGAACGAAGATTAAGAAAATCTTCTACGATACATTTTTTTATGATCTTTGAAATTAAACCACAAAATAACTAATATAAATTCATTACTTAAAAATCTGTTATTATATTATCATTATTTTCAAAACATAACCATACTTATTATTACATTATTACTCAAACTTCTATTAAAATTATAATTATAACTCAGAAGAATTACTGAATAAAATTGAATAAATAATTTGCAATTTTACTTTTCAAACAGTTTTTCTATTTCAACCATTCTTTTGATAAACAAATCTGCATCTGAATTGAGAACAGTTGCATATGGTGTGTGCCGCTGGTCTACAAGATCATCCAATGATGAAATTAAATTTTCTTCACTTGATTTGGACATCAGAGCCGATATGTATGCAGTATAAGCAGAAAATATCATAAAGCAGAATATCCACCAAGTAGTTGCGAGAATTCGGCCGCTGTCATGCTCAGGTGCCCAGTTGCTTCCTACATTTCAAATACAGCACAATTTTTGCTATAAACGCTTCATAATTAATTCTGAATTAAAAAGTGATTCTGACCAAAGTAAAAGAAATATACAATTATTATTAATATTTTTTTAAAGTTGGCAGTGATAAAAATACATATAAAGGAATAAAAAATACTTTTTAAAAAGAATAAAAATTTAATGTTAAACATTAGTAAATAATTATATTTAAAAAATTACTTTGTCAAATTCTCTCATTTACCTTGTACAGTAAAACCCTCCAAGCAAAACCAAAAGCCTTCGCTAAAAGCAAATCTTGTTCGCTTTTTGTCATTGTCGTATTTAATGTGATCAGTTTCACAGTCACGAGAATGAACATTTTCAAAAAGCGTCAATAAAGCGCTGGCAATTAAAATCGTGAAAACAAGGCAAAGCCAAATTAACCAATCCATTAATGAAACAAACGCAAACAAGCCATGCTTGCATTCTGGCTTCTGCATTAAAATTGCAATTCCTTTGGATTTATAAAAAGGATAAGTAAAATCTATAAAAAGTTCTCTTTCTGCTGAAGTTGCAAAATTTGCCAAGGCAATATTTGCGTCCTGAAAATCATTTTTATCAAACCAACATCAATGTATTGAAAATAAACATCCATCATTAATGCAAATCAGAAAACTTACTCCTTCGATCAGTTCATTAGTTAAGCCGTTCCAACGCCCGACATTATTCTGAACGCCATATTCGTCATTTTTTAAAATATAAATATCATATGTAAAGTTTAATCGTTCTGCAATTATTCCCATAATTTCCACGAGAAAACCACAAAGAAACCATTTACTTGTATTCGATTCAAAGCACATCTTTACAAAAGGTACTTCCTATTGGTTTAATTAATTAATTAATTAATTTTTCAATACTATATCGTCATTAAATTGTCTTACTTCAACTGTAGCAATTCTGTAATGTCGAGCATTTACAATTTCATCAGAAAGACCCGTTTTGTAAAATATATCTATTCCGCTTTTTAGTTTCCACTTTGCAATCTAAAATGTGAACTAGCATAATGCAGCACTGAACAATTTGTTTATGCCCACATAGTAAATTTCTCTGCCTTTTAAATTTGAAAATATCCAATAAAATCCCATTTCCACATTTTGGATGAATGTAATATTATTGATGGTGCTGTATTTTCCCATAACAGGAGTCAACTCATTCTAAATTGCTAAATATTTTAATAAAGTATATAATGAAGGTTTTAGAATTGAAAACAAAGTGCAGTTTTCTTAATAATTTAAAAATCAAATTCAAACTGTATCATTCAATTAAAGAAGGTTTTTTTGAGAATTTAATGCAAATTAATACTTTTTATGTTTTTCATTATCAAATAAACAAAATTCATAAATAAGAGTTTTTAGATTCACCTTATTGAAGTGCAAGTTTAAAGAAGATTTTGATAAAGGTGAGACTGTTAATTGATATATATCAAAAAAGAATGATAGCATAACCTAAATAAAAAAGTATTATTTTTAAAATTCAACTAGAGCCATTGCTTGCTTCGTTTCCAAGTTGAATGAAATCATCGTCAAATTTTTTCTCATTTGCCCAATAAATAAACTTGTCCAAGTAATCAAAAGTTCCAATGTTGCGGGGACGTATCCAGAGAACATTCAAATTGTCATCTTCCCATGTGTAAGGTTTCATATCCTAGTTCCATAAGAGATTATTCATAAATATTTTTATTTTTCTAAAATCTTAAACTGAAAATTAAGTTGCGCTACAAAAAAGTAATTTCAACTTGAAAAAATATTTTTTAGATTATTTCTCATTTTTTTAAATTATTTTTTGCAGTTTAATAAGATTAATTTTGGCTATTGAAAAGGTAGGCCAACTGTTTTGCATGCTGCAGTTGATATTAAATCAACTCATAATGAACTGAACAGATACAGCACTGCAAACACTGCATGCGTGGTAATTTGTTGAGATAAAACCAACTGAACAAAGCCTGTCTTGTAGAAAAAAAGCAAGAAAGATTAGTTTAATCAACTAGTATTACTCTGCGCTTCACAATCTCCGTTAATGAAGCATGCAAATGATTCATATTTTTGTACTATTGTATAGTATGTTTTCTAAATAATATAAACAATCTTACTTTTGTAACTACAATCCACTGGATACTGTTATTTGTAGTGCAAAATGAAAAGTTTTTTAAAATCTCTCTTGCCAGGTTTGCCATCATCATCAGAACAACAGTATGCGAAGTTGTTGCTTTTGTGCATTTTTCCAATATACGCTGAACTTCCAAAAAGTCATCCATATTTAAGAAATTTACATTTACATGTTTTTCTTGAAATAAAACTTTGAGATCATCTATATAAACTACAAAAATTTACAGTAGAAATCATTGTGTTTTTAATATAAAAATGGAAATACCATGATTATTATCATAAATAAGTGTAAAGTTAATTAGATGCTTGTAATATATAAGGGGTCGAAACACATTCAACATTGCGGTCCACGGTGGAATAACTTGAATAAAGTTGTTGGATATTTTTGATAGTTCTAAATAAAAGCAAAATAAATAAGTAATGCATACATAGCTGTAATTAAATAATTAAAATCTCCAAACAGTACTGAAATGTAATTCTTTAACATTCAATAAATTTACAATGCAAAAATTAAAAAAAGCTTATTTGAAAATACTTACGTGCTAACAAGTTAATCAAATCACAAAATAAATTGTCTATTATATACATTATACATAATATAAGACAAATCAACAGACACATGACATAAACAAAAAAGCGAAAAAGTGAAAAATAATATTAAATTTAAAACAAATTATACAATCTTGTTGCATTTTTGTACAGTATTATTTTTAAACTTACCCCTGCTGTCTTGTAACCAATTTGACATTGTTTTCTGAACGTAAATTAAACTAACATTTTTCTGCAAAGCAAGTGCTTTCAATATTTTCTCAGTAGCAGTTACGGAAATCATACTGATTACAAAATCCAAATTTCTTTCGTTACTTTCTGTTTCTGAGAAATAATTTCATTTTGTTATCAATAATTTCAAAGAAATTTAATGCAATATCAAACAAAATTTACATAACAGTTGTAATGAAAAACGAAAATTTTGTGAACTTTAAAACTTTTCATTCATGAAATGAATGCAAACTGCAAAGCTTTGCAGATCTTCAATCAAACTGCTTACTTATTGAAAGCACTAACATGGATGCAGCGGTTGAAATTAGCTCAACTGAAATATTAGCAGCCTGATTGCTGTAATATGACAAAAGTTGGAAAATGCGCGTGATGTGCTTATTTTGTTCATTGCTTTCCATCAGCACAGCTGAAATTTAAATATTAAATTTATTGGAGCAATTATATTTAAATTATTCAAGTAAAAACATTATTACTTTTCGAAATTACGAAAAACTAATTGCTTTCATGATATTGAAAATATCTTCAGCATGATTTGTCGCATTATAATTACATTAATTACAATGCAATAATTTAAATTACAAATGTAATAATTATTGTATTTGTAATTTATTCTTTGCAATTAAAGAACAAAGTCTAAAATATACTTTTAAATAGCAGCATTAAAAGTTAGGAATTTTTATGCAAAGCTTATCTATAGGTTTTTCATATCAATTTAACTTGATAACTTTTGAAAAATTTAACTTGATAACTATATTTGTTTTATAATATAAAGGTTTTTAAACATACCCATTTTAACATGACTATTGACACTATGTATAGCATGCAATTCTAATAAAGCTATGCATAATATGAAATGGTATGATTTCCAAGTTAACATTAGTGTAGCAAGAGTTAAAAAAATTTTATAAAGAAATTAAAGATTTACTTTCAGTATTTATAACTTTAAAATCTGAATGCAATAAATAAAATGAAATAAAGTTTGCCTTACATTCGATTTATGTATTGTAATTTTTCCACTTTTCTATTCATTATTGATATTGTTGCTTTGGTTTGTTTGTTGAATATTCATAATTTTCAAGATCAATTGTGTAAAATACAATTTTCTAAAGGCAGCCAAATAAATTAAAAAAATTAAAAATTAACATGCTTTCTTGAAAAATTAATAATGTACTTGATTTTTATTGTGATATTGATTATTTTTCATGTGCAAAAGAATTTTATTTTAGAAAGATATAGTCTTTTGTAATATTGCAAAGCTTTTTATTTAAATATTCTTTACTAATTTCAAACTAATTTATCTTTTTTGGTTTTTGTTTAAAATTTAAATAATATGATTCAATACACACTGGTTAATTTTTGCTTTGATTTTAACTGTTCAAGAGGAATTTAAATACATGATCCTTTGAAATGTAATCATAGACTGTATAATATTGTTGGGTGATAATTTAAAATTTGAAATTTTAATAATTTTAGAATGTTTAAAAAGTATCCAAAATTGATATAAAGTTGGCAGTAAAAATTTAGAAAGTGCAAAAGAATCAATAAGCTTCTCAGCAGTTAATAAAAATGATTAGTCATTTTAAACATTTTAGCATATTTAATTAGTAAACCTTTATTGATTGATTGAAAAATCTGATTGGATATCTCGAAAATAAATACGACATTAATCTGCGAACAGGCAAATTTGGTTACTAACTGATTGAAATTATTTAGAAATACAAATATGGCAAATATGAACATTAGTAATAATTCAGTAACATCATATTATTCAAACATTTCTGAATTATCGATACATAATACTGTTAATATGTTGTTCCTTATATTTGAAATTACAGCAATTTTTGATAATTCCGCTTTATTTTGCGTGATGAACAGGGAATCGACAAGATAAAACACCATAAGGTAACAGCAAGTATGTTGCGTTAAAAATGTTAAAGTTGATAATGTTGCTTAATGTTTTAATATGCTAAACTTATTTTGTTGTGCCTCTGTTGCCTGCTTGCTTGTTTTTATCTCATGTGTACTTTAAAATATGCTAAAAGTAAAAAAACAAGTTTTTCTTTAAGTTACATAAAATTTATAGTATGCATAATGTATGCATATGTGTAATTTGTTTGTTAAATCTATCCACTAAATTTCTAAATCATGCTTATTATTTATTTAAAAAATAAATTGATTTGCTTTATTATGCTCAAAAAACTAAAAATACAAATCTAATATTTTTGCTGCAGTTTAGCTTATTTAAAGTGATGCTATTTATGCCATCTAAAAATTTTGAAGTATTACTTGTAGTGACTGGATACATATTCTTGCTTTTGTCAATAAAGGTAGTTCTGACAATTCATTATTCATTTCTTACAGCATAATATGAAAATTAAAATTCAACTGTTATTTTAAAGTTAAAATTACTTAAAAATTTGCATTCAACTTTTCAAGATAAAATTCTTCAATCCATTCAAATGATACAGCCTTTTTTGCACATGCTTTATGCCGCTTCATTGCTTTCAATGCGAAAGCAGAATTTTCACTGTAAAATGTTTCGATTCCATTTTGATTCAGATCATTTAATAAAAAACTACCTAGTATGACATGAAAAATAATTATTATTCACAAGTGTATAATATATTATTATTATTATACTCACTTTCACTGGTAAAAGTTTCCATTTCTGTTTTCGCTCGATTAAGCATGATTTCACGTTTCTGATAAGCTTTTAAACTTGCCGCTTTTTCTTTCAAATGTTTTTCAAATGCTTGCATAGCTTGGAAATGCAATTTTCTGACGTCAGAAATACACATATTTGATTTCTAAAACAAGAAATTCTGAAGAAGGAAACAAGAACAAGTTTGAACAATGAGAAATATTCTTCTTATTAAAAAAAATATACAAGAAATAAAATACAAGAAAAAAATTTTTTTATGCCATCGTAGATTACAAATAATTTTTATACTTACACCTCTATCAGATAGTGTTAAATCAATTTTTTCTTGAAGCTTTGCTATATTACACTCGTTACTTTGTGGCCAATCATTTAAAGTGATGCATTTTTCTTTCAATTTAATCCACTGCCGAATCTAAAGTTCGTGAACGTTTATTTGATAACAAATAGAATTAATATATTCTCTGAAAAAAATATCTGAATATTATTCTAAAGCTTATGGCAAAATTTTTTTTTAATTTTTGAGATTATCTATATAAAATGTTGAATAATAATTAATAGAAAAAGAAAAACAAACATTTCGTTGAATAACTGTGGCGGCTTTTTCACATTTTTCTTTTGAAGCTTTGTCAGTTATGAAGTTTTTGAATTTTGATTGAATAACTTTAGCTGATCGATTTTGCACATTGAAAACAAGCTTTAGCAACAATTCTAAATTATACAAATAATTACTTTTAAAATATGAAATATGCTTGTTAAAGTAAAATACCAGAAGGGAAATTCTCAAATTCAGCAAACTGCTTTTTCCAATAATGATGATCATTCATGTAATTTTTAATATCTGTCGAATTATTTATAAAACTTTCCATTGCAGTGCGTCATATATTTTCTGAACCAAACAATTTTCTCATTGAAACCTTTATATAATTATAATAATCTTTTATTAATAAGAGTTCTCGTTGATAAAATGCGATAAATTATTAAAATATTATTTCAAATTAAAACACATTTAAAAAACATAGTAAAGAGCAAATTTGTTTCACGGAAATTTAAAAATATCTACTACACAAAAGAAAATGTTTACAAATTTGCTTGATAAAACTTATTTGTATCATTTCATTAAACTGAATAATTTAGGAATAAAATCTTAATTAAAAATGTAATTACGTTAAAAAGAATTAACTGTAACAACAAGCTAAACATAACACTAATTTTTTCACATTAATTTCTTTATAAAAACTGTATTTTATAATGTAAGTTAGATTCGGCTCTTACCACAAAACTTCAGTTGTTAAACAGATAAGAACTAAAACTGGTTGTCATGGCAACATATAACATGGCATCGTTAGGTTTTGCAATGCCAGTAAATTACGTCAAAACTTTTTTAAAATTATTTTGCAGCACATTTGTATTTATTTAAAGTTGGAATATAATTTAATGACATTCAATGATTAATAAACAACAGTTAACAACACAATCATCGTTTTCTGAATTGTTTATTGAATAATTGCTTTGCTTCCTTAATTATATAACCTTTACTGAAAACCGTAATCGAATAAGTGGCTGATGATTTGAATAATCTCCCATTAAACATATATTTTTCAACATAGTACTTAAATAATAACGTTAACAAATACACTAAAGCTAAATTATACATCACAGAACCTATTACAGGCATTTTACGCTATTACTAGCCGTGATGTGCAAGTTTAAATACGGAAAATTTATATTTAAAAAATTTGAATTTACAATAATATTTAAATAATTGTTTAATTTTATATTTCAGCATATTCGTTGCCTGAATTGATAAATTAATAAATTGCCTGAACTGAAATGGAATAGTTTAAAGTTTTTCAAATTAAAAATTGAAAAAATTACCTAACTTTTAGTTTACTTATACTATATAGTTTATATTTATATGATTAAAAAAATAAAATAATATGAAGTAAACAAGAAAGTCAAATAAACAACAAAATCAAATAAATAACCTTTCTAAAAAATTTACAGTAACAGTGTTTTTACTTGCTTATTTATATGTAATGATACTGTAACAGGCATAACGTCATTCTCTCATTTTCTTCGCGTAGAATGCCACGTAGAAGTTCAGCTCGTCCGAGGTATGTTACGTTGTTGGCTAATAAAAAATATCGCTTAATTTTCTGAAGCCTCTTTCTGATTATTTTTTAATCATCAACCGAAATTCTCTATGAACATTATCGTATTAAAAATGTTTCTCAGTGGTCGAATTTCTTTTATAGACCTGTTCCAGCTAGAGCGCCGGCGCACCGTCCTGCGCCTGCGCCAGCTCCTGCCCAACCGGTCACCAATCCTGCATCACCAGGTTCCGGGCTTTTTGGTCAGATGGCTGCTACAGCCGCTGGAGTTGCTGTGGGTTCTGCAGTGGTAAGAGTTGTATTTACTAATACTTATATTATTCGTAAAATATTAAGAATTTTTCTGTTCAGTTTATTTTTTTAGAATTAATCGCATATAAGTAAGATCTTTCTTAATTTCATGCTTTATTACCTTTAAATTTTGATTAGGGACATGCACTGGGCAACGCGCTGACGAACGGCAGTTCCGAAGTCCCTGTTCAGCAGCCTGTTTCAGGACAAGCAGATCTGAATCAGCAGCCACTACAGAAACCCTGTGAATTTGAAATGATGCAGTTTTTAGAATGTGCGAAAAACAATGATTTGAATTTGTGTGAAGGTTTTAATCAGATTCTGAAAGAATGCCGATCGCGTTACAACCTTTGAATATGCATCATTTTTGAACTTAGTAGTTTAAAAAAAAATTAATGAAACTGCTTATTTTCAAAATTAGAAATTGCGTACCTGATTTTGCACTAATTTGATGCATAAAAAGAGGTTGTTAATGAATTGTGTTCTGACGTCAGAAATAAAAGGATAAGCATTCAGTTTTTATAATTGTCATTTATGTCATCAAAATACATTAAAAGAAACAATTGGTGTACTGTGTAGTAATACATAAAAAGATCATATTTTGGAAACATGAGTTTTAAAACAGCATGAGTATCAATCCTTTGAAATGTGGACAAGTAGTGTGTATTAGAAATGAATAACGTGTAATTAACTGATCGAAGAGAATTTCACAAACTAATATAGGTTTAGCATCTTTAACGTGAATTTGATAAAGGCATTTTGATTCATTGCCGTCAGGTAAGTTTTAAGTGAATATTAATTATATCAAAGCAATTGAGTTGTTGATATAATGAATGTATTAAGCGTTTCTTTCCGTTACAAATTGTATTAAAGCAGACTGCTGTATTTGGACTTGATTTGTTTTAATCATACTGTGCTTATGAAGGAAATAATTGAAATCTTAATCAACAACGATTTAATTGTAAACAAAACACTTTTTAGTTTTCTCACGATGTTGCTTATAAAAATAAAATATAGGTTTAGCATCAGCAGAATGACAAATCACATGTGTGCTTGCATTTCGTTTTCATTGCGCTATCAGTTTTTGAAATTTCTCCTATTACCTTTAACACAATTCACTATCAAATGAACTATATGTATACAAAATTATGCATTTTGTATAACTGAATATAACACATTTGCCCATCATTTTTATTGATTCATCATTAAGATGGAACATAAAAGAATAGTAATCTGAATAAAACATGATATAGAAAAGATGACAACCATTTATAAGCAAGAACTTCACTCGCACATAAATAGTTACTGTGGATGACAACCAACAGTTGGATGATGATGATGATGATGAGCATCTTCTTGCTCACTTGCTTCAGCATCAACGTGTTCACGCTCAAATTCCGACATTGTTACCACTATTGCGTCCTCAGGCACAATTACACTTTCTTTAGGAGGAAGTAATTTTTCCAATTTCTCAACTTTTTCCGGTAACAAAGTACCTGGGTCGGGAAACTTTACATCAAACATGATGATCAAATTACCTTTCTCCGTTGGATTCTTGTAATGCGGAAGTCCTTCTTGTTCAATACATCTTAAATCACTGTGCTTTATCACTTCACCAGGCAGAGTATGAATATACAGTTTTCGATTGTCAAGCGTTGTAATTATCTTTGACATTCCACAAAGTGCTTCACTCAATAAAATCTCCATTGTCATAGAAAGATGAACATCACTTTTCCTTTGAAATACAGGATGTTTCTGTTCATCTATTATTATAATCACATTTCCTGGTTTCATTCCAGGTGACTGATCTCCTTCGCCGTAGAATATTATCTTTTTTCCATCAGGTATCCCTTTATCAACATGAACTTCTATTATTTTCTTCTGTCTGATAACTTTCTGAGCGTTACACTCTTTGCAGCGATCTTTCGGAGCAATGATCTAAACAGAAATAATGAAATAACTCAACAAAAATAAATAACATCCTACCTCGCCATTGCCACGACACTCACTACAGACACTCTGCACTTGCTGAACAATGCTTGGCCCAAGATAACTCATTTTAACTTGATATCCACTGCCATTACATGTAGAACAAGTTTTGAGAACACCGCCTTCGCGGGTACCACGCCCTTCACATTTAGTACAAACTACATTCCTAGTAACCGAGAATTTCTGCACACTACCATTATAAATTTCCTCTAAAGTAACTGGCATCTGGTGAATGATATCATCACACTGATTTTCCCGCGCCCGATGACGACCACTAGATCGTCCAAAAAACATGTCGAAAATGTCCATCGGTGAGGAATAACCGAAGCCAGAACTGCCACCAGTTTTCAAAGCTTCTTCCCCACCTTCATCATAAATTCTCCTCTTTTCTGGATCCGTAAGCACTTCATATGCTTGTGAGATCAATTTAAATTTCTCACCTTCGGCAGGATTTTTATCAGGATGATATTTGAGAGCCAATTTTCGATAGGCCTTTTTCAATTCCACCTCAGTACAACCGGGCTTCACTTCCAGGATGTCATAAAATTTTGTATCTTTAACCATCGTGAGTTGAAGTCCTCTGTGCCTAAATAAAAAACATTTCAATTTCAAAACTGGGGAAAAAAAGAAGCTCGAAACTTTCGCTCTAAGTAGAGTATCAGTCAGCGTTGAAAAATGAAAGGCAGAGAAGCTCCCAAATACGTGAGAGAATAGCAAACAATTACTGAAGATAAAATGTATCACTTTCTTATGTTCAAGAGTGAATAGATGGGCGAATGAATATTTTCTCAAAGCTACCACTCGGTGAAAGACAGTAAGAAATAAATGGCACAAAGGTAAAACCAATCTATAGAACTTTCTAGAAGGTTATAGATGTTTACTGTAGTGATATAATGTACTATCATATGACTGAGAAAAACATTAGATATTATTTTATAAACTTTTATTGCCATAAATGTTTAATAAAACATAAAATTATCAGAGGTATTATTAATAACTGCTAAAAGGATGTTGAGCGGACGTTATATCTGTACATACAATAAAACTTTCATAATATTAGGAGTGTTAGGTTTTTATGTATTAAATTAAATATTTTAAGTGTTATAATGTTATTCAAGATGAATTTAAACAATATATTTGCTTAAACAGAAAATTTTTTTGCTGCCTGAGATTTATAGGCAACAATTAATGCTATGTAATTTATGAAATAATTAATGTTAAAAATATTATTAAATACATTGAAATGAATGACAATTTATTTTATAAATTATTATTTTTACATATTATTTATTTTAGAATTTATTATTTTTAACAATAATCTTTGAATCTGCATTGAGGAAGTTCTTAATTACGGTAATGCTCAAGTTTTATAAACAAAAATGAAGTAAAACTATATTTATTAAAGCTCATCAATTTATTAACAGAAAATATATATAAAGGTGAATTTTTTTATTTTTATTTTAAAAAATACATAAGTTACATGATATTTTGTCATTCTTATACTGATTATCAGTAGAATACTGTAATTAATAATTTAAACATTTTATTTCATTATAAAAGAAAAAGTATTTCAAGGTATTGTTTAATAAAGTGGTATGTATGTGTTTGAATAAATTGATTTCAATAATATTTTTTATTATAAAAAACATATTTTTCGTACAGAAAAGTGGAAATGTGATGCATGTGCATTCTTGAGTAAATTAGAAATGTGTTAATTTTAATTATGAAAACAATCAATGATAAAAAGTAATCGATGGCATATTTTATTGTACAAATGCAATTGAGTAGAATCAGTTATTATTTGAAAGAAATACTTGAAAATGAAATGCAACTTGTAAATCAAATGGAATGACAAAAGCAACACGTCAAAAGTATTCCTAAATTGCAATGTAGCTTTTGAATGTTGTAAAAATTAGAGTCTTCTTGTAGCCAAACTGCTGGGAGTGGCACTTTGACAGCGGCTGATATCAGAGCTAGTAGAGTTGGGAGCATCTTTGCACATCTCGCTTAATTTACTTTTAACACATGCCATTTTATGTTTCCCATGTTTCAGTCTGTTCTGTAAATTAAAAAATATATATGTACACTTGTTTTCATGGACAAAAAAATCATTTCACCGCAATGTGATCCCAACTTTCGACAAATATGTAACCCACTATTCCGATTAAAAGAAATGACAATAAAATGTACAATTTGACAGTCATCGGAAACAATGAGTGATAAATAAGCGCAATCAGAAACCCAACCGATTCCCAAAGGCGATAATTGGCAACAGCAACTTCAAGATTTTGTTTAAATAATAATACCCACAAATCTGAAAGAAAAAAGATTAAAAAAATAGCTAATGTGAAAAAGTGTGAAATAATAATTTTACCGTGGATTTGAGTATTCCAAACACCGTCTGCCATTCCCCAGGTTGCTGCGACAACGTAAAATATAGCAGTGTCCGCTGGATTGGGAGGCCATATTAATAAAGTAAATATCATCAGCATGTCCACGACTGCACCAAACATGAACAACGGCATCCGTCCAAACAGTTGAATCAAAGGACCAAACAGTACTGAACAAATTGCATTGCAAACTCCAAAGCAGGTTAATATTGATCCAATATGACTGATGCCTAAGCAACATCCAACATATCCCTAAATTTGAAAATGAAATTAATTAGTGTGTATAATGATTTAAAAAAAGTGTGAAATTGGTGGTAATATTTGTACTTTGCTGAAATCGGCCGCTATGAATGCTTGCTCCATGCCGTTGAATATGGTGAGAGGAATGAGAAGAAGCGTGCGAGGTTGTTTCAGATGTTTGATTGTCGTTTTCCACACCTCGAAGAAAGCTTTGAATTATTAACAAGAAAAAAAATTTGTTAATAATTGAATTTAAATTACTTCAAAATTAAATCTTGGCTTCTTTTTCGAATTGGATAAATCTTTGCGCAGTTGATTCAAAAACAGACTCAAAACCATCACCGAAACAACAGTGCAGCAAAAGTAGACACCGCACAGTGAGCGGATGATTGAAATTGGTGGTCGTCGAAGATTTTTAGCAGCCGTAGGCGACAAGTGAAAAGCGTCGATGAAAAATTGACCACAAGTATTGTCGACCGCATCCAAAAGCTGCGGTCGATCCGGCTGATCAGCCAGGGCTGCTTCCAATATCCAAGAGGAGATCAGATTGCCGAACACTTGACCGAGGTGGACGACCATGAAAAATATTCCAAAAAATCGAACCATCACAATGTTAGGCGATTCGAAGTTCAACTCCGCATAATGGATGCCAGTTTCGGTCAAGTATGTGGATTTGGCTGCCCAGAGTGGAGCCGACGCGAAACCCATTGCCAAAGATCCGGGCAACATGCTATACCAGGTTGTGCGAAAATTGATCAGCATGTACAGTGTGAACATGGACATGGATACGATCATTGTCATTTTGCATCCAATTCGATTGAGCAAATAGCCGGGCGTGAACAAGCACGATACAACACTGCCCAAATAGATGCAGCTCAAAGAGACCGCGCCCAAATTTTGTTCCGCATTGATGCTGGTTTGCAAATTTTGCAAGCCTTGAAAAGCGGACATTTCGAAAAGAAAAGCAACGCTTATTGTGATCAAATTTCTCATCACTGTCCATTTTTCTGTTTCACGTTTTTCCAACTCTTCTTCTGGAATCGAAGCCCGGAGTCTCTTCCTCAACTGTTGGCTTTTCCAATAGTCGTCGGCTGCATCGTCAATAGTTGCCCGGATCCAGGCATTGTGGTCCAAACCACGCAACGGTCTGCGTGCTGAAGAGCGGTACTTCGACGACCGTCTCTTCACACTGCCTGAACTTTGCATACAATTTCTGCTTGTTAGCACTTTAGTAGAGGCGGATGATTCGGCTACATCGACAAAATCTTTCGGCACCAACTGACCAAACGGACCGTGAACAGGACAAGGTTCAGCGGCTAATGAATTGTTAACACGCGAACCGTAATCACTAGCCGTCATGAAGCCATTGCTACTCTGGCTAATGCTATCCAACTGTGCAACGGTTCCTTGCTCAGTTTGAGATTTCGACTGAAATTAATATATTTCAAAATTAACTTGCTTCCCTATTTTTTTTTATCTTTTTTTATCATCACATCTTTCATCTTCATGTATAATCAATCACTCTTATACTTTAATTAAAAGTTATCTATCTGTCTGTGAAATAGATATGTTTGTTCAATTTATATAAGAAATTGAAATTGTAAATACTTTCACACTGTTAACTTTCCTTATTTTAAGCTATTGCTAAACTCTTCAAAATTTCAAATAATTGCTTCATCATCAATTATTTAACTAAAGTACAAAAAAAAGATAAATAGCTCTTATAAATTTCATTTCACAAATTGACTTTATTCAAATAAACAAAGAAATATTAAGCATATATTTAAATATAAGCAAATTGAAAACATAATATCAAATTATGCTCAATGCTTTAAACTCTGCTTTTATTATTAATATACGAATTTAAAGAACACAAACATTTATATTCAATGTTCAGTATATTAGAATGTGTGAAATGTATCTGTTTAACTTATATACCTCACTTATACATATGTTTATATAAGTAATAATATAATTACTAATTATTATTATTATTATTTGATTATCAACTAACGAATTTTTACAAACAATAAACGAGCGAAGTAAACAAATATGCTAATAAAAAGTTATAATTTTATTTGATAATAAATCATTTCTTAATCAAAATAAACAACAGCCTTGGGTGTAATTTTTCTGAGAAGAAATGTAAACTGATAAAAACGCACCTTGGTGAATATCTAAATTATTTTGCTCGTTAAAAATATTATTCGTTATATCATATGAGATTTTTAATTTCTAAAAAAAAATATGTCTCAAATTCTCACCAGTTGAGAAATGTCGTTTTCTAAATTTCCGGCATTCAACTCCAACATTGTCAGATCATTATTTTACAACAGTATTTATTATAAAAAGTCTTCTATGAAAAATGGAAAACTTTTATTTTCAAAGACGAAATCCGAAGAAACTAATAATGAGAAAAGAGCAAAATTCAGAATTTGCAAGAAGTCAATTGTAATTGGAATCAGCATATGGCCATCAGTCAGAATGCTTGCGAATCCTGAAGCTGCTGACAGCGTTAAAATATTTGCAACAGATGTGTTAGTCTTAGCAAGCCAAGCGACTTATAATGAAGAATAAACGAAGCAAATGACGACAAATTGTGAAGATGGATATTTTTTGTGAACAAGTGAAAAAGGCAACGTCACGTTTAATGCCACGTTAATGTCCTCTTTTATGTTATCCAAAACTTATTTTTTTACTCTTTATTATATATAAAGGCAACATTTGCCAATTTATAATATTCAATTTTGACTTAGTTTAAGTGATTGAAATAGTAATATTAAATGCGTTTTACATGTTTTAGAATTTCTTGAAAACATCTTCTAGCATTACTACTCTTAATTTGTCTGACTCATTTCTTCTTTTAAATTTTTTCAATTTTGAGTAAACTTTTTTCAATAAAAAAATACCAAATGACGTTTTCAAACAATAAAATTAAACAGGATATAGCTTTTATAAAAACCATATAGTTTTAAAATAAACCTTACTTTCAATTATATATATATATATTTATTTATTTATTTATATTTATGACAATTTAAGTTTTTATATTGTAAATAATATCGACATGTATTGCATAATAATAGCATATGAGCTATAATAATATAATGTGATATATTATATTAAATCATTTCAGAAGCGATTTTCATAGAGTTGGTATAACTAAAATGATCTCGCAAGCTGCTCTATATTTTTATAAAATTTTTTAATCAATCTAAAAATATATACTTCAAAATACAATGTATAAGTCATTAAAATACGACTAAATCCTCCTTAATTGACAGTTTTTGAATTTCTTCTTGTATTATTTGTCAGTAAAGCATGTGAAAGTTTCACATTCATAAATTGCTCAGATTAACAGATGAAAAATTATCATATATCAAACTTATGGAATATTACAAATAGTATAAGTAATTGAACTGAACAAAATTTCTGCAAAATTATTAATTCAATGCTTAACACTTTTCTGTTCACATACTTAAATTTACTATACATATATATGTAAATAAACAAATATATAAGATAAAAACAAAAATTAAGAAGATAAATCAAATGTAGCAGAGAACTGCTCCATCATTTGTCTCGTTACTAACGTTACGTCAAGCTTTCCAATTTGATTTTCATTTATATTCATTCAACATATCGATAACATTTGGCTCAGATGCTCTGTGACGCAGCCGTTTTTGGGATTTAACACATAACAGCAGAAACTGCTTAACTGTAGTTAGTTAATTTTTTTGCTAGCTATCGAAAGCAATAAAATCATTTTATTGATGCATTCATTTCATTAGAATTTAAATAAAAAAATAAAATCCCGAAATTAATCTGAACCAGATGTTGATATATTGTCCGTTGGAAATTGCAAATGTGTAACTTAATTCTGGGTGAAGTGTTTTAAAAGTTTTAAACCATTGACGCCAAATGTGGTGCGCATTACTGAAGTTGCCAGTGGCAATCAATGGAAAAGAAGGAAACGCCGTAGCGCATCAAAAATTATCCGCACTTGTCATTTGCTTATTTGTAAAATTAAAGTTGAACCATTTCTGATTAAAAAAAAGTTAAACGTTAAAGCTTTGCGAATTCAAATTGTTGATGGAGAAATTTGAAAAAATTTTCTGGTTATTTTCTTATTCATCAACTTTATGTAGTATTATTCGTTCCCTTTTTGTAAAAATCCATAACGTATTATAAATAAATGCGTTATTTGAGTAATTATATAAATTTTAATAATTTTTCAAATATGTTGAATTAAAATGAGCTGAGAAACAGAAGCTATGAACATGGTAAACTTGTTGTACTTATACGTGTAAATGTAGAGACTTGCAAAATATGTTTATTATTTAAAGGCACCAATGATAAACGAAATGTTAAGATGAAATAGAAGCATTATAAGAAAATTAAATTGATAAAACTAATGAAAAACGCATCAGAAATAAAAATATGAAGCACATTGATCGTTCATTTTCAAAGATATCATATAAATTATGTAGGACCATTAGAGTTATGGCAAACCACATGCCGTTTATATACTTTGAACATTTACGTCATAGAAAATTCAGATATTACAAGATAAATAAGATGAAAACATCTATGTAATATTTACGCATTATATTTATTTTTTGTTTACTAAAAAATAAATATATAAATAAAACGATAAAAAGTAACTTTTTAAGGAAAAAAATTACGATCACATCATTCTTATGTATAATAAATATTTACAATACAGAAGAAAATCAAGTCTGTTGTTATGAATTACTGTATTGTTTCCAAATGATCTTGCGAATGGAATAACTTTTATAAGTAGGTTTTGCAATGGATATCAACGGAAATGAAAATAAATCTCAAAGCTCAGTTTATGCTGATCTAAATGCAGAAGATCCAGAGCAACTGCCGTCTGAAATTGAATCGCTTTGCATGAACTGTCATGAAACAGTTTGTCGTTTTATAAAGCTTTACTTTTAAGAAAATTTAAGCCGGTTCTTTTTAGGGAATAACTAAAATTCTTGTGACGAAGATTCCTTTATGGAAAGAAGTAATATTATTGTCTTTTGAATGTGATAAATGTGGATATAATAATAATGAAGTGTCATCTGGTGGCAAAGTTCAAGAATTCGGCTTGAGACTTCAGTTGAAAATTTTAAACAAATTGGTATTTCCTGAAATGCTTCATTAAATTAATCGTATTTTAGTACTTTTTGATGTAAATTTCTGTTTTAGGATTTGAACCGCCAAATTGTTAAATCAAAATATGCTACTGTTTCTTTGCCTGAGCTGGAATTTGAAATACCCGCTGGGGAACATACTGGAGGTATAAATTTGTCAACAAAGAGACATTTTAATTTAGCTGTGTTGTTCAGAAATAACCACAATAGAGGGCATTATTTGGCGAGCGAAATTTTCTTTGATTGAAGTTATTGCTGATGTACGAGTGAGATATATTGTATTTATTTATACCATTAATTTACACATACTTAGGCTTCCAAAGAGATAAAGGAAAAACTGATAACTTTTGTTGATAAATTGTCCCGGTTGATTAACTGTGAAACAGAATTTTCAATGGTGAGTTTTACTTACACTGCATTTGATTGCAATATAGTTGAATTACACTGAGTGGTAAACTTTACATTTTTTGCATTTGTAATTACTGAAATTCATTTCTTTTTTATGCCAAGCTTTTTTTACCGCACGAATATGTAGTATAATAATGAATAATTTATTACTGAAAAGTGATTCTATTCCAAATCAGCTTGTTAAATTTATGAATAGACACCTCGAATAATGTTTCCTTTTTGTCAAAAATCACTTTTATATTGCTGGAACGTTATTAATTACAGTATGTGATTATCAGGTCTGTCGATACAGATACAATAACAACATTAAATTTTTTTTAATATGAATTTATTTTTAGAAATTTGTAATTTTAAAATGTTTTTTAACTCAGTCTACATAGAATCTTTTAATTGAATATGTTTTTTTATAAATTTATGAATGTTTATGATTGAAATTTTGTTTAGCTATTGTCATCTTCCATATTATCACAGTTTTACTGATTTAATTACAAATATTTTTGAAATAAATGTCTATCATTTTAGATTGTTGATGATCCCAGTGGTAACAGTTTTATAGAGAATCCTAATCCAGAGAAAATTGACACACAGTTAACAACGATTCACTATCACCGATCGTTACAGCAAGAAAAGCTTCTTGGTTTAGTTGCCGACGACGTTGAAGAATCAAACGATGAGGATGCGCCTCCTGTTTGGGAATCACGGGAAGCGATTCGAAATGAAGTAAGTTGAATTTTTTCTTTAGTTACTTTGATATTTAATTTTCAGAAAAAAATAGAATATACTTGAATTGTGTGTAGTGTGAACAGAATATTGTGTAGACGTTCTGTTTAATTGTTTGCAATATTCTACTGAGTGGAATAACTTTCAGGTTTTTGTAGAGCTAACCTTGTAAGCTGTTGTTGGAATCTTTGTTATAAACTTAGAATGAAGAATAATTAATAGTCAATTATAGGTGCTGCATTTTTCTGTGGATTGTCCAAACTGCTTGAAGCAAGCCGAAACGAATATGAAATTCATTAGTAACTATTTTAACCAAAGTGGTACAATCTGCGTAATGCTTAATTTAAAATGTAAATGATGTTTAGATATTCCATACTTCAAAGAGGTTATTATAATGGCCACTTGTTGCGAACAATGCGGACATCGAACAAATGAAGTAAAATCTGCATCTGGTATTGCTGAAAGAGGCGTCAAGTTAACATTGCA
Organism: Trichinella papuae; assembly: GCA_001447755.1. NCBI lineage: Eukaryota > Metazoa > Nematoda > Enoplea > Trichinellida > Trichinellidae > Trichinella > Trichinella papuae. Next base: position 131,330 of record JYDO01000077.1, read on the forward strand.
TGTTGTCGATCCTTGCGATTTGACCAGAGACGTATTGAAATCAGAAAACTGCTTTCTTTATATCCCAGAATTGGAACTGGAAGTTGGCATGGGCATAGTTGGCAGTAAATTTACTACTGTAGAAGGTTTGCTGAAATCTTTGAAAGAAACAGTAAAATATAATTTAAATAAATATAAATTTCTTTGTAAAATCAATTTTCTTTATAGTTTGAAAATCAATCCTATTTTTCTCTTGGTGACAGTGCTTTGCCAGATCAACAGCAACGCATGAGAACCTTTTTAGAAAAGCTCGACCAAGCAAGTCAAGGAAAATTTTCATATCATTTGATTTTCGATGACCCGTCGGGGAACAGTTACATTGAAGTGAGAAACTAAACTGAATAATATATTAATTATAGTGTAGTTTGGGAAATTTTAAACTGTTACAAAGTGATCGATTTTTTATATTTGAAGAGTTTAACTGCACCGAATCCAGACTCAAAGTTGAAAGTTGAATTTTACGAACGCAGCTGGGAACAGAATGAAGAACTTGGACTAAACGATATGAATACAGAAAATTACTCATCGGAAGCAGAGAAGCCACCAGAAACTTGCTCTTAACTTTGATACTTTCCCTTTTATTGTGTCTGTTCTTGTTGGTGACTGTTGTAATGAAGTTTCTGATATAATTTGGTGTTTAAAAAAATTTACGACAGTTTTAATTAAGTAATGAACATTCTGAAAAATAAGAATCGTCATTTCATCAAAGCAGACTTTTAACAGAATTACTTTTCAATTTAAGTATACCTAAAATGTTGAATTTGTATTTTTTACGTGATATTCTTTGTTGTTTGGTGGTTGAATAAAAAATATGTTTAATTTATTCTTGTATAATTTAAGATGTTTAAAGTTTACTTCTCAGTAAGGTTTTTTTAATCAATTATACAAAATATTATTTTGCAGTTTCGATAGATCTGCTATTTTACTTGAATTTCTTATTGTACTGTATTGTGTGTCAAAATTTGAGCGTTTTATGCAGGTTTTTTAGATCATAATTTTATTTAAGCGTTTGATTTTACAGGCGAACACATATTGTTTTACATCAAAAATGGTGCAAAGCAGAGCTGAGAATTCTGGTAAGCGAGCACTGTTTTTCAAAAGCAGTACTATAAAAATGTCAGTTTGGCTGCGAATAAAATTTATTTTAAGAAATTGCCGGGTGATCACTTTTTTAAAAATGTTTTTTAACTAAATGTTGTGGTTCTTATTAATAATTTTAATGATGATATGTTTGAAAATATTTAAAGTAATAATGTATAATTCATAATAAACTATCATTACTGTTTTTAAAGTTAATTTTTTGCCACGTATAAATATTTAGTATGATTTTTTTTATGGATATCTGAAATTAGGTGTAACATTTTTGTTATGCTTAAAAAATGTTTGAATTGTTTTTGTTAAATTAATATTACTAGATATTATAGTCGTCGAGTGTTGACTTGTCGAACAAAATATTGGTTCACGTGTATATATATATATATATATATATTCTGAAAAGATTGTTTCATGTTGTATACGAATAGAAGAACCTTTTATTTAAAATAGAAAATGTCTTCTATGTGTAAATTTAAAATTTAATACGCAAATGTCGTTAAATACAGTAATACTGTACAGATAAATGCAAATCAAGATTGTATAGTGGTTTTGAAGAATGATTTAAATTTCTAGAAAAGAATGTTAAAATGGTGAATACTTGTGTTTTGGAAAATTTTGGCTCGAAAGTGATGTTTGTTCCAATGAATGATCAAATTCAAGAATTGCATACAATCATTCGTGATAAATGCACATCGCAGGGTGATTTTGTGTTTTACTCGGATCGGCTTATTCGACTCGTTTTGGAAGAAAGTTTAAATTTGCTACCCTATTCACCGTGGACAGTTGTATCGCCTACGGGTTTTTCTTACGACGGGCTAAGATTTTCTAGCGGCAACTGCAGTGTCAGCATCATTCGTAGTGGTATGTATGTATGTGTGTGCGTGTGTGTGTGTGTTATTTTTATTTTCAAATTTCATTGAATTGATTAAAAAATTGAATTGGTGAACAATTTGTAGGTGAAGTGATGGAAAAGGGTCTTCGTGAATGTTGTCGATCTATGCGTATTGGGAAAATTTTGATTCAAAAAGACGCGGATAGTGGTGAAGTGAAGGTTGTTTATTCGAAATTAGTTCAAGATATCCAACGCAGACACGTTCTCTTACTTTATCCAATCATGAATACAGGCAAGACGGTGCACAAAGCTATGCAAGTGTTGATCGACAACAAGGTGAAGCCGTGCAATGTGATATTGGTGAATTTATTCTGCACGCCGTCCAGTTTGCACTATTTAAGCGACGTGATGCCAGAGATTAGCATTGTCACGTCCGAATGCAGTCTGGATCCGCCCAACTATTTCTGTACGAAATATTTCGGTACTGACTGAACATTTTTTCCCATCCATCAATGTATATATATATATATATATATGTATATATACCTGTATGTATGCGTTGTTTCTCGTAAAAAAAAGCAAAACAAAAAATAACGATTCATTTTAATGAACAGTTCGATTTTACTTACAGTCAGAGCGTAGTTGATTAAACATGAAAGAGGATTGTGAGCGGAAAGAGGGAAAATGCCAGCTAATGGCGAAAGATGTCTTTAAACGGTTGCACTTTTGCAGGTCAGCGTAGCGGAGAAGACCCAAAAGCCAGGCCAACAATGCGCTGGTGATTCCTCCATGTGCTGCAGTTTGGCGATGCGCTTGTCGTTTGTTTGTTAAAAAAATTATCTTATCTATCTTGTTATATCCGAGAGAGAGGTTGCGGTGTATTTTTTTTTTGCATTTATAAAAAAGGTTTTCGAAGCACTTTAAGAAAACAAATAAACAAACAAACAAACAACAACAACACCAACAAAATATCTGAAATTTTTTAACGACAATTCATTCTATTCTATTTTTTCTTTTGCAAAATTTAACTCACACAACACCGGTGTGTCAGCACTAAATTCGAGCAGATTTGTTTGTTGAAATTGAAATTGAATGGGTTGGTTTTACAAATAAATTCATTCATTCAGTGTTAATTTACCATGTTCAAATTTATAAGCACAAAAGTGGACAAAATGCAAAGCAGCTAGTTGAGCAAGCAGTGTTTTATTGGTTGACCAAGAATTGAATATTGAAGTTTTCAAGCAAAATCTGTTGCTGATAAATGTTGAACAATTTGCAATGAAATAGTGAAATGCAATTGAAGCATTTTTGTGTTTTTATGCTCAAAAGAGTTAATAACTTTAACTTGAATCCAAAGAAAAAAAAACTCGATTTACTGTAGCAACAATCACTGTATGAAATAATTTAATGATCAAATAATTGCATAATGTCCAAATTTGAAGTTGATCGTTATTTCAGTGAATATTTTAATTAATATTGGGCATGTAAATTTATTAAACATTAAAAATAATAATTTTTTAAACATTTCTATCTTGTCATTTTGAAAAGATTTGTTGTAAATAAAGCTGTAGTATTTGTATTATTGTTATAAATTAAAAATTCATAAAGTTAATATTATTTTAAAAACTTACAATTAGAACATTTGTAAAGCTAATTTTGAAAAATTGAATGCAATATGAATTTATTCATAACCCAACTTGGAAATGCGACTGCATGTTAATGTTACAATTCACGCTAGTTTAATCGATTTTGTGCTTGAACTCTTAGAGTAAGGAAATTAAATACAGGAAGTGATATTCCTGCTTATCACACAAATTTTTGCAGGGGTAAAGGTCTTCCGCAGCGTTTATCCTACTTTTGATAAAACGCTGGCAGTGTGAGATCTGCCCTTATATGAGTATATTTTCAATTTTTAGAAGCATAGATTTTGAATGAGAAATTATGATAATAGTGATGATTTAATTTCATAGAAGTTGCTTTGCTTTAAAAATAAAAAAAAGCATTGTTGTTGAATTGTTTACAAAAGATGAAAATAAAATTAATAAATATTGCTGATGAACATTATCGGATTGGTGAAGTAACAGAGAGATGAAGTGGGAGAAAGTTTCCTTTTAAGCATTAAATTAATTATGCCTTTCATTGGAAAAACAACAAAAACAGTGTCATTTTAGTGATAATTGATGGTAATGAAGCGATTGAACAGAAAGTGCTTTTGAACAAAAAGCGGTTCAGTTGGAAAATTTAATTTACACTCAGAATTCAGTTAAGCTGGTCATTTAGCTGGCTGATCAGAGCAGTTTGTTCTGGCTAAAACAAATTTCAATAAAGGATAATAAAATTGTATTCACTTTTATTATTCAATCACTGCAATAAATGGAGAAATTGCTTTTCCATTGTCATTCATGCAAGCTAATAAAATTGCCAAGAAGATGACGCAGATTTATAAATGAAGATATTCTCACTCATCTGCACTGACATCAAAATGAACACCACCATTGCAAATGAACATCAGCAACATTTATTAGTACGGGTAGATTTATTTATTGAAATTATAAAAATGATTTAATTTATTAATTTTTAATATTTTATTTTCTTTGAAAAGAAAAAAGAACCTGGTGCAAATAAGCTAGTGGATCGAAGGCGTTGCCGTCGTACATCCATTCTTTACAGGCAAGCTCATGCAAGCCGTGAACGAAGTCGTGTTGAATCTTTCAATCGTGCTTTTGAACAGCTTCGTCGTTTGCTTCCAACACTTCCACCGAATAAAAAGCTCACCAAAATTGAAATTCTACGTCTAGCTATATCATACATGACGTATCTTGATTGTATATTGATGTTGTGATTTGTTGTAATTTGTCAATATTCAAAAAATAATTTTTATTATTTCAAGTAGATTTTTTTATAAATGAAATAAAATACTGACATGAATATATTTAAGGAAGCAACAAAAGTATCCAAAAAAATGATTAAATTGAAAAATGATTCATTGAATAAACAATCTCTTGAAGATTTACTGTTTAAATTAAGATCATGATTATTCTCCTTATGCTTATCTGTTTATGTTTGAAAAGTTCATGTTAATGAAAATGAAACTTATTAATAAATTTCTATTCAATCTTCGCATATTATAATTATGAATGAAAAGAGATCTATTTTCAATGCAAATTAAATTTGTTAAACAAAATAAGCTAAACATGATATTTTGTTAAATCATACGATAATAAAATACAAAGCATGCTGCACAGTTTAAAAAATTTAAATAATAAAAGATATTATGAAGAATATTTTATTAATTTTACCAAATTGATTATCTTACTTTTAGGAATTTTTAATGCTTTTCAAGTAAATTTTCATGAAACATATGAAGTTATATTATCAATTTTAAGAACAATTTTTACCTATATTTTATTTCTGTTCTTCTTTGAAAAATAAATTTCTATTTTCATTATGCAATTCATATAATGTCTTTGTATTTCTATTTATTTTATAATTTTCATTTTTATGGAGGAATATTTTTATTAAAATTTGGAATATTACGAATTTTTAAGGAAGATAAATTATAAAATTTCAACAATTTATTTCTAATGTGAATTTAAACTTGATTTACTAGAACAACTATAAAATATTGTAATTGGATTTTTTTAATATATTAGTGGTTTATGAAAATATCAGCAAAAACATATTTAAAGAAAAATTGATTTTGAATTAAAATTAAATTACAAATTTATCCAATTATAAAATTACTTATCATTTGAAGAATAACGATAAAATACAAAACATAAAAAAGAGCACAAAAAGTGTAAAATTTTATAAGTAAGATTTTACTTTGCATAATAAAAGCACGAATTTTATTTCTTTGATGAGTTATTTTCTTGAATAAAAATGCAACATTATTTAAGAAGATAATGATAATTTATTAAAACAAACGGTTTTTTAAGCGTCGTCATATTTTTTTATTTTGCATTTTTTCTGAAAATTTACAAAGTATTGCTGAATAAATTTTAAATATATCTAATAAGTTTGTTTGTGTTCTTGTAGTCTTCTTGAAGTTCTTCTTGAATTCTTGAATTCTTGAAGTTGTTTGTGTATATTTATTTTCATTTCAAATCATATTATTAATGCATTCAATGTAAAAGGAAATGCTTATTATTTACTTTAAGTGAGTTGTTTATGCAAAGCGCGTCTTCCATATTAGATAATCTTCAGTTTAAAATTGCTAGTTAATACTACTAAATTCCATAGCATTGCACAGCTAGAATGAAATTACATCGGCAAAATCACTCAAACGAATGCACGATACAATTATAAATTCATTTTAAATATAATTGATTTTTGTTTCATGCAAACATATCATATAGTATACTGAAGAATAAATTTAAATTTACATCCAGTCCTGCTGATTGCAAAATAGACAGTGTGACATTAAAATGAGAAACAACGATTAATTAATAGATTTGCTTTCATTACACTTCTATTATTGAATATTTTATTTTCACATTTTAAATTTATTTAAAAATAAATTTTTACTACAATTTTACACTCGAATAGAACATTTATTCCTACATTTTAAATATGCAATTAATAAATCTAACTGCAGTTTATGTTTGTGTTTCAAAGTTACACAGGATTTACTATATGTGAAAAAGATAAGTTTTATTGTAAAAGTTTAGTTCATTCGAGTTATCCAACAATATTGAAAAGTATTGCAAAGTTTATTTTCAAATTTCAATAAATATACATAGAAATATTTTTAACTTTAAAAAAATAACATTCAAAATAAACCTGCATATAAATATATCGAAATTCTCTATTTTCAGGTAAGTTGATTTGATTAGACTTACTATTTATTAACATTCATTGATTCACTTCATGAGCTTAATTTTTCAAATATATTTTTAACATTTGGAACAATTCATCATATATATATATATATATATATATATATATATATCATCTCATTTATTATAATTGATTAATTTCAAATATAACAGCTTATAGTGAAGTTTTGCAAGGAAAATAAAGAACACTTGATCACTGCATGCAACACGCTCTTTTACACACCATTGAACAAAGTTATTCTCAAGTACATCACCGTATATTTTCACTTTGATTCAAAGTGATCAGTTTGAAATTGAAATTTCTGTTCTTTTCTTTTTTCTGCATTCTGCTGCTAATCTTTGAAAATTGAACTGCAATCACAGGGCTTTTTTTTGTATGTTCACAAACCGTCGCATTTTGCTATGGCTTATAATTGATTGTATTGCAATGGTAAATTTTATTTGCATTACACATTGTATTTGCAGTTCATATTTGCTCCCCTGTCAATAATTTGTATCTCATTATTATGCAACTCTCTCGGTTTAATAAAGTACCAATTTAATCATCACATCATGCTTTTGGCAACATTGCTAAAGTTCAACAAAAAAAGATTTATGCAATTTGAATTCAAATAATTCACTTGAATCATTTGCGTATTGTTGAAGAAAATTTTAAATTTCTCGTTTGAGTAGTTGTACATATTTGCAATGGCTTTAAATTTATAATTAATAATTACAGACATCAATAACAGTCAACCAATCCTTAATCAACTTATTAATAGATTAATTAAAAAATTAATTTACTTTCTGATGTTTGCTTTTCTAACTAATGTGCAGTAGTAATGTTATTCAATAACACAAAATTAAATAGTTGTTTTTTTTTTTACTTAAAATCAATTGTTCAAATAATCATAAAAGAACTGTCAAAATGAATATTAAAGTGTTGAAGAATTATTTCTCTTTTTGCAATAATTATAGCAGTTGAATAATTGAATATGATTTTCAGCAAACTGCAATTTGTGCGTGTGTGTGTGTGCGTATAAAATACTGGTATTAATTATTTTATTGCAGTTGAGAAAATTTGAAAAGAAAGAAATCGACATTTCAAAGTATATACTGAGCAGATATAAAGTTTGCGTGTATCAAAGATTGGAGAAGTCTTTGTCTTGTGGATGTAAGCTGATAAAATTGATTTCTGATAATCCGAAACAGAAGCATTTGTATAAAAGCACTTCAAGCAGACCAATCGAAGCAATCGCTACTAAAATCGATACATTTGTTCGAGTAATGCGGGAGGCTGCGCTTCTGAGCGCCAAAGTTGCTGCTCTGATGCTGTTCTTTCAATTTTCTCAAATTTAACAAACGTTTTGATAAATCATAAAGTAAGTCAGTCAACTTGTTTCATGTTTTTCAAGGTTGATAAAGCTAACTAGAAATAATTTCTATTAATAATAATATTCAGCGCATCACGACTTACAGGGTGGGGGGGGGGGGAAGAAAACATTTTCCAAAAATTGCTTGATCAGTACAAAATTTCTATTGATTCATATTTCAAAATTATTTGTTATTTTATTTCAAAAATATTATTATTTTTTTCTTCTATTTTTTTGGCCATTGAATTTCATGATGGAGAGATGACAACAATGGCAAAGCATCGTCACTGTGTTAAATATTGACATTGTATTTTCATCAAAAATCCCTGTTGATTTGATGCTTTCACTGCTCGACTCTTGCAAATTCAATCTTTGCATTTGCATTGAAACTTTTTTTTGTTTCACACCACCACTTGTCACTTGTGAATATATATATTTTTTTTCCCCTCACTTTGCAGCAGCTTTGCAAAAGCTTGGAGCCGTTCCAGAGAGGAAAATGTAAAAGCTGAAAGATGAAGCAAGGCGAACATCTACTCCTTCCACGTGTTCAATCGGAAACTGCTGCTCTATCAGATGAGCACAACGTCCGACCACAGCTGCGGCACATTCCATGGCGTGGCATCATCTACGCCATCTTTTTACTCGCTTTTGGTCTGACACTGAGCGTGGGAGCTGGATTGCTTATTGTTGGATCAATCACCATTTCCGTGAGTTTGATCATTTCAAATATTCATTTATAAAATATGCTTTACATTAACTTTAAAACTTTAATGCTTTGTGTTTTCTTTTTTCGTTTTTATTCACATTTTCATATGCAAACTTATTTTCAAAAATTGACATTACATGCATGCATTTTGTTTATCTCAATCTCAAATATCGATCTTGTTTGCCAAATAACTCGTAAGAAAACAATCCTAACACACCTACTCAACAATTATTATTTCTTTGTTAATTAAAAATTAAAATTTACCAAATAATTACACTGAAATAGTTTTTACATAAAAATGAACACTAAAATCACTCTGCTTGCAGCAATTAATTGTAAGCTTTATTTTGTTTCAAATAATCTTATTTCCATTTCTATTCTTTACCTTTTTGTAAACTTAATGAAGCAGATTATTCAGATAAAAACAGGTAAATTATTCCAATACGCTGCATAACAGGGGAATTCTTTTTTTTATCATTTTCAACATAATTTATGCATATTGTTTACCATTCTGATCACAATAAACTATTATGTAGAGAATATATAAATAATGTATCATTTGAATTTTTTATTTCAATCAATAATGATTACGCGTATTTTTATTTCAAAATAAAATACGAATAGTTTCACTTAATAATAATAAATAATTTGAAGATTTCATAAGAAAATAGTAATTCAAGCTGGACAGATAATGGCTAAATTATCAGCATTTGTGATTTATAAATTTCAAATACGTGTATATGAAGTAAAATAATTTCGTTTTGATTGAAAACACAACAAATATTGTATCAAACACTGTTTTAATTAAAATATACGTCCATCAAAGAAAAAAAATTGTAAAGAAATTAATGCTTTCATTAGATTAAAAAGGAAATGATAATAAAAGTTATGCAACGGTAAATAAAATTTAAAATTAGCTTAATCTTCGTTTCAGAACTTCATCTCGATTTTGCAGAAATTACCAAATATACTTCTTTGAATTAAACAATGAACTTTTGTGTTATCAAGTTAAAATTAAAAATTTATAATCCAGATTAGTTGAATTAATTTAATCTTTTTTAAATAACATTTAAATGTTACACATTGAACATTTTACTACCGCAAAAATTAATCATTTGAAAGTGATTTTGAAATGCATTTCAGGGAATTGATCGGTATGCACCATATGCAATTCTTACTCTAGGCATCATTTGCATAATACCGGGTGTCTATCATGTTACTGTTGCCTGTTTGGCTTTGCCTGGCTGTTGCAATTGTGGTTTAGAAGAAATTCCCAATTTCAATCCACTCATTTGACAAAACTGATTTGTCAACAGCTTTGTTGTACTTGTTAGCGTTTTCAAAATCTGCAAAATGGAAAAGCTTTGAAAACGGGATGTTTTTTATGTTATGTTGTTTTTTTCATTTTGTTCCAAATTTCCGTTGCTGTGGCGAATGAATCGATTTGCCAGACAACGTTGATATTCACAGATAGTTTCTGATTGTACAAATTGACTGCTTAACAAAAACATTGATTGTATAATGATCACGCTAAATTGGGTATATATCAATTTCCTGTTGTGAAATTGTAATTCTCGCCACTTTGTGAATAAGCAAAAAAAATAAAATTGAAAAGCACTTCACCTGAAGCATTTCAACATTAAACATGAGCAAAAGTCAAAATTCACTCCAATAAAAATCAACATAGTCAATCAATGGGTTTTTTTCTGACAATTTAACAACGTCACAAACTAAATCTGATTGTCTGTGTAAAACACACACACATATATAAATATATAATGCGACGATTAAAAAAGCAATTGAATAATGAATCATCTAAAGATTTAAAATACCACTTGCAAAAATGCCAAAAAAACATTTCCACTGCCTGTTTTTGCTACTTTTCATTTCTTAATTTTTTCTTTTATTCACAATTTTCGACTTTAAAATTGCTCATGTTAATCAATATTGCTTTATAGAAAAAATAAGTTTTCATTTAACCTTTTGCTTTTCATTCAATCGATTGGTGCAATAATTTAACTTTCTACACGTGAATAATGCAAATGGTCAATTTATTATTGTGATAATCAGCAAAATAAATCATAAAAAATACCAAAAAATTTATGGTTAAAAACAAAAATTCTTATTACGCATAAATATGTATTCAATATTTCACTGAACACGCGTTTGAATAATTCACTGGCATGAATTAAACCATGAGTCGGAAACCTTCTACCAGACAGGGGCCGGATGTCATGTAAGTGAATAGACGGTGAGCCGCATTAATCTAAAGTTTATAAATTAAGGTAGTAATAATAAAACAATGTTTGTTTTATGGAAGCAATATTTATGCCATGAAATCACAAATGACACAACTCAGTGCGAGATTTGATGCTTTGTGCCCCTTGAAAGTCTCGTAATATTAGGCAGGCGACAAGCAGGATGAGGCCAGATACAAAACGTCATATAAATGGGTATCACTCAGATGGATTCGTGACTTCTTATTCGTGTATTTCATTTTTGAAAAGAGTTGTTCACATATATAAGTACTGCTAAACACCGATGCCACTTTTTTCGAGTGAACTACCATGTTTGTATAAATGTCAGATTGAAGAATACAGTTTTTATACAACTGTAGTAATGTGACGCCCTCTGTATGAAAATTTGATCCCAGTAGATCAGTAGTAGATGATCTTCCGCTTTCTGTTTATCATGTTACTTGCCTTTAGGAAAACTGCGGGCCGGGGGATATAGTATATCATTTGGGGTCTGCGGGCCGGATAAGTTCGTCTGATGGGCCGTTGCCCTGAATTAATATTTTTAAAACTATGTTTGTTGAAGAAAATTAACAGTGAGCATTTTCTAAAGTCAGATCGACATATTAATTAAAATACGCTAATTTATTTCTATAAATGTTTTTAAAAGATAAATTATAAATATTAAAATGAAAATATTAAATAAAATATCAAATGAGTAAATTGTAAAAAAATATTTGCTAATAAAATTGTTCATTCTAATATTAAAACTTCTTAACTTTTTACGCTTCTTAACTTTTCTTAACTTTGACAAAGTTATGACATTTCAGTTTTGTGCAATAATAAAACAAATTTTCAATTAGAAATATTAAATGAATGTTCTTATTTGCACATATTCATATTGCAAAACCAGGTAATAAAAAATTGTAACCCCTACACTAAATAAGTATGCATATTCATAAACTAAGCAATCAAGTTTGATTAATACATGACAGTATTTTAGCTACATCTTTATACATTTGGTATTAAAACGAAAAAAAGTATTATTCTCATAATAAAGTTTCAAGCTACTTATTTAGTGTTCTATAAAACAAAGTTTTCACAAACAGTTACTGCTAACATCACAAAATATATCTACCGTACAATGTGTTAACAGTTTCAGAGAATTAACAGTACTACTCAAACGTTAAAACATTTAAACGTAAACAGAATATTTGATAATCAGGTACATTGTTTACTGTTAACACTACGTTGGCAAAACATGCTACATTTTGAAATACATTTTCCATTAACATTTAACGCTTTGTATAATGAATTCTGTAGAATTTACTTAAGCAGTAAAGTAAACTTCACTATTTTTTATTTATTTAATTTCCTGTCTGGTTTCAACACTAAAGTGGTATTTTAGGAAATTTGTTTAGTCGATTTAGCATTTTAGAAGTTCTCGAAGTTCAGATTTCATCATCAATATTACAGGTTACCTTCACAAAAGGTGAGCCGATGGCAAGAGTGGGTTTATGCAGACTGCATGTTTTAAAGAAAAACGTCAGGGCATTCCCATTCCTGGTGCACCTTTTACATTTAAGTAATTATTATTCCTCATTTAACAATATTTCAGTCCTGTTATTTTAAAATGAGCTCAGCAACTGATGATCAAATTGAAGAAGCAAAAAAAATCGCTGCCTACACCTGCGTTAAAAATCACGTTCAGGTTAGCGTTTTTTACTGCTTGTTATTCGCATTTTTAATTCGCCCGTCCAGAAATAAAATCCCATTCAATATTATAAGTAGTAAAGAAAACCTTTATTTTCAATGAGATTCTACCTTTTCTGGAAAATGAAAATCATATTTCAGAGTGGTCAAGTAATCGGTGTGGGCACCGGCTCAACTGTGGTTTATGTAGCGAAATGTTTGGGCGAAATGTACCTCAAAAAACAACTTAAACAAATTGTTTGCATTCCTACATCTTACCAAGCTCGTACACTTATACTTCAAAATGGCCTTCCACTTGGAGATCTTGAATTATATCCTGTTTTGGACCTGTGCATTGATGGAGCTGATGAAGTCGATGAAAATCTTAATTGCATTAAAGTACGTAAAAGAAATGATATAAAAATAATTATTTCTTACTTTTTTGGTTGCCATAGTCTGAACTGTAATTTTTTAAATATATTTTGGTATTTATGAGATAATATTTCAGGGAGGAGGAGCTTGCCTTACACAAGAAAAAATAGTGATAAACTCGTCGAAATATTTTTATGTGGTTGCGGATTCGCGAAAGATATCCAAAAAATTAGGCGACAATTGGAGGCACATACCGATTGAAGTTGTGCCGATGGCTTACATGCCTGTGAGGAGAACCATTGAAAAAACCCTTGGTGGTACGTGCAATCTGCGCATGGCAGTTCGTAAAGCTGGTCCAGTTGTAACGGACAACGCAAATTTTGTTTTGGATTGGATATTTCCGAAAACAGATAAAAATATGGATTGGATTTCAATCCATAATACTATTAAGTTAATTGTTGGTGTGGTTGAGACTGGATTATTTATTAGATTAGCACAAAAGGCGTATTTTGGCAAAGAAAATGGCGAAGTTTGTGAAATGGCTGCGAACGAAGAACGCTTAATCAATCGCTTACCATTTCCATCAGAGTTTCATCAGAATGGTTCTATTGTATCTTGAATTTTTCACTGTTTTTTTTCAGTTAATTATGCTCGCTTCCATGTTGTAATGATTAATTAAACATGAATTTTTGATAAAAACGTTTCTAAAATTTAAGGACAGTATGAATTGATTTGCAAGTATGTTAATGTATTCATATATATAATTTTGCATTTGTGCATGCTAAACATACAAATGAATTTAATTTTTCAGCTGTGTATTTTTTTATAACAAGGTCTTGTGGAATTCTTGAAATATAGCAGCATTCTGAAAAATTTAGTTTATTAGGGAAATTAGAATATAAATATGCAAATTCTTATAAAAATTAAAGTGTAGTTGATAGATAACTTTTACTAATTAATGAAAGTTTTCCTGTTTATTAATTATACATGTTGTTGTAATTGTTGGCCTTTCAGCAGTTTATGTGAATTTTTCAGTTGTAAGCTTAACTTTGGAAAACCTCTGTACGATATGGCCAATGGCGTTTTATGAATATAAAAGTATAAGTTTATTATACAGCTAATAATAAAATGAAAAATCAAAGAAATTGAGGCACACTAAACATAATGAAAGGCGGTGAAGAAAAATAATATTGCTGTAAGCTGTTTTTCAAAAAATGTTATTTCTTCTACCGTAGCAATTAGGTGAATTATGAAAAAATCACTGATCATCACTTTTGTCAAGGGTTATTCATCATTATTTAATAGAGCACTTCACGAAACATTTGTCTAGCTGCGATTTTATCACAAACATTTTTAATTATGATAATTAATAAGCTGCGAAAAACATGATGGAAATGTTACCCACTAAATTTTTAAAATTAAAATGATAAATACGAACATTTGAATAAAGAAACAGTAATACTGAACTGCTCAAAAGTTATAAAAAAGCTGTTTATCTCTAAGAATGTTTTTAAGGTAAAAAGAGCTTTCTTGAATGTTATAAATAAGGTGTTTTTAGTTTCTAAAAATGTGAATAAATATAAATTTTAAAACGTTACTTAGATTTGTTAGTTAAAATTGAGAAAGTTCTGTTTTTGTACAGCGATGTAATTTTAACAGTATTTTAGTAGTAAAATAAATGCTAACCACATTGAAATTATTATGCCAACAATGATTTTTTATTTTACTTTTTGTGATAATAACAGTGATAATCGTATTCACAGTTTCATGTTTGCATTCAATTCTGAAAAATGAAGGTTCTTGGTACATGTTAGAATTGTTTATAGTGATGGTCAAATTTTTATTAAATTGTATAATAAATATTTGAATTTGTATGCTGTAGCAAAAATTATTAATTTGAAATATATGAGTCTTTGATTAGACTTAAACTATATAGAAACAAAATATCATTTTACATTTTTTGATAAATTGCTTTTAAGTTATTCAAAAATTTGTATTTATTTTTTAAAAATAAATATTAATTAATGTGGAAACAATTTCACTGTAGATAATCTTTCAATAAGAAATTTCAGTAAATATGTAAACAGTAAATAAATTTTCATTTCAAATATAAAATGGTTAAATAAGATTAGTTATTTTTCATTTCAAACATAAACAAGTAAATAAGGCTATATTTATAAACAGATGATATACATAGATGGCTATATCAAACGGGAAATGTTAAAATGAAGAATAAAGAAAGAATAGAGTCAATTCACTTACTGAACAATGAACAATCAGCATTTTAATTGAAAACTGAAAGCAATTATTATGTCCAACATGTTTCAAACAATGTAACTTTTAGATTTGCTGCAAATGGTACATAAACAATCCCACATATTTTTCAAGCAGAGGATTAAACAGTAGTTGTAACTTTTGTTTCTGTGCGAATTAACAATAGAAAATGAATGAATGAAGTAGAATTACTTATTAATAGCTACATTCATCTGAAGCTTGTGTAGTTTGCACTTCAGTCGTATTCCAAAATGCATCTAACTGTCTTTGCTGTGATTTCATTATTCTCATTTTCCTTTTTTACGGAAAGCAGAGTAAGAAACTTTCAAAATGTCTAATGCAAATTAAATTCGTCAATATGACTATTTTAGAGCATTTGGAATGAAATGAAAGAACATTCACGTGTTAGCAAAGATACAATTCAGGCAAATATGGAATTCATGCAAAAATTAAAAGCAAAGATGATGGAAAATTCTCCCAGAGAAAAAAAATTCAGAAAACGCACTATTGTCAGTTTGTTTTTAAAATGAAAACACTAAATAATAGTTGCTATCAATTATAGGCTCATAAAAGTAATGAAAGAAAGCCATTTGAAGACTCTGAATTATTTCAAACTGATGTTATGCTTTCTAAGAGTGATATTGAAATTTTATCCGATGAACTTCTTCATGACAAAGAGCATAAAAAAAGGTTTCCTTGGATTTTTTGATTTTAAACACAATTCAATCAATGCTTAAACATGAAATAAACACTTTTAGCAGCTCGTCAACACGTTCAGGAATTCTTAGAGATATGAGAAACCGCTGGCCTACTGTAATTCCTTATAAGTTTGAAAGCAACGCTACAGTTGAAGGTACGTAGGTGAACTGTCTACAGCAGAAATTTGTTATTTACTACTTTTAGACGAACATGGTTCGCCAGTAAATGAAAGCCAAGTAGAATTAGGTTTAAAATGGTGGGAAGACCACACATGTCTCACTTTCGTTAGAAATGATAATCCTTCTGAGGATACAGATTATCTATCATTCATCGATGATGTTGGGTAAGATTCATATCAAGGAATTTTATATTTTCTGAATAAGCAGAATTTATTTATAACTCATTCAATAACATAACTGACCTAATTCTTAAATTTTAATTAATTCAAGAATTTATCAATTTATAAATCAATTCGATTTTTTATTAAAAAATTCTGAAATTAAAGTTTTACAAAACTTTAAAATAAATAAAGTAAAACGTTTTGCAAAAAAATGTAAAAAAGAAAAAGAAATCTACTTAAAGTACAATTTATGTTTTGAAGTATTCATTATTAAAATAATTTACTTTGCTTCTGTTATAAATTTCTTTTTACAATACAGAAATAGATGTATTTACGTCATATTCTGTATGTTCATATTGTAAATGTCTGGTTGCTTCCTTCAGAATAAAAATATATAATATATAATATATATGATGTTATTTCTGATTTATTTTACTTTCTTCAGCTGCTGGTCTTATGTTGGTAAACAGGGTGGAAGACAAGAAATTTCCCTTCCAGGTTACTGTAGTCCTTTGTATGCAGTTACCCATGAAGTAGCTCACGCTCTCGGACTCCATCATACTCAAAATCGCCCAGACAGAGACAATTATATTTATTTAAACAAAACAAATATTATATCATCAAAAGCCTACAATTATCGACTAACAACATTTGATGCTGTTGATGTAGAAGAAATTCCGTATGATTATCAGTCAGTCATGCACTATTCGAGCAAAGTAAAATTAATTCTTTAAAAAGACGAATTAATATAATTTATGATTTCAGGGATTTGCTTTGGATAGTGACTATGATGTCATGATATCCAGAGATCCAATGTATGTTTCAAGCTTTGGATATCGAGAAGAACCTTCTTTTTATGACATCAAATTGGTGAATAAACATTACTGCAAAGGTAAATATATTTGAAAAATGTAAATGCAATTACTGAAGCAATGTACTATTTAGAATCATGTTCCCATATAAAAAATGAATGCAGAAACGGTGGTTATCCAAATCCAAAATACTGTAATAAATGCATTTGTCCATCATACTTTGAAGGAGACTTGTGTCAAAGAGTAAAAAGTAAATTACATGTGCCTAATGATTATACTATTCTCTTCAATGAATTGACATCATTTTATAAATGTATTTTATACAGGGACGGATGATCCAAATTGTGGACCACGTGTAATTAAACTTACTCCAACTCCACACAAATTGAACATCACAGGACATGCTAACTGCATTTGGAAAGTGAAAGTGAGTAGTCAGTATTATTGGGCAAATTTGAATTTAGTAAATGCAACAAATTTAGGTTCCAAAAGGTCATACAATTCAGTTGTGGTTTCACAAGTTTGAATTTTCATGCAACAAACCCTGCTCAGACCAATATTTTGGAATTAAATATAAAAAAGATATGGCCTATTCAATGGCGCTGTAAGTGACCGCAGTCTCTTAAACTAAAATTCACTTACAGAACAGTCATATCATGAAGATTATTGTCACTCCATTATGCAGCAGTTTTTGAAACATAATTCAACTTATTTAATACTTTACTATTTAGCTTGTGCTGTGATAATCCCGGAGCAATTCAAACAGAAAGCAATGTCGCTATCATAACATACAATGGAAGATGGTTTACAAAAGGAATGGAGTTGTACATGCGGCAAAGTATGATTTATATAATTAACGTATAATGTAATAATTAAATGTCATATTGGAGATTTATTTTTAAATTGTTAAAACAGGCAATCTTGTAAAAACATCTAAATTTTCATGTTTTATTGCTTAATTATAGAAAAACAGTTTATTTTTAAATCCTAAAATATTTGAAAATGCATAATACTAAGAAATTTCAAAATTAAAAACTAGAATTCTGAATTTAGTTAATTATGTGTCTGTTTTATGACAATTTTATTATTATTTCATTTTATTAGACAAGTATAAATCTAAGCATCATATTGTAAAATGTAAATACCTGCTTACACTTACTTTGATGTTATTTCTCTTATTTTTCTTTTAGTATGAGAAGAAGTAAGAAAAACTTTACGAAGAACCATGTGAAATGAAAATTAAAATTTTTCATCAAATAAAATCTGTAAAAAATTATGAAAAATGCAATTTTGTTCTTTAATTCATTGAATTTAGCAATGTATGCTTAACAAGTTATGTAAATTTTATTGATAAAGCAATAAATCACTCTGAAATTTTGCAGATAAAATGTTTACTTTAATAAAATACTGTAATGACAAATCAAATGTTTGGTTGGAATGCAATAAAATACCGAAAAAATAGTCTTTTATATGTCCAAGATTACATTTAATTTATATTAAATATTCTTAGAAGTAAACTTCAAAATATTATGCAAGTTTTGTTCTTATGCTAAAGCTGTTTTATCATTACTTATGTAAATTCTTTTTAAACAATGGAATTGCAAAGCAATAATTTTTTGAATAAAATTTTAAAGTAACGTTTAAATTAGTGATGGATGTTTTATTGGAAATTTTTAAAAAATTATTGTAGAATTTAAAAAGGTTTATTTTCCTTTAGAATATCAATTTTACTTAAATAGAAACTTTAAATTGAGCATTTAAATAATTTTCCTTTTAAAATATTCAAAATAGAATAAGCTCTAAATTATTCATTAGATGAAATGAAGAATGGCAATCAAGATAGTGTGCGCAAGTAGGCAATTTATCGTTATGTAATAGCTATTGCTTTAACAAACTTCGACGTACAAATCGAACTAATGCTAATTTTATCATGCACAAGCATGTTCTTCTTAGTCACTTTTTAATCAGGAAATCTTTGCTTGATATCTTTGCCAAATCGAATCGCCTCTGCAGAAATGATGCAGATTCAAGATAAGATGCTGAATTAGAAAGTACTTCAAAAAATAATTTTATCTAAAAATTGGTTTTTTCACAATTGAAGTTAAGTTTAAAAGTTAAGTCAGAATAGAATTTAATTTTTATAAATATATTTATTTAACATTTCTTGTAACTTCTTAAGAAGTGCAGTGTGGAAAAAATTAACATCAAAACCCATAAAGTATTATTTATATTTATAAATTGAATATTTTAAAATTAATAAATATATAAATACCAATCGTATATTAATTTAAAACGTTACGACAATAAATTTTCAAAACTAGAATAAAAAATGCATATATTTCTGTGCAGTAATGATGCAGTAACAGTAACGAGTGATAGTGAATTTAGAAAAGTTCGACATTCACTTGTTATATTTAATTATTTCATTTAATAGATTCATATGCTTCTGAGCAAACAAAGTGCATTGAGTAGTATCATTCAATTCTAAATTATAGTTATCATAATTAAGTAGTAAGCATTTAAGATTTGCAAATACTGTAAAAGACTTTTGCTATAAATGCATGTTAATAAACCAAAAAATAAATTATTTTTACAAACACTTTAAAGTATTTTGCTTTGCAATATTTTTCAATCATCTAATATCATTTAATTGTAGTTTTGCATAATAAATATGAATAATAAGTTTTTTTCGAAAATTAAAAAAATTAAAAAAAGATGTTTGCATAGAACCGTCTTATAATATGCATGTAGAGAAAAAAATGCAAAAGAATTTATTCATATTTTGTCTAATGCATTCGTAAAATATGGCAATAAGCTGTTCAAAAGTTTATTTTATCCAACATGATCAAAGTAAATTTTGAATATTCTTGCATACAAAATCAATCAGTTATGCCAAATTTTAAACAGAAATCATTTTACGTAACATCGATACTTATTCATACTGATCATTCATCACAAAATAACAGATAATTTTATAAAAAAGTTTTTCAGAATCTTTTTTTAAGCATTACACTAAATTACACTTTTGAAATAAAATTTCTTATCAGTGTGGTTTTTATAGAAAACAATTTTGATTTCCAATCTTCTATATTTTATCATCAAATAGCACATTTTGGCAGCATTAGAAATTAAAAAAATGTTTTAAAAAATCATTCGATCAAGTAATAAATTTATAAAAAAACGTTTACCAAAATGAAAAATTTTATCATAAATTATTTTGATCAATAACTTGATTGCTTTTCGATTGTCAGTCGATCTGTTGATTTGATTGCATGAGTAGTAAAAAAAAATTATATTTTGCAATGTAGAAATGGGATATAGTTTTTTGTGTTTTTGAAAAATTTTTCATGAGCAATAAAAATGTAAATATTTTCATTTATTTTCATATTATACAATGCTTGCTTAAAAGCGATGAAAAAGAAGCTTAAAAGTGGAATAATGTTTGGTTGGTGATCAAAGTGGACCGACCGCAAACGGCAAACGGCAATTTTTCTCCACAACTAACAGAAGAAAATTTAGATAAAATCAAAAATCAATCCACAATCAAAATTGCTCTTTAGTTTCTGACAAACATCCATTTCAGTAATTTTGAAAAACTCAAATGACCATACTTTTCGATCAGAAAGATAATTTAGCTATCACTTTGCAGAAGATGTGAAATTTACTTTGGAAAAAGTTGTTCATCTGAAAAAGCTGCATTTTATTGTTTTTAATTTAACAATAAAAAACTAACAGTGTAAATGTAATAAATACTTTTCTTATGCTTATTTAAAGCTATTGCTAATTTTTCTTAAATTTTTGTAAACTACATTTATTCAGCAATGATCATTTGAATGTATTAAAGTTAAAAACAACAACAATCACTATTACACTTAGCTGAAATTTATCTTATTCATTTTCCTATAATAAGAATATACAAGCAATAAAATAGTGTCATAATCACTTTGCATCAATTTATTGATTATGAACAACACTTCATTATTATGACATGATAAACTGACATCGATCAGGTAGTGTATTTCGTTTTCAATAGGAAAAAATTTTTTTAATCTCTCATATATTATCTCAAATCTGCTTGCTTATCAAGTCTTCACAAAAATTTTGCGGATTTTCATGGTGCTTTGAAAGACCTATTTCTATAAATCTTTCATCAAAAATATGTAATATCTGTCACTTACAAAGAGGGAAAAGTGCAATATATGTACAGGAATTATGAGTTTTCATAACACTTTTTATAAGTAAATTTGATGAAAAAACGCTTCTACAATGTTACCACTGTATGATTATTAATTGTAAAGCTGTGGAAGCTTTTTTGCGCTTTTTAAAAGAATAACTTAGAAATAGTTTACTTGCGGTTGTAAAAAATTTCTACTTTACATAATTCAAATATCATAATTGTGCTAATTTGAAAGTACGTTAAGAAAAAATCTAATAATGTTGTACATGAGAATGCATTTCGAAAAAAGCAAAAAAAATCTTTTTAATTGTATAATTAAAACAGTGCTTTTAATTTAACATTAAAAAAACCCCTTTCAATAGCTATCAGAGTTTTATTGGTATGCCATGTTTAAATGATGTTGCAAATTTTCAATGACACACCGAAATTAATTTCTTTGTCTCCAACAAATTTACTTTGTCAAAATGTATTATTTTATTTAAATTGCTTCGGGCATAACGACGTTATCTGTCATGCGTTCTGTTCTGAGCAAAGCAAATAAAATTTTGGGAATGTGTAAAAAATTAATAAAAGAGGGATTTATATATATATTTATAGACATACGTATATTTTTCATAATTGAAACTTTCACAATTTCTCACAGCAAATAATTATTTCAATTTTACTCAACTATGATATGGATTTGCCTATTAGCCACATTGCTTGGTGATGCATTTATTTATTATTTTGCTTTCATGTTTGTTTACCCAACCAGCAGGCAGGCGTGGTGTGAAACTGCGGAAATGTTAAAATGCCTGTCAACTGTTGGAAAATAGCTGCCGGGAAAATGCTTCGACGTTGACCATTAAAAATCCTTTCCTTGCTTTCATCTTAAATTGTTTTAATGTTGCAACAATCACGCTAACATGTTTTCTTTCATGTTCCTACTAACGTCCAACGTCACTTTCATGCTGTTAAAAGATTGTTGAAGAATCTTTTCTCTATTTTTTTTTTCAAAAACCTTCATTCACAATTTTTTTTAATTTTGATTTATTAAAATTAACATATATATTTTTTATAATTTTGTTCAGGTGAATTTTGTTTTTTTTTTTTTTATTTCAAACTTTAATGTTTTCTTTGCTGTTGGCAAAGATTAAGAAGCATAAAGAGATGCCGATTACTGATTATATTATTCCAGTGTTGATGTTTAACAAAAAAGAACGCTACATATTTGTTGAAACATTCAGAAATTTAAAAGATAAGTAAAATAAAATGAATAAATGAAAGTAAAATGTAAAGATATGCAACAATCCATCAATGGAACGAAGCAAAACTGTTGCACATATTTTTGCTAATTTTCAAAGCGTGCGCTTGTTGCGTGTGTGTGTGTGTGTGTATGATGTGATTGCATCAATTGGTTGAAAATATAATTTTCTTTTTTAGCACGTAAAGGTGAAAGCTGTGAAACGAGTGCAATTTTAAAAACCATTAAATAAAACTGCTTGTTTATCAAACCCCAAACAACGTACATTATATATACATATATTTGGTTTTATTTTTATGCATATATGTATGTATTGCCTCATCATTAAACAAAATGTGCTAATCTAGGGACTGGAAATAATATAAATCTTATTGGTGAGAAATTGTTGGCTTAACTTGTGAACTACTTGATCTCTTCTTTGTTATTTTGAAATCCACTTGACCTGTGAACTAAATACTTTAATCCAAGTCACATCAATTACATATACTTAATCAAATAACAGCAGCATGCTGTACAAAAGTCATTTCACTTTTCAAAAATATGTAAAATAAAACTAATATTTTTTTATGTTTAACATTGGAGACGAAAATATAAATTATAAATAGAAGCATTAACTTTACAGCTTTAGAATTTAAAGCTTTAAAAGCATTTTTGCTTTCAAAACAATATTCTTAAAAGAAGAGAAAAAGCAGATTTAGATATTCTACAGTTATAATAGAAGTAATACTAATGACATATATATATATATGTGTGTGTGTGTGTGTGAGTATGTTTATTTATATTTATCAGTATTTAGCAGTTATCGAAGACAAGATGAATGTAAAACAATGAAGCGTTGATTTTGAACAATCAATGCATAGTTGGAGAGTCGTGAACAAGCGGGTGGATCCACTTGGGTAAGTTGAGAAAGGGCGAGGGTACCCACTTTAACGACCCCCCACTGATTGCGATCATGACGATTGTAGGTCGTCAGTGCAGTTGGGCAAAAATTTAGCTTGACCGCTTAAAAGAACCGCTAATGCAATATTATATTCACACTTTTTAAATTACTTTTCACTTAGCCTTGACATTGCAATTCATTGTGCATTGGTTGTGTTTGTATTAGCAGAAAAAAACAATGACAACGTGGAACAATCAAACTCAAAGTGCGGAATTATTCAGGTGTCAACAGATATAATTAGCATTATCAAAGAGCATCATTAACAAGTCAGTAAGCTAGTAAGTCAGTTTATGTAATACATACTGATATAGCAAAACGATTTGTCCCCTCATTTGCTTATTGTTCTCTTCTGTTCATTGTTCTTCTCTGTGATGTTTAACACCAATTTACAAGTGTTGAGGTAATATTTGTTCATACTAAAAAAAAGTGTGAAACTTGTTAGTATACTTTTTTCTTCCATTCCGTTCAGATCATCATTTTTTTCATTAACAGCAGCATGGTTAGTTAATAAATAACATTAATAGCTGTTGGATAGGTAAGCAAAAAGTTAAACGTATTGTTGTTATTTATGCATGAGTAGAAAATGAAATAAAATTTTTTTTCAAAAAATGATAACAGCATTATGATTAGTTTTCTTTTTTTAATGTATGATTCCGATCCATTGCACAATGTAGAGGATAAATGATTGTAATGAGAATATGTTAATGAAATATGATCTTTTGCAAAAGTGAGTGATTATTTGTCGAAGCATAATTCCGGTCATTTGGTAGTGCATCTGTTCATTCTGTTCACATTGATATGAAAGTTGATCTGTCGAGCTTTCTGCGTCCCCCCTGTCCACAAAAAATAATAGAAAAAATTCTGACCGTTGGACATTTCTCACGTGTTTTCTCACGTGGATGTATTATTAGATCTTGCTAGTTGTTATTCGACTTATTGACTGTATGCAAGTGTCGTTGGATGGTTCCGTCACGGACTCGGCCACTGGTCAGCGGGAGGTCGGCCTGACAGCGATACAATGGATGAGGCCGGTCACCAGATGGCGCCTGCAATCAGGTTCAGGACAACGTATGCTCGGTGATGATGATTGGACGCCGGCGGCGGCACAACGGAGCCGCTCAGTCTGGCGTGCGGCGACGTTCACACCACGGCTGAGAGACGGCGTGGCGACGTTGTTCCGCTTTAACAATTATTTTTCGTTCAGCTGCGCCAGAGGACGAGTGAGTGAGTTGGTGAGGCAAAAATTGGATTTGCATCAATATCTTGTTGATAATTTCACATTTCCCCTTTCCATGCCAACATCCGACGACGAATCAGCAACTTGGCCGCCACATTGCACCAATATCATCGACGAGATTAGCACAAAATTTCCTACTCGTATTTACAGCTTTCTCTTTTAATAGCTTCCATTGTTTCCACTGTTGTTGATCCAATTCAACATTTGTGATGTTAATAACATTGAATTACACGCCTCGGGCAGTGCAGTTTGTCCTAGTCGTTCACTCAACATTGTTTGGTAAGCAGAGAATGATTTAAGCTTTTCTCCTTTTTTTTCCTTGATGCTTTCTCGTCCATCGATGAGTGTTGTTTAGATAGATGCTTGAATTTTTTTATTTCAATAAGGCCGCATGCGCACCTGCCTCCTCCTCTGGTTAGCTTATTGTCGACCGGCCGGCAGCTGCGATGCTTTGTCTGGCCGCGCTTCAAACCTCTCTCAAGCTTAAGCTAGTGTGTTGCCAAGCTGCTCTGACCTGGCTAGGTCGACGGCGAAATATTGCCACCAACTATAACTGGGTTCATTTATTGCCAGCTGAAGAAGGTTCAACTAACCAAATTTAAATTTTATTTCATTTCACAACTACAACCATACATCCACACACACACACACACATATGTAGATGTGTGATCTTTTACAGTTTCATGCTAACGTTTGCATATATCTTCTTGAGGACACACAATTTTCTGTATCTTTATTCATGTAAATTTGTTTTCATTTAAAAAAAGAAAGAAAAGTTTTGTGAGTTGTATGAAATTCACAATTTGCATAAAGTGCATAGTGATGCAGTTGTCATTGTTAACATCCCACACTTCTTCGCATTTTTTATTACTGTTATTAGGGTGGTTTTTTGTTCTCGTCTTCATCATTTACTTTTCCCATTTTCATTTCATTTCTCCGTGTCACTCATACTCAGCCTCAGGCCAGGCAAATATTGACTAGCAAATCGAATTCCTCTTGCTGACCAGCAAAAAAATTCGCGCTAAAAATAAGAAACATATCGTTCGTGCCGAGGGTCAGCAATCGTAAATATCATTGGCCTTAGCACCTGGCAGTTCGTTTTGTTTAAACGGATTGGGCGTTCTAGCTGATGATGCAACTTGTTGCTGAAATAAATAAATAAATGAATATATATATATGCATATATTACAATTCAGATGTATACAAAATAATACTCATAAAAAATTCAAAAAGATAAAATGATAATCTTTCGAAATCAAGTTATTCTTGTATAATTATGCATATGTATATACATTTCTTATTTTAATGTTGATTTATATTTACAGATTGATCTAGTATGTTGCCGAGATGCGCTTCGGTCATTGTACGCCATTGTGGTTTGAGCCGCTGCCATTTTTGTTGCATTTGTTAATATTGCTGAACATTTTCCGTTGCAATTCAATTTTGCTTTGTGTAGCCGAGATGACGACGACGGTGACCACTTTTGCTGGCAAAAAGTTACCTGAACCGTCGTCACCCAGCGGTCAGCTTGACCAGACGGATTTGGAACGTCTGGAGAGGCATTTTTTGCGTGTTTTAAATTTGAAATCACGACCCAGGCCCACAGTGAAGGCAAAAGTGCCCGCTCGTTTGCAAGCATTGTACGAGCAGCTGACCAATGAACAAAACTCGGCACAGTCGTTGCCGGTACCCCCATTTTGGAACAATGCCCGGACATTTCAACCGAAATGTAAGTATTTTTTCTTTTCTAGAGGAGAAAAATTACCATAAATACAATATTATTATAAGAATATTAGTTTACACTTTTTTGTTTCTATCATGCATAGATTGATGAATAATTTTCATTGTTTGCTTTGTTGTCATGAATCAAAAATGCATAGGGATAAAACAAAATCCTTTATATACAATTAAAAAAGTGTTATTTAAAGAAAAACATTTCAAATTTCAAATGGCATTTGAATATATATTTAAATGATGAACTTTTGTAAAAAAGAAAAAAGCTTGCGATTGTTTTATATAGCTATATATAACTGTAAAATTGGAGTGCACTTATTTTTTGTAATTTCGAAATGTCTTATATTTCACGCTTTAAATGTAATTTCAAAGGTCAAATTTGAGGGATGTCTTTGAACTCTAAGATGAAAGAATTGCCTTTGAAATTGCTTGAATTTTGTCAACTTTGGTGGGATGCTTTTCAACAAACAAGCAAGCTGCTTATTGAACATATTCAAAATTATATTTTCGAATTTGTGTGTAATTGTTGTCGTTATTTTTGTTATCTTCATTTTATTTATTCATTTTTTTGAAACATCTTTATGCCTGTGTTTATTTCATTTTCAAGTATAAAAGAAAGTCATAAAGTACAAATTTTATGGCTAATTATAGTATCTTCGCGAATGGAACGGACCAATGATGCTTTGTTGTCATGCTTTGTAGTGCTTTGCAGAAAAATATAAAACCAGAGATCCAGTTTAACATGCTTTTTATAAAGGCGACCTGTTGTAATTTAATGATGTGAAAAGTTGAATATCTTTTCAATTCCCATAGCATAGGCACCCGAATTATTTGTAAATTTCTTGCACTGAATGGAACAAAAAAAGCAATTATTACAGTTTTTATTGAGTAATTGAACGGGGAAAAGATGAAAGAAAAAAAACTTTTTAATAATTACGTATGATTTTTAATGATATTTTTTTCTGAACTAAATTCGTATGTTTATTATTTTGTTTAAAATTTTTAAGCATTTGTGGAAGATTTTAAGGGGAAAACTTTTTTTGTAACCGTATAAAAAGTTATATTTTGCTGAAAATTTTATTTAAGAAGTTTTAGTTCATCTGTGTCAAATTTCATTCAAAATATGTTGAGCCATTTAGGTCGAAAGAAGGTTTAAAATGAAATATTACACAGCAAAGGTTTTCCATTCCATTACGTTATCCGCGCAGGAAATTCCGCTTTGCAGTTTTAATTGCTCAAGTTTTATATGTGATGAAATGATAATAGTTGGGGATGTGAAATATGAAGCTGGCTTCATTGCAAGCATCTTATTCTTGAATTTGGATTTTCAATACTTTTACTCGATTGCTTGCTTATATATTGATATTTTATCCCATACCTGCCACATTCTTTCGCTGTTTAGAATAACCAACTTTATAATTTTATTAGAAAGTTGTAAGAAATGTTTTTGTAAACCACCATTTCTATCTTTGGTTGAAAATTTCTTCATAATTTAGTGCTTTATTCCATTTTGACATTTTAAATTGGCAAAGTGAAAAATCTGTTGATTCTATATTATACTGAATTGTATACAAGTTTACAATAGATTATTTATTGCATATTTTTTAAAACATATCATTACTATTTTTTATTTTGCTTTTATGTTACAACCAACGTACGTGTGAACGAATGCTCAGTTCAGTTAGTACAGATCGTATTTGTTTCATATTTAGCTTTTCTCAGCATAATGTATTTTGCTTTGCTTTGCCAGAAAATTGCCATAAGCATGTTCATCATTTAATAGTTAAGGATGATGGCATTTTGAGGTGATCGACGTGTTGACAGCAACACGCCAAAGGTGGAAATAATTTTTATAACGCATCAAAAGCATTTTTTGCACTTAGCAGAATCTCTCACACGATGATACTTTCCAACAGCTACTTTATAAAAATATGTAACCGACCACTTTATTTTTTATTTTTACACCACTGGAAAAAACAGTGAATAGTTAAAAGGATTTG
The DNA here is from genome assembly GCA_001447755.1 of Trichinella papuae. NCBI lineage: Eukaryota > Metazoa > Nematoda > Enoplea > Trichinellida > Trichinellidae > Trichinella > Trichinella papuae. The sequence goes on from JYDO01000077.1 coordinate 159,946, forward strand.
TTGAGTTTTACATGAATCAACAGGTGTTTTACATACTTTTTTGTGTTTTTTCAAACTTATATGTATTAAAATTAACTTTTAATTAATGTGAAAATAAATGTAAAAAACATTAACGAATCATGTTATTATTAATGTTTTAATGTGCACCTTCTAATTTATACATTTAGATTCTGTTTCTGTTATTTTATATTATATTAAGCTGAACGATAAGATGATAGGATATGCTTTTTTTCATATAAAAATCTAGCCGTCCACTAAAGTATCTTGAACTGTTATTGTGTACATTAGTTGTTTGGTATACAGAAGATACCATATTGGATCTGAATGGGTCTTGCTTATAAGAATTGTTCCACTACAATTAATTCTACGCATTATTATACACACTGCAATGTAATGTACTGCATAGTTCAAGCTGTATTTTGTTTAAAAGTTGAAGTTTAAAATCTTATGTAAATTACTTTATGAAAACAATCGAATGAAGGGATGAAAAAATGAACAACACTTGTTCTTATTGAACACTTTTCTCCAGGTAATAATTTGCGGGCACTGCCACAGAGATTATTTAATTCAAGCAATATTATTCAAGTCATCAACATTTTTTTGCATTGTGTTTAAGACAAATTACATTTGAGCTTTTTTTATTTTTAACTGACTGAACAGCTAAATTGGTTCACGTGTTGCAACCAACAAGCAGTAGAGATGAAATTCACAAGCCCGCATTATTTGCACAATTGCTATATTTATAGCAAGTGAAATTGTAAACCTTAGAAATTGAAACCTCGTGTAGGTTTCACATTGCAGTTTTTTATTACATTAATTTATATTATAAATTGTTTAAATTTTTGAAAGTTTCATATAATTTTATTCAAATATAATAGTGATTATTTTTATAAAATAAGACAAAAGAAGTTTCAGGTAAAACTTTATAAAAATAATTGTAAGATAATTAGAGGAGGCAAATTATCATTTTTAAGATTAGAAAAGATATAGCAAAAATAGTTCGTTTTCATAAGAATGTACGCATAAATTTCTGTGCGAATAATTATTTTTATTCAGTGCCGATGAGATAGATAGATAGGTAGAGGAAAATTGTTGTATGATAATTTTTTTTAAAATAAATTTAATTTTAGCTGATGAATCATTGTCGGAATCGGATATGCTAAGATTCGATTTGCATACGTTACCGCCAGACGAAGTGCTCGAAGGAGCAGAATTGTCAGTATTTGTCGAATCTGGTCATCATCGTACCAGAGCTGAGACGACGCCAGCGGAGTTTTCAAATCAAAAACGAGTATTATCAGATGAGAGGAGTAGGAAGTTGAATAGGAAAGAAGAAAATCAGCTCAGTATGACCAGAGTGGTAGTAGTGGAGAAGAAAAAGAATAAAAAGCAAAAAGATATGATAATGATTAATAAAGACAATGGAGGAGGTGGTCTGTCAGAGTTTGAATTTGAGTTGGATTTAGAAGATAAAACTACTTCAGAAGAAGAAACGTTAAAACCTAGACGACGACATCCTGCAAGATTGCGACTGGATGCTTATGAATTGGTGCGCAATCACAGTGTGTTGGTGGACACGGTGCTTGTGGACTGTGATGCAGGCGAACGTTGGGTCTCGTTCGACTTGAGCGCCACTGTCCGTCGGTGGCTTATGTCACCGTACAAATCTGGCACTGTGCAGTTACGCACTTCAGGATCCAAGTCGGATTGTCATTTAGTATTGTTACAGTCAGCAAAACTTTCATCCCGGTCACCGTTGCTGACCGTGATGACGTCGGATGCTGACTCACGGGCCAACAGCAATGGTCGAAGTAGATCGAAACGTCGGGCTGCAGTGCCCTCCAGACCGAAGTCGGAACGACGACAGGGAGGCAACGGTCGTCGGCACAGGCACAAAACATACCGGCGCCGTCAGCTCTGCCAACGGCACGAATTGTATGTGGATTTCGAATCGGTTGGCTGGAACGATTGGATCGTGGCACCGCCCGGCTACAAAGCTTACTACTGTCAGGGAGATTGTCCGTTTCCGTTGAACGATCACTTGAACGCTACCAATCATGCCATTGTGCAAACGTTGGTCCATTCGGTCAATCCGGGGGCGGCACCGAAATCTTGCTGTGTGCCGACCGAGCTCAGCCCGATTAGCATGCTTTACCTGGATGAGTATGATAAAGTTGTGCTCAAAACTTACCAGGACATGGTTGTCGAAAGTTGCGGATGTCGTTGATCCAAATGAGTAGAAATGAACAAGCCACAAGCACAAACGAACAAAACTTTTCTTTTGATCGCTACTTTCAAATTAAAGCTTATTTGTTATTTGGAATTGTTTTCACGCCATCTTGTATTTGCAAAAATTATCATTACAACTAACTGAACTCAATGCAAACTGCTTATCTGATCGGATAAATAACACGGAAAGAAGATACCTAGTGATTGGTTATTGCTTTATTTGCAATTGTAAGACAAAAAGGAAAGAACAGAGCAATAATTTTGCAATGATTTCAAAAATTTTCACAATCAAATTAATGAAACTTGTAGCAAATTTGAATAAATATGCAAAATTTAGCTTCTCCACCATTAAATTTATAGAATTTTGTAAAATTTAACAATTTATTATTCAGTTGAAAATAATAAAGGCAAAACCTTTTTCATTGAATACATAAGTTTAGAAGAGAGAACTATTTTAATGAAAAGATTAAAAAATTTTAGTACAAAATGGACAATGAATATGATATTTAAATTAACATGACAAATATTTTCAACAAATTTATTTTACATTATAAAAAATTGAAATATAATTTAAGAAAGAAAAAAAGTAAAGCAAAACTAGAAAACAGATTTAAAAAATAGTTTCATTCAAGTGTTTTCAAATGATACCAGAGAGTGGGATCATCTTTCTTCAGTAAAACGTGCCGACCGATGAGCAAACGCGTATAACAACACAGAGAACTTAAAAGCAGTTGAACGACTAGTCATTTGATCGATTATCACAGCGGCGTTGTGAAATGTGAAACAATTTTCAAATTTCAATCAAACCATTAAACTGCTTCTCTTTTGGAAATTTATGGTTTATGAAGCAATTTCTTACGCTAAATTGCCGATTTGCCCATTTATTTTTCCCATTTTTAATTGTAATTTTCGATTTAGGTGAAATTCGACAACCATGATCACACAATCAACCTATAAATATTCCTGTCGGCAAACCCTTTGTGCTCATTTTCATTTTTGTCGACAAGCGGCACTTGGCATCTATCAACCTACTTATCAATTGATACAGTATACCATTTGTTCGAACTTCTTTTTTTCAAATGCGCTTTTGTTTAATTCAATAAATACAATTTTTTCTGAAAACATTTCAACGTCTCCAAAAACCCCTTTATGGTATCTCATTTTTGAAATCTCAATCAGAATTTTATCTCTACTGAACCCTTACAGATCTGAGTAGATATTTAATATTTACACATGCGACACTTGCACACAAATCGCAGAATAAATTTAATGATGCATACATATAATAATGACTTTTGTATTCGTACTTCTTGCGTATTCGGAGAAGAAATACTGTCAATGTTAACTCATAAAATAAAACTTTAGAATTACGAGTACAGCAACAAGGGTAAACGAAATCACGTCACTGGATCCAGTGGTCGATTAAAACCTCCACGACGATTCATATACTGTCTATATTTGCGTTTTTTGTGAATATGAGCATCTCCAGCACAATTGTTTTCTACCTTTTTCCCCTAAAATGAAATTATTGTCTATATACCAGAACAATAGTTAGAACACTTAGTTCAACACACTTTTGTTGTATCAAAGCTAGAGAATCCAAGAAGTTCCTTCATAGCTGCTTGATCATCACTTCCCAATTCTAAAGGTGTGCTATCATCTAAAAACACAACAGTAAAAACACAGTTGTAAAAGTATTACTTCAAGTGACATTTACTTCTTTTTCTTTCTTTTTCTCGATGATCCCGGCGATCGCGTTTTTCATTTCGTTCGGAAGACCTGAAAATTTAAATTCGTGATTTCCTCTCTGATTGACTCTCTAGTAATTAAGGAACTGACAACTAAAAACAGTTACAATTATAATAAAGAACAGTATGCTAATTTTAGGCTAAATTAATTTTAAAATAAAAAAATCAATACTACATTTAATAAACAATGAAAAATAAAAACTTGAATTTTTTTGTATGTTACAGTATACAAAAATGTAGCTTAAAAACCTATGACTAAGAAAACTGAAAAGAGAAGAAAGAAGGTCTGTTTAAAAAATATATGAATTTAAAATTATACATGAAGTAAAAATGCTCTTTTACTTTGTTCGGTGTCGTCTTCTCCGGTCGTGACGAGATCGAGATCGAGATCTAAATTAAAACTTTTATTTTATCAAAAAAATATTTAATACTTTATAAATAATTATTCATATGCAACAATACTTCACTATTAAGCTTTTATTCAAGTAGTATTTAATTGTTAAAAATAAAAATTTACAGATGCTACTTCTGCCTGCTCGTTGTACTTTACTGTAAATGGTCAATTCAATCACTTGTAACATAAAACAGTAAAAAGTAATCGCTCTATTACCGTTCTTTTGGACTTCTCGATCTTCTTCGATGATAAGCACGAGATCGTCTACCATCTCAAATAACAAATTTAACTTAAAAATTGACATATAAAATTGCTTAAACAAATTACCTCTATCCCGTGAACGACTACGGGCCATCACAATTCAAAACAGCTCGTAAAAATCACCAGAAATAACTAATGGCAAAGCTAAATAAACACAAATAAAGCTGTTTTTTAATTAAACGGTAAGTGAAAAGAGAAATTAACACTACTTAAAAGCATAACTATTTTCAGAATTTGTGGATGTGAATAAAATTCAGTGTTATAGTGCCTGAATATAAAAAACATTAAGTAACAGAATATATAGAAATTGTTATACGGCAAAAAATAAATGTAAAATTTTACAATACAAATAAAATACAGATACGAATCCAGATGGACAACTTATTGAATGCAAAACTGCTGTGTTCAAAAATAAAAATAAGCATTCACATTGCATTTTAATATAGATTTATTTTCAAAGTCATAAAAAAGTACAACATTCGTGAACAACACTTCAACAACGGAAAATGATAAATAACTTCAAAATATTGGTGTTAAAGAAGTATTGAAATTAAAAAAGTCTACTCTAAAAATATAATTAAGAAACATGTCTGCTTTCATAATTTATTCATGCGCCAATAAGTAAAGTAAAAGAGAAAAAACAAAAATCAAAGATGAGATGCCAAGCAAAAATCACAACCAAACAAAATATTTGCTAATTTTTCTTATTAAAAACTAATAAATAATTAATAAAACTTAATTCGGAGGTAAAAAAAATCATAAATTTTTTACAGTCTTACTGTTACAGTGCACCTGCTATACGTTCGAGATGTTCAAAAATATGAAATACCGTATAATCGCTAATTACAATAATGCAAGTTAGAATGAATTATGTATTGTCAACATTGTCGGCTTATAGATTAATTAATTTTAATTTTAGATGTTTTAATTTTACAGTGACAAATAAATTTAATTATTTGTATTTATTTTACAATTTTATCATCAAAATTATAAATTGTTCTTTTATCTTATTTTTACTTAATCATACTGTCACATAAGTTTCAATAAAATTTTATTTTGCCGCAGTGTAAGTTTCCAATAATCTTTCTACATTAATAATTAAATTTTATACAATGAGTAAATTTTATAAATTGAGAAAGAATAATTTCATTTAGCCTTTCCTATTTTTGTTTGGCAGTTTAATCGTCATTGGTGGAGCGTTTAAAGTAAAATATTGTGTTGAGCACTCTTTTATAATCATTTCTTTCATTGCTTGAAATAAAAATCTAGCAATTTATTTATATTGGATAAAATTTTCATATTGAAATTTTTATTTATTGATTTAAAGGTTTATCAGAAACGAATTCGTTTTTGCTTTTTGTTTCATTCATGATGTGCAATTTTAATTCGTATTGTTTATTTTGTGATTGAGAAATGAAAATGACAATTTATTTTATGATGTCGGTGTGTAGAAAGGTTGATTTTTGCTTTTCGTAATAAATAATAATATAGCATAACTTATGTGACAAATAATTTAAAAATGTATATGTATATCAATTTTGCCTGTTTTATTGTTATTTTATAAGTGCATTAGTTTGTATTTTTCTTTTTATTTGTTCGAGTTTATAAGAATAACGAAAATTCTGTATTTATATGTATCATTCTTAAAAATGAGTGAAAATTCTTTAATCTAAAGTTTTTTTATTTGAATGAAATTTTTCAATTCAAATAGTTTGCATAATGAGAGAATGAAAATAATGTATGCTGTAGGGACAACTGAAATCATCTTGCAGTAATGGCTTCCCAGTTGATTACATTTTAATCGGGTATGCTTGGTTCACGCATTATTAACTGGAACAACGTTGTAAGTTTTATAATGAATTTGTCACATCATCCAGTGCATCTTTTCATGATTGTTTAGTTGAATGTTGGACCGTATGCTATCAAAAAAGTTTTCTGCCATCACTCCGCAGTTAGCAAAGGAGACAGGTATTGTTATTTTTAAATTCAAAGAGTTTAGAAAAATGTGTTGAAAATGTTTTGTTTAATCCTTTTTTCTTTTAGGAAATTATAGAAAGCTTTGGTGCTTATAGCTTCGGGAACAACTGTTGGATCGGCTTCTTTCATTGGCTACGCCTTGTATGATGCATCTCTACGGCAAAAGTTGGAAAAATTGCATCCTCAAGTTTCAGGAGCTTTTGCATTCATCGAAAACATGTTACCATCTAGCATTACAACTATGTATGTGTGAAAAATTATTGTGTTTTCACTTTTATTTTGTTATCAGGTTTCTAGGGATTTGAAAAGTTTAAAAAATATTTCATTGAAAGAACCATCTAAACCGAAAGATATTCCGATAGAAGAAGTAAGTGTGTTCATAGATGTGTTAAATTTCTTTTCATTTAAGAAAAAATTTTTTGAAGTAATTGAAAATAACCGTGATAAACGTTTCATACTTTTATTTATATATATTTTTGTCATTCATAATTTTAGAAAGTTGAAAGTCAACCTTCACAAAAGAAAGTTCTTGTAAAAGCATCCAATGCGGAAAAAGATAATGTCAGCAGAAGTATTTTTTGATGCTTTTGTATTTTACAGTTTTATTTAAAAAAAATTTTATTAATATTTTGTAGCTTTGGAGAAAAAAATATTGTCAGAAGTTGAACATCTAGAAGCTGCAGTTCGCGATGCAATTCTAGCAAAAAAAGAAGTGGTAGCGGCAGCTGAGCATCGGAGTGCAGTGTTGAAAGCAACTATGGAAGATCAAAAAGTAAATAAATCTGAATCTAAACCCAAGTATTCATCTATTTTTATCGCTTTGTTTGTTCAGCTTATCATGGACGTTTTGCTAATATTCAATAAATATTTTATTCTCTGAAGCAGATGCATTTAATCTTACTGTAATATGACATTTCTCAACTACAATTAGTATTGCAATTGTTATTTATTGTACTGTAATGAATATGCAATATCTGTTATATTTATATATTATAATGTTGATTTAGGAGTTTTCCAATTCGTTGTTGCCATCATTTTCAAGATTAGAAAATGCCTCGCAGAAAGATCGTGATAAAGATGCTTGTGCTCGTGAAAGTATTAGCAATGTCAGAAGGTTGCTCAGGGATTCTAAGACTTCTGTCGATGATGCAATTTTGTCAAAAAATAAACAACGCTTGTCTGATTTAACTTCTGAATTAGATGCTTTGCAAATGGAGGTAATTTTTAATGTGAAAAAATATTGATGAATTTATAATTCAGCAACGTTAAACGTACGTGTTCAGGTCGACAAAGTGGTGACAGAAAGTAAAATTCTTTCTGAATATAGACGAATAGTACGTGAAGGAAGAGCTCGTTTTCAAGAGAATTTAAAAATGACTTTTCCAAATATTCATTTCGGAAGAGGTATAAGAAATTAACAATTGAATTATCAAATTTTTTTTTACATATCTATTATTTATTTATCTGACCAGATGGCAATTTGAATGAAAGTGAACTGACTGCTCTGTTGGCTTGTGCATTTGTGCGTTTGGATCACTTGGAAGAGGAATTGCATAAAGCTGCTCAGATTGAAAAAGAACGCATTGAACTTGCTTTGGAAAGACAGGGTGAAGAATTATCTCAATTATTTGACGATGAACTTCAACGGATGAGAAATGATTTGAATGAATTAAAAGATGCTGAGATCAAACAGAAAGTAAGTGTAAGAATTGTAGATGGTGAATTTTGTTATTTATTTTTACAAAGAATTTAATATTTAATATTTCGATCAAGCTAGTAACTGTTTAATGTAAAACGTGTGCTTTTATTATAAATTGGCTAGAATAAGAAGTGTTCATGGAATTTGATTTAGATAGCTCAACAAAAGCGGCATTATGAATCAGAGTTGAGTAAGCAGCTGAAATTGCAAATGACTGTCCAAGATGAATTATCGACTAAAAAGTTGGATACTCTGCGAAAAACTCTACAAGAAAAGCATGAAATTGAGCTTGTACAGAAATTAGAAGAGCAAAGTTTTCAATTCCAGCAACGCATTGCCGATTCTTTAACAGAAATACAAGCAATTCAGCAAGCTTTGGAAGGCATTTATTGTTTTGTTTGTTTTAATTAATTATTTATTTAAAATAATTATTTTTTTTCATTTCCAGAAAGAGCCGATTTGGACGCTGAAAATCGCAGAGCTAAAGCTTTATGGGCCGCTTGTCAACAGATCAAAACTGACATAGAGCAAGGTAAGCCAGGCTCAAGCATGGAACTCAGACGAAAACCGTTGTTGCATCAAGTGAGATAGTATTTATTGTTCTTTTTTTTTATATATAATTTACCCAAGTTTGCTTTATTTCTCATAGATTAACATTCTGAAAGAGAAATTTCATCACGATCCATTTGTAATGCAGATGTTGCAATCTTTCCCTGACGTTTCTGTACACAGTGGTGTGTATACAGAAGGAGATTTGATACAGCGTTTTAAAAAAGTAGCTGAACAGAAAAAAAAAGCATATTGTGCATATTGAACAGTTATTATTGTTAACATTTTCCAGGTAGCCAGACTTTGTCGTAGGTCGGCTTTGATGACTGATTCGGATGGAAATCTTTTTCATCGTATTATTTCTTTTGTTCAGTCGATTTTTATTTTTGACACCGAAGAAATGGTCAGTCAAGAGGACACAGTCGATTTGAACAAATTGAACGTGTTCAAGGTTGTATCACAAGTGAAATATTGTTTAAATCGACACGATTTAGCAACTGCAGTAAAGTAAGCTTTAAACGTTTTTTTTTAAATAATTATTTTCTCTCAATTTCAATTTGAAAACTTTTCATATTATAATGGACAGTAGTTTTCTGAAATGAAATGTCCATGATGAATTAATTAATTAATATGATAGAAATTTTTTGTTTAATGAAAAATATATTTGTCTCTTTTTAAGACTAATGACATTACTGCGAGGCGAGCCAGCGTTGATTGCTTCGAGTTGGATTGAGGATGTGGTGCGATATTTAGAAACAAAGCAAATTATCGACTTGCTCACTGCTCATGCTGCAGCGATGACAATGAGAACAATTTATTGAAATTGAATTATCTATTAAAATACAGTTTCCCGGTATTCAGAAACTGTTGCTAACACATTGGAATATATGTTAAGTCAATGTTTTTTAAATGTTGGAATTTGCTTTATGCTTTCAATTCAATTCGGTTCGGTTCAGTTCAGTTGTAGCAGCATTCAGGTGTGCATAATTAGTTAACAATAAAAAGGCAGGTGCATGGATGAATTTATTTTCATTGTATCGTACCGCGATTTTTCCAAGGCCAGATCTGAAATTAAAAACGCATCATATCTTAACAACAGTTCTTTTTATTTATTTATTTTTTTAAATTAAAACTAACTCTGTAAATAACTTTGCCCTTCAACAGAGCAAAGGGTACGTCACCATAATGTCGAGAGTCTCTGGAAAAATTTTTGTTATCCCCTTCAAGCCAAACATGGCCGGTTCTTATCTTAAAATCAAAAATCAAGTAATAATTAACAATATGAGATTGCAGTATTTTTTTTGTTCTCACTGGCCATACCCGACGGTATTCATGACTTGGTTGAGGCTCACCTTCAATAGCGACAACACGTTTACAAATGAATATACTCGGCTCTTCTGGTGAAATTGCCACTACAACATCACCTCTGAAAATTGGAGAACGGAAAAATAAAGCAATTGAACACACATACAGCATGGCTTTTTCTGTATACAAAATTTTTACCTGCTTGTAGTTTTAGTTTGTGAAGCAAGCGATTTTACAATAAACAGTTCACCATCATGAATTGTTGGTTCCATTGAAGAACCTTTGCACTGAAAATGGAATTTCTTTAAAGTTTAAAATAAAACAATATAAATATAATTAAAAACTTACAATTGTAAGACTGTAAAACTGTTCGTTAAAAACATAAAACACACAACCACTGCAAACAATTGTACCAAATAATTTCAAACCTTGCTTCAAAACTTCCATCATTATGCACGAAAACATGACCTCAAATATTTTTTTGTTCAACATTTCAAAGCAACAATGACAAAGTATCTGTATTACATTTTGTCCACCACAATGTTTGTTTGGCAAAAATAACGCTTCAAAGTTGTCATATTTATTTAAATATAGGTAAAACAGATTCCCAAATACACAACGGTGAAACAATCAAAAAAAAAACAACAAGATGCTTCACAAATAAGTATGATAAACCATCGACAAATACCTGAGATAATGCAATACACTGAAATGAATAAATGGGTCAATGAATATTTAAATAAATATTATTATGTATGCTTGTTTGTTTGAATGGATGCTGTATATATATGTTTGTATGTAAAATAAATATCTGGATAAAATTTTAAGATGTAGAAGAGCTGGGATCATTATTATTTTTTTTATGCTGACAATTTTCTTCATCCGCTGATGAACCATTATAAGGCACGTTGCAAACTTTGGCTATAGTTTGCACATCCGGGCTTACAGTAAAACCGTTTTGACGGAATTCGTACAAACACTGGCCAGCTGAAAAAAAAAATCATTTAAATTTCTTTGATAAATTTAAAGTTCCAAAAATATTCACTTTCATCAACAACAAAAACACCACAAAGTTTATACATATCTCCATGAAAATCGCCAAGTATTGAATTGGCTTCCTGAAAAACAAAAAAAAAAAACAAATAAAACTTTCCCAAAAATTCCATTTCTCATGAATTCACCATTGTATATGATTTTTTGCAAAACAAGCTGCTGAACAGATTCCAATTATTTGTACTAGAATAGAAACTGAATTAAATTTTATAATAAAAAAATATTTTACCTTTGGATCCCCAAATCAGCATAAATAGATTTATCGAGAGTGTAAAACAGTTCTAATAATAATTTATATAATGCATTAAAACATAATCAAATAAACAATATAATAAATAAATAAACAATCACCTCCATTCCAGAGGTTTCGAACTTTAAAATCTTCAATTCCTTCCTTTTCCTGTACAATTGCAACGCAACGAATATGCCTCTGCATCAAAGCTGGCAACAGCTCGTTTAATAACATAGTGTGGTGAGCGCATACTCTGCAACCAAAACGACGCAAAAAAATTAGCAAACAAGTACCTTTTGACCAAAATGAAGAAATCTCCACAGCCTAAACAAGTAAAATAAAAATTTCAACATTACCTTTAAAAATTTTCAAACTTGAAAATTCACAAAGTAGTTACAGTATGAACTAAACACCCAAAATGCATGATTCAGTATAAAACATTACCAGTGCGAAATTATGAAATACTAACATCTGAATTTTCTAAGATTTATTAAATTTGCTTTGTTTCTAATAAAATTAAACCTCCAATTATAAAGTATGCAAATGTTAATTCGTTTACAAAAAACTTTGAAATAACAAACTGAAAATTTCAAATTTCCTGTTGAAAACAAAGCTCAGTGTTTTACATAAAAGAATTTTCCTTTCACCATTTACATTACATTAATCATAGTTAATTTCTAGAAATACACTGTTCGAGAATTCTTTTTCAGAAAACCACCACATTCACTATCATTATCATAAACTATCAAAAAAAACAAAACATTATTCATCGCGAGCCTGATCAGAATAAAAGTAAATGTAAAATTTCCATAAAAAAGAAGTACAATTGCTGCTTGTTAATTAATTAAATTAAAATTAATAGTAAACCCAATTTCCAACTCATAAAAAACAATCATGATGAATTATGGCACAGTTATCCAGTGTGCCATCTGTTAATGTACTTGAAATTCTTTGCTTTCTCCACTACATTATGCAATAATATGCAAAACATTAATGTGGTCGTCCCATTTTTGAGCTGATAAGACAAATAAACTTATAATATTTAGTATGCCAATGAAATAAATCAAATGAAAAATAAAAAATGCAGAAATCCAACAATTTACAAAACATTTTCATCAGATTAACTGCCGAAAGCTGAAAAACAAAAACTCATGCAATTTATCTCGATAAAAATAGTAAAAAAGAAATTCTATAGAAATGTAATGCTGCAAAAGGAAGGCACAAATAACTTTTAAAATCATACTTCACCACTATCCAATTCATTTACTTCTTTTGAAGCAATTTTGTCCATGCTTCAACAACAGTTTTAAAATGAATAAGTTGTCAGATGAAAATTGATTATATGAAAATAAACAAAATAGCAAGAAAGTTTCAACATTCAACTTGACTATTTCATTGTACAGTACAAAAATTCAAATTAATGTTTAAATGCAAAACATATGCATAAGATAATTTATAAATATTTAAATTTTCATCACTTAAACTGAAAAAATATTTGTGAAACACCAAATAAAAAAATAATGCATAAAATGCAAAAATCTGCACAGTACACACCAAAAGCAAACTATCGTTTGTTGATTGGTCAGAGTTGATTGGATGTGGATTTGATCGGTCGATATGATGATTGATGTTAACCTATTTTCATCATTAATTTTACCGTTATATTAATTGTCGTCTTTTCGTAATCGCGCCAATAGAAGTCAACAGCATTATCGTTAAATGTCAATGTCGATTTTTCAATTGGAAATGCATATAAAAGCAGATTTCTACATTTTCAAACAGTCTTCAACTGTATTGTCCACCACGCTGCTCAAACAGACCGCTTCAGTTGCCTTGAATTCGTTGTTCGGTTGTAGCAGTGTCATGCGCAACAAACTCGACGAGGAAGAACTTTATCTCGTGATCACATAAAACAAATACAAAAAACAACCCGAACAAAAAATGATACATTGGTATACTGTAAACTGAAAATCAGGCAACATCCTGCTGCTGTTTTGTACAAAATATCAAAGTTTTATTTTTTATTAAGATATTAGTTTTAATCTGTTCTATGCGTACAACATTTCCCATTTTATGATTAATCTTCATTTTAATATTACAATTCAGTCAAACCTGTACGAACCATTTTATTTATTTTCAAGGTTTAATTAATACATGAAATTTTTATATCAATTCAAAACTTTTCTTCTATTATTATCCGGTAATTCTCATGAATATTATAGAATTTGAGCTAAATGAATGGAGGATGTTGCGTTTAAGTGTTATGAGTCATGTGTGTTATGAACTTCCTGCTTTTTTTTACTTTTTGAGAGTTGTACATATTTTCACTAAAAAATTATAAAATACTGAAATATTCATGACAGAATGACTGATACAACGCATAAATAAAAGATATGTGATATCATATACAATAATCAACAATGAATATGAAATTAAACGTTGCAAAAAAAAGTGTACTGCTTTTGTGTGCACTAACACTGGTCGAAGGGGAAATAGAAACTTTGTGAAGATGAAAGTAAAATTCTTTGATTGCAACAAAGAAAATTTTTATGAGAACAGTCATGCCAAAATCAGAAAAGTATTTCAATGCTAACATTCGGTAGTTGCCACTCCTAGTTTTAGCTGAACACTGCAGCTGTGGGTAATTTATCACTTGGCATTTCCTCTTTGTACTAAAATCGCCTTTACTAATTCATCCAATATGACAAGAAGCGCGAACAATTTCTGACAAAGGCGTATGCACAAAATGCATAAAACTCGTAAAATTGAGAACAAGCACGCATTTTGTCTGACGAGCGGAAACAACTGTTCGTTGATATTCCCTTGAACAGTATTTATAAGTTATCGATATCGATCGATAACTTATAAGTTCAGACTAGTTAACGAGTAAAAGAAAATTTTCTTTTTCTGCTCTGATCATCATTTTCACCATGGCTGATATCTTTGAGCTGCGTCTTGTAGCAAATCGTTGCGGCGGTATGTCCCTTGTGTATGAAGGCAGGACGTACAAAGTGAAATATGCCGGCTCGAAACGGGTGAAATGCTGGGGATGTTCCAAAGTATGTACTGAATGTATTGAATGTCCCCCTTGTTATTAACAATTAGTTTGTTCTGGAATGGGATAAGCAGGGGTGCAAGAGTGCAATATCTACCAACTTGGATGTGACAACTGTGCTAAAGCAGACATCTTACATGGAAACTTGCCCAGTGGATCACTACTTAGCATACAAACTGAAAAAAAGGCTACATTAAAAAAGCGAAGTGCGGAAGAAACGAAATCCATCCCAGAGATTAATAATGAAGAAACCGCAGCCGCGTCCGTTGAGCCATCAATATCAGGCCAGTATCCAGTACTCAAACAGGTCAGAAATGCAATGTATAACCAACGGGCGAAACGCTTCTCCAGACTTCCCAGAAATCGTCAGGACCTTGAAATTCCTGATTGATTTAAGCGGACGAAGTCTGGGGAATCGTTTTTGCTGTGAGAAAGTGCATCCAAGCACATCCTGGCGTTTGCGATGGGTAGTAACATTAGACCGCTGGCAACCAGCATAGCCTGGGCATAGATGATACATTCAAGATTGTACCAGAATGGTATCAACAACTGTTCACCAGTCATGCCTTTGCAGCGGGTAAAGACAATGACACTTACGGATTTATTTTTTAAGCTTTAATAAACAAAGCGGCAGTTCTGGAGGTCGACCTTAATCAACAAAGAGTTATTTGTGATTTTGGAACAGCCCTGATACCTGCGATTCAGCGCTACTTCCGGAATATGCGAGTACAGAGCTGCTATTTTCACTTCTACCAAGCGGTACATAGCAAAGTTGGTGAGCTGAGCTTGAAAACACGATATCGAACCGAAAAAGAAACAAAAATAAAAATGCTCTTGGCCACCGCTTTTATCCTTGTACTGCAGGTTGATATGGGTGTTAGCCTGCTTGAAGCAGGCACTGCAGGTAACCTGTCTGCTTTATTCCATTTTTTTGCAGGAGCGGATGACCGATAATAGACTGCCGCTTTGGAATGTATATAATGCAGATTTCAGAACTAATAACCACTTGGAAGGTTGGCATAATCAACTCAACAAAAATGCCGGTGGAAACAAGCTCAGGTTTTACAAACTGCTCCAACTCCTGATACAAAAATAAGGTGTAATGAAAACCTTAATTAACCAGGTGTTGTCAGGAAACGCTGCCGCTGGTAACTTAAGACAGGTAAGCAGAGTTTATGCTGAAAAGCAACGACAGGTCATTAGATATACCGGTAAATGCACCAGCGGTAGGCGTACGTTGGAGCAGTTTCTCAAATCTTTAATGTACCTAACTCCGGAGCTGATTTAATCTAAATCAGTGGTTCTCAAACTTTTCTGGGCTGCGACCCACTGTAGAAAACGGCAATTTTTTGCGACTTACCGACTTGCAATGCATATTTTAAAAGGCAAAGGGGATTAAATAACAAATATGAGTTTAATACTTTTAAATTTTTTAATGAATACACCTAATTATAATGTATAAGTTTATTAGTTAAGTGCATAATGAGGTGTACGCGAACAAATGGGCTTGTTTTCTGTTTTGATTGATGACTTCTTTGACGTCCACACTAATACGTGTTAGTTTTAGACGCAAGATGTTGGATAATTGTAGCTTATTTCGAAATTTGCTTTTAATTCCAATATTGCTGAAAATCCAATTTCACACATGTACAAAGTAGTAAAAGGAAGCAGCACTTTTAATGCTGCGGTGAAAACAGTTGGATATGTGTTTTAAACTGATAGTCAAAACTGTGTTAATCTTTCACGATCAAAACTCATTTTAAACGAATAAACTTCACACAAATCGATTAATTATTCATCCGCCTTTGTGGATATGCCAGTACCCACAACATCGGGGTGCTGTGAGAAACCAGACAGAAATAGTGATTCTCAGGTAATCGGTAACTGAATCAAAGTTTAATTGTTCATCCAACAATTTTCNTGTTATTTTAAACGCCAAATTGTTTAATGCAGTGGTTGTCAAACTTTTCTGGGCTGCGACCCACTGTAGAAAACGGCAATTTTTTGCGACCCACCGACTTGCAATGCATATTTTAAAAGGCAAGGCGGTTAAATAAACAATATGAGTTTAATACTTTTAAATTTTTTAATGAATACACCTAATTATAACGTATAAGTTTATTAGTTAAGTGTATAATGAGGTGTACGCGAACAAATGGGCTTGTTTTCTGTTTTGATTGATGACTTCTTTGACGTCCACACTAATACGTGTTAGTTTTAGACGCAAGATGTTGGATAATTGTAGCTTATTTCGAAATTTGCTTTTAATTCCAATATTGCTGAAAATCCAATTTCACACATGTACAAAGTAGAGAACAATGATAAAAATTATTTTCGGGAATGCTGATCATGAAAAAATATAAACTTCACCACATATAATATATTTAAATAAACAAAATTTCAATGAATGACAAAACTTCATAAATTTTGATTGAAACAAATTCAATAAAATTTGGGAATAATAAACATTTCCATTATTATTGTTACGTCACTACTATTAAAGTTACGTAATCATAAATGGAATATTTGAACCAATGAAATGAAAAAATATTACAGCTAATCACTAGTGAAAGGTTTGAATTAATCAGCAATTAGACAAGGAAAACCAATAACACAACGACATCACGGTCCAATAAAATAGCGCGGTCAACGAGCAATAAGAAAATGCGGTGAAAAGTGGGAGCGAATTGGACCATCCCAAAACAGAAAGATTTATATATAAAATCACTTCCGGGTCTGAATAGAGTGAACTGCTTGCAGCAAATGCCGTCGGCAATTTTCTTTATCATATTTGCATAAACATACTTTCGTGACGTGCATCGCTATTTATAGTTGTAGTGGTGTTTACTCAACGGATTTGACCAGTTCTGGATGTGACAATTACCATATCTCAGAACATGGGACATGTATTTATTAATTTTATAATTATTGGCAAGGAGTAAGATACCAACGATTGGAATTTGGCTTCATTTTGTCGTGTAAAATGAAATCTTGAAAGTTAAGTTTTTTCATTTGACTCTGTAGATGTTTAATTAATTATTATTTAATCACCATTATATTTATGTTGAGAATGCTAACCAAAATTGATGCTGATTCTAAATAATATTACACTAGTCACTGTGCAAAAATGTATTTGAATACTGAATTGAAGAAGGTGATAAGCATCATTTTTCCGTACGCTATGTTGAAAATCAATGTATAATATGAGTGGGTAGCGTGACTGAAAATGAGCTGATAAAACTATATAAATGCACCCCATTTAGCGTTATTTTGAGTGATGTCAGCATAGAAATTTAAAGACATTAATGTATTAGCTTGTGATAATACTGTAAAAAATTGAATATAACTTCACTTAATTGTCAAGAAGATGCAAAAATTCAATTTCAAAACATCTATATCATTTAAAGCATTTTAATTGAATGTAAAGTATAGATTCATAATTCATGAAACAAACAAGAAGACAATGTAGAAATCAAAATATCATTATGATTGTGAATTACTGAAAACATGAGAATTAGAAGAGCGCATTTGCAACAGAGCAGTAACAGATAACAGTGGCAGCAGTGAAATGCAAATAAACGAAATGGTGTAATGAATTTTAAATCATAAAAAAATTTTACAGCGCCCTAATTATTGTAAAGCGCTCATCAATTGCTCAATAAAAAAGCAATTACAATATTTTCAGATAGAAATATCATCATAATAAGTTGTCAATGTAAAAGTGCGATGCGAATGCGAACAAAGCCCCCCGAAGCAATATCATTAAAAAAAATTTGAATAATGTTGCGCCAGAGTAGTACCAGATAAGATTGGCAGTTGCTCAAGCAATCAAAATGAAAGACGACTCATTAGAAATCGCTGTGCTCGTGATAGTCAGTGAGCAGTTGGCAGCGTGCCAAGTTGTTGCTCTTTTTCCGTTCGCAGGCGTCTTCATACGAGCTTATTGTACTCGCTATCCAAAAATCATTATTCGTGGCATCTTGCTTAACAACTACTGAAAGTAACACGGAAAGTACGACCTTAAATAATAATCCATCAAACAAAGATCAGATCCATCTTAATGCATATGTCGGTATATATGCATATGCTAATATTGGCAGTAGTATACATATCATTACTGGAAGCAACGATAAGCTAGTGGAGTACAGAAACCGGAAGAGCAATATTTCCTGCTATCATGTCTTTGGATCACTACCATTCTATTTTAAGAGTTAACCATTTCGACGACCGGGAGGCAAGGCAAGTGGGACATCTAAATGACAAATTCTAACCCATAAGAACTTTATTGGACAAATAGGTTGTGCATTTCCCTAAATGCACAACACTGGTCCAAATTTAACGGTTGATGAGCGCCTGGTTGCTTTCTGAGGACGTTGTCCATTCAAGTAATATATGCCAAGCAAACCAGCGAAATATGCCATCGAGATATGGACAGCATGTAATGCGAAGTCCACTTGCGTCGAATATGCAGGTCTACACAAAGCACCTGGCGCTACACCTGAAAACAGTGAAGATATGACAGTGGTCCGGGACATGACCAAAGGTTTGAAAGTTTACCATATCATATATGACAATTTTTTTACATCATAACAACTTGGAATGGAACTTCACAAAATAAAGGTAAGAATGCTTGGTACAGATAAAACAAATAAGCCTGTACTACCAAAGGAATTGGCTGTCTGTACTGGAAGAGCTAAGTATTCATCTTCTAAGAGCTTCTCTTCTCAGTATTCATAACGAATTTGAAGAAGAATATCATCCTGTTCTGTACTATGCACCCCAACAGACTCGACAATCTGGATAAGCCACTCCTGACTTACACCAGCAAAATAAAGACAGCCCGCTGCCTGGTGGTGACTTCGGCAAATATAATTGATGTATATGCATACATTACGTACGTATTACGGATCGAAATATGCAAATGATCGATTCAGAACAAAGCGTACAGGAGGCGGTTGTTTCCAAGACATTTTGGAAAAGGGTTAATCAAAGATCAAAATTAAGCAAGAAATAGAATGACGCGGCCGTCTAGTGTTGCAATATTTGTAGTGAAATTTCAAAATAAAGTTTCTGAAGCAAGCGCACCAATAGTGTCCAGAAACGATCAAGATGCCGCTTATACCCATCAAAAGCTGACGTCAAAACAGATACGACGTGCAAAAAATATAGAATGCAAACGACACGATTAATTTTTCTTGGAAATTCGAAGCGCAGTTGCGGTAAATCCTCAAAGTATCTACAATATTTGCATATTCGCATGTGACTCCTACATACTATACCAACTTTAACCTTAACATGCCTTTATAATTCGTATAGTAATTCATTAATGAAAAACTTAATTCAACGCCTATTTTCAACATGATATTCACAAAGCACCGGAGGGGTTAGCTTCACCCCAGACAAAGCTAATGTTAAAGTTTTTAAACATAATAGAAGGGTAAAGTTGAAATTATTGTAAAAAAATGCACATTAGCATTAAAATTGAAGCGCTATTAATTGAAATTGGAATTCAAAAAATGAACATTGAAAAAATAAAAAACAGAACACAACAGGCAATTCACAAATTACGCATTCTTTGCAACCTCATTTTCAATAACCCAGCAAAAACAATGGGGTACTGTAACCTCAATTATCAACTTGAAAACTATATAATAGCTGTTTTGAGTACAATAACTTTAATGCGTTAAAGTTGTGCGTGATTGTGAGCACCTCGGTCTGTCTGAGAACGTCAAAATCTCTGAAACGGAAACATCGACAGAAAGATGCAACAATGTTATTCAAAAATTAAAACGTATTTTTTAGGTTTCAAAAAAGGGTGCAATATTTTTGAAAGATGAAAATGAAAAACTGAAGAACTTGAAGAACCATCAAAATCGAAAACAAAGATGAAAAAGAAGCATCATGGAAAAGTAACTTTTGTCAAGAATTATTTTTGAAAGAAATGAAAAATAAGATAAGTGAACTTAAAATGTTACAGCATTGCAATATCTGAAAAAAAAGAAAGAAAGAAAAGGAAAGTCAGAATACTAAGAAGAAGTGCAACAATAATGAAGAAATGGAACAACACGACATAATTTCAGAAAACATAGCTGCTACGTAAAGTTACTGAATGCGGTATGTTGCATATGTTAATTCACTAAATTGAAAAGATGACCATCATTTTCCCAAATCTCTAGAAGATTAAGTTCATGTCATAGATGCATTTCCTATATGTTGCCCCTTTTATGTTCGCTTAGGATGTCGTTGACGGCCCGGTGTTCGCTTAGTGACTACTCCCGACGTTTGATGTTCGCTTAGGATCTCGTTGACGGCTCGGTGTTCGCTTAGTGACTACTCCCGACGTTTGATGTTCGCTTAGGATCTCGTTGACGGCTCGGTGTTCGCTTAGTGACTACTCCCGACGTTTGATGTTCGCTTAGGATCTCGTTGACGGCTCGGTGTTCGCTTAGTGACTACTCCCGACGTTTGATGTTCGCTTAGGATCTCGTTGACGGCTCGGTGTTCGCTTAGTGACTACTCCCGACGTTTGATGTTCGCTTAGGATCTCGTTGACGGCTCGGTGTTCGCTTAGTGACTACTCCCGACGTTTGATGTTCGCTTAGGATCTCGTTGACGGCTCGGTGTTCGCTTAGTGACTACTCCCGACGTTTGATGTTCGCTTAGGATCTCGTTGACGGCTCGGTGTTCGCTTAGTGACTACTCCCGACGTTTGATGTTCGCTTAGGATCTCGTTGACGGCTCGGTGTTCGCTTAGTGACTACTCCCGACGTTTGATGTTCGCTTAGGATCTCGTTGACGGCTCGGTGTTCGCTTAGTGACTACTCCCGACGTTTGATGTTCGCTTAGGATCTCGTTGACGGCTCGGTGTTCGCTTAGTGACTACTCCCGACGTTTGATGTTCGCTTAGGATCTCGTTGACGGCTCGGTGTTCGCTTAGTGACTACTCCCGACGTTTGATGTTCGCTTAGGATCTCGTTGACGGCTCGGTGTTCGCTTAGTGACTACTCCCGACGTTTGATGTTCGCTTAGGATCTCGTTGACGGCTCGGTGTTCGCTTAGTGACTACTCCCGACGTTTGATGTTCGCTTAGGATCTCGTTGACGGCTCGGTGTTCGCTTAGTGACTACTCCCGACGTTTGATGTTCGCTTAGGATCTCGTTGACGGCTCGGTGTTCGCTTAGTGACTACTCCCGACGTTTGATGTTCGCTTAGGATCTCGTTGACGGCTCGGTGTTCGCTTAGTGACTACTCCCGACGTTTGATGTTCGCTTAGGANGGAAAAGGTACCGGAATCTATAAATAGCAAGAGGTTAACTAAGTGAAAAAAAAAAGAATCAATGGGTTAGTAGTAAAAACAACAAAAAAAATTACGACATTTTGTATGGGGATCCACCATCGTCGTCTTCGTCATGGAAAAGGTACCGGAATCTATAAATAGCAAGATTTTTACTAAGTGAGCAAAAGCAATGGGGAGTGGTTTTTGCAGGTGAAAGCGAACATCACCTGTGGGTCTGGCACCTAAGCGAACACCACAAATCAGGGCGGCCACTAAGCGAATATCAGCTATGCATCGAGCATTGCAATGCAATGCAACTATGAATTGAATTTTATATTCTAAATGTTTTAGAATGAAAACATCATGAATTTAATTTTCTGTAATCAAATTTTAAAGTTACCACATTACGCATCAGTTATTTCTTCTGAAATTTTGTGGTTCTGCTACATTCCTTCATTAGTGTTCCACGTTTTTTAGCATTCTGATTTTCCTTTTCTTTCTTTCTTTTTTTTCAGATATTGCAATGCTGTAACATTTTAAGTTCACTTATCTTATTTTTCATTTTTTTCTAAAATAATTCTTGACAAAAGTTACTTTTCCATAATGCTTCTTTTTCATCTTTTTTTTTCAATTTTGATGCTTCTTCAAGTTCGTCAGTTTTTCATCTTCATCTTTCAAAAATTTGCAGCTATTTTTCAAACCTAAAAAACATTTTGATTTTTAGGGTAACATTCTTGCAGCTTTCTGGTGATGTTGCCGTTTCAGATATTTTGAGTTTTTCAACACACCGACATTCTCACCTTCACGCCAAATTTAACGTATTAAAGGTTTTCTACTCAAAAAAGCTAATTTATAGTTTTCAAATTTGGAATGTTGAGGTCACAGTACCCTTTTGTTTTAGCTGGGTTATTGAAAATCAGGTTGAAAAGTATGCGTAATTTGTGAATTGCAGGTTTTGTTCTGCTTTTTATTTTTTGAAACTACATTACCCTGAAGTTTTACATGGTTTTCTTTTGATTTAACCTCATTTTTGTAACCACTGGCTTTACCCTTCTATTATGTTTAAAAACTTTAACATTAGCTTTGTCTGGGGTCAACCTAACCTCACCGGTGTTGTGCATATCATGTTGAAAATAGGCGTTGAATTAAGTTTTTCATTAATGAATTACTACAAGGGTTATAAATGCATGTTAAGCTTAAAGTTGGTAAAGTATGGAGGAGTCATATGCGAATATGCAAATCTTGTAGATACTATGGGGATTTGCCGCAACTGCGCTTTGAATTTCTTAGAAAAATTAATTGTGTCGTTTGCACCTGTGCGTATTATATTTTTTGCACGTCATATCTGTTTTGACGTCAGCTTTTGATGAGCGTAAGCGGCATCTTGACCGTTTCTGGACACTATTAGTGCGCTTTCTCATCGACGCCTCAGAAACCTTATTTTGAAATATCACTACAAATATTGCAGCACTAGACGGCCGCGTCATTCTCTTTCTTGCTTAATTTTGATCTTTGATTAACCGTTTTCCAAAATGTTTTGCTAGCAACCGCCTCCGGTACGCTTTGTTCTGAATCTATCATTTGCAAATTTCGATCCTTAATACGTACGAAATGTATTCATATACATCAATTATATTTGCCGAAGTCACCACCAGGCAGCGGGCTGTCTTTATCTTGCTGGTGTAAGTCAGGAGTACCTTATTTGGATTGTCCAGTTTTCCTTTTGTCGCAAAGATTATATCAGGCTTTTTATCCTGCCTTGAGCTGTCTTTACTGTGGGTTGCATAGTACTGAACAGGATGATATTCTTCTTCAAATTCGTTATGTAAGAAGCTCTTAGAAAATGAATACTTAGCTCTTCCAGTACAGACAGCCAATTCCTTTGGTAGTTCAGGCTTATTTGTTTTATCTGTACCAAGCATTCTTAGCTTTATTTTGCGAAGTTCCATTCCAAGTTGTTATGATGTAAAAAAATTGTCATATATGATATGGTAAACTTTCAAACCTTTGGTCATGTCAAGGACCACTCTCATATCTTGACTGTTTTCAGGTGTAGCGCCAGGTGCTTTTCCTGGGTAGACCTGCATATTCGACGCAAGTGGACTGCGCATTACATGCTGTCCATATTTCGATGGCATATTTCGCTGGTTTGCTTGGCATATATTGCTTGAATGGACAACGTCCTCATAAAGCAATCAGGCGCTCATCAATCGTTAAATTTGAACGAGGGTTCTGCATTTAGGCATAGGCACAACCCATTTGTCCAATAAAGTTCTTATGGGTTAGAATTTGTCATTTAGATGTCCCATTTGCCTTGCCTCCCGGTCGTCGAAATGGTTAACTCTTAAAATAGAATGATAGCGATCCAAAGACATGATAGCAAAAAATATTGCTCTTCCTGTTTCTGTACTCTACTGGCTAATCGTTGCTTCTCCTGATGATATGTATACTCCTGCCAATGTTTGCACGTCGACATATGCATTAAGATCGATCTGATCCATCGGTTTCCCAGTATCTCAAAATACACCTTGTCCTTTTCGATTAGTGTTGTCGAGAACAATTTTCATAACAGTAAGAGGCAGACAGAGATCACTTGCTGATCGTATAGA
Organism: Trichinella papuae; assembly: GCA_001447755.1. Taxonomy (NCBI): domain Eukaryota; kingdom Metazoa; phylum Nematoda; class Enoplea; order Trichinellida; family Trichinellidae; genus Trichinella; species Trichinella papuae. Next base: position 184,333 of record JYDO01000077.1, read on the forward strand.
GTGCACACGAAAGGCAGTATATCATGTGGCATCGGGTTTGACTTTGATGATATTTAATGAGGATAACCGACCTTTAGTTTTTAGTGGCACTTTTAAGAATACTCAGACAAATAGTCACAGAAAAAAAAGAGAAAACAGAATATTACATCATACAGTATATAGTAAATTATATCGGATCGATTTGACCCGGAACATGATGAACGTTATAATTTTTATAGCGCCATCATAAACAGGAAGTCAAAGCTGAAACTTTTGCAATATTTTTCTTGCAAGAAATGAGGAAACGTCGTGAAATTTCAATGGCATACAAATAAATTTAAGGCATCTCAAATGGCTTAAAAATCAAAACGGTTCAATGTGACCCCAAACATAATATGAGGGTTATACTAGTGAATGTAAACATTTATTTTTCTCAGAGATTTTTAATTAATTTATTGCAAAATACAATTTTGGTTATTTATATAATGCAGGAAAGTGAAAATGATTATTAAATATTACGTACGTATTTCGGTCAATGTTGATAATAACGCGCGTTTGTTTGCTGAACAATTTTTGCATATTTGTGAAAATGCAACAACGTTACAGAACGTTATCAGTTGCCGTGAAAACTGATGACGTCAGCAAAAGCTGGCGCTTTTTGTTGTTTATGAACATACCGTATGAAGGTAGCAAACTGTAAATTCTTTTAAGTCGAAAATAAGATTCAACAAACGTGTAAATGAATAACAACAGTCATATACTTAATACTATCCATGCCCTTTTTTATTACACAATATTTAAAAAAGAAATGTTGTAACGGATGAATATTTCTGGCGTTTTTTAATTATAACATTTTAGAAAAATGAACATTTTTACACCTTAATGTGACCGTTTTTGAAATAATTCCGTTTAGATGTTATATTCAATTTAATATTAACGTAAATTGACAAAGGAGCGAGAAGGTTTTACAATTACGTATTTGCTGAATTTGTTTATGCATAATTTTGCGTCTAAAGTGTGCCTTATAAGGTCAGAAAGCGCTGGTTTGTCGTTTTATAATTATTTTTTAGAAGCCAAAGTAGAAAACAAAATACTCCAATAAACATGAGTGCACTACCGACGAGAATTTCGGTTAGAGAAGTGTAATATGTGGGTGTTTGTGCTGTAGTTTGAAAATACTAACGAACTTATATAACAAACAAAAAACATAAATTTTTGTTAATTCAGTTTATCGTTCATTTATGTAATTATTAAACAAGGTTGTACTTACCGTGTTACTTTCAGTAGTTGTTGGACAAGTTGCCACGAACGTTATTTTATGGCTAGGGAGTACAATATGCTTGTATGAAAACGCCTGCGAATGGAAAAAGAGCAACAATTTGGCACGCTGCCAACTGCTCACTGACTATCACGAGCGCAGCGATTTCTAATGAGTCGTCTTTCATTTTATTTGCTTGAGCTACTGCCATTCTTATCTGCTACTACTCTGGCGCAACATTATTCAAATTTTTTTTAATGATATTGCTTCGTGGGGCTTTGTTCGCATTCGCATCGCACTTTAACATTGAAAACTTATTATGATGATAGTTTTATCTGAAAATATTGTAACTGTTTTTTTATTTAGCAATTGATGAGCGCTTTACAATAATTAGGGCACTGTAAAATTTTTTAATGTTTTAAAATTATTTACACCATTTCCTTTATTTGCATTTCACTGCTGCCACTCTTATCTGTTACTGCTCTGTTGCAAAATTATTCAAATTTTCCATCAAATGAAATTTGTATGAAGTTTTGCAAATTTCGCTCTTGTAAATCTCATGCTTTTAGTAATGCACAATCATAATGATATGTTGATTTCTACATTGTCTTCTTGTTTTTTTATGAATTATGAATGTACACTTTGAATTCAATTAAAGTGTTTTAAACGATTTAGATGTTTTGAAATTGAATTTTAGGATCTTCTTGACAATTAAGAGAAATGTTATATTCAATTTTTACATTATTATCACAAGCTAATACGTTAACGTCTTTCAATTTCTCTGCTGACATCACTCAAAACAACGCTAAATGGTGTGCATTTATAAAGTTTTATCAGCTCATTTTCAGTCACATTACTGACTCATATTATACATTGATTTTCAACATAGCGTACGGAAAAATGATGTTTATCACTTTCTTCAATTCAGTATTTAAATTCGTTTTTGCACACTGACTAGTGTAATATTATTTAGAATCAGCATCAGTTTTGGTTAGCATTCTCAACATTAATTTTATGGTGATTAAATAATAATCAATTAAACATCCACAGAGTCAAATGAAAAAACTTAACTTCCAAGATTTCATTAGTACAAAATGAAGGACAAAATGAAGATAAATTCTAAGGGGTAGACTCATTTTTTCCAAATAAATTAATGGAAAGCAGACTTTTGAAAAAGTGCAATAAAATGCTGAATAGTACACAAGCAATAAACTGAGCTAGCTTACATTAAAGTAAACCAAATTTCTAACGTCGATCAACATATACACAAAAATGTAAACGGAAGAAAATTTGTTTTTAAGATTATAATTTTTAAATGATACTCAACTTTTAATTTTACTTAATGCTACTGCTAATATATATAGAATATAAATAGTAAAGCTTTGAATATCAGAAAACTGACCATTAAAAATAAACTGAAATTTGACAAATAGAACGCATTACAAAAACAATCAGTAAAATTTAGCCGCGCGACAACAAATACAATTCATCACAGAGACAACCAGTAAAATTTAGTTGCGCTCATTGGCTTGACAACAAATAAAATTTAAAGCCAATCAAATTTCTAGCGGTGTGCTTTTGATGGGAATAATGAGGCTAAACCGTTCGCCATGGTTTGTTGCCGCAGAAACCATATACTTGCTCATAAATGATTAAGCATTCTGATGGTACATAATGTTTCATTAGATTATTTTGAAACATGTTCCAGATTTCTCTGACGGCTGCCATTTTGTCCGTTTTTTTTGCGAACTTCTCGTGTAGTCCTGTTATCAGACGTAGCATGACGTAAAAACAGTCAGAAACGGTTGTAAGACATGGCAGAACGGTAAAGCGGTCTACTGTCATTTGGCAGATACAAATCGTCCACTGCAGGCAGATTGTCCTTATCTGCACTTGCCCGTATAATGATCCCCAGTGCAGCATAGATTTCTGCGAATGTAAATTCTCTTTTCTTCAAAATACGCATCCCTCTGTTGGTGTGGCGATGTATTTGTGCAACCATATTTTCGTCGAACATTAGGGAAAAGGCATCCCTCTCTGTCGTTGGTCGCTGACGAGTACCGTATCTAAATCCAATACAGTGGAACTCTGATTATCTGAACACACGATTTTTGTCGGTCCTTCGGATAATGGGATTTTCGGATAATCAGACGTCTTCAATTTTTTTAAATGTATGTACGTTATTGAAGCGTTTATAGCTGTTATTCTCAATTAGACGCGGAATAGTAGACATTCTGTTTAT